>CAUOFW020006924.1:0-402150 GCA_963454935.2 Ilex paraguariensis
GATTGTATGGCCAATACATCAGAGACATCAATCAATGTAATAAAGCGATGTGGGCCAAAACATAATGATGAAGGTATACTATTAATGTAATAAAGTATCACTAACAAACAAGGCTTTCCATCCATGACATCAATGTGGTTCATATACAGCCTCAGTCGCCAAATGTTCGAAGGGACTTAGCAATAAAGTTGGTTATTCATCCAGACAATACAAAGCTGGGCTGATAACATTGATCCCATACTTGTTAAAATACTTAAGAGCATTTCAGACAAATCACCCAAAAAAGGAGATTAATCATTCCACACAATTGAAGAGAAACTTTCCTGTCAAATACCATTCACTTTTCTCAGTGTTAATTCTCCTCCTGTCAGATTACAGATGACAGACATGAGAAAGTAAGACTCCTCCTACCAAAAGGATGAAAAATAGAATAAAATAGGCAGCAGAAAAAGGAAAAGGCAAAAGGGAATAAGGGAAAGGATAGAGAAAGAGGCATTTTGTTATCTATTTTATATGTTATGGACTTCCCAAAAATGCTACTATAGGAGAATGGGAAGATTGAGGACCTCGTGAATAGATTCAACCCAAGAAGGAGGTTTATTGGAGATATGGGGTAAGACATCGGGGAACAAGTTAATTTTTGATTTTATTTTGCATTATACATCATAATGTTAACCAACATATCGACATGTAGGAGGCAAGAAGGTGCAGTTTTTTTTCATTGGTATGATCCTCCAATGTGCGACCAATTGAAACATGTAAGACCCGGATTATTGCGATCATTGCAAAGACACGAGAACCAAGAAGAACAATAGGACAAGAAAGTTATTGGTTGCTATATTTGTATCTTGGTTTTTTTTTTTTTTTTCATTTTTAGCTGGGTTTTGGAATGTTGCATAGATGTGGGTGACTTTGGTGAAGTTCAGTTGTGGTCTGAAATTAGAATGGTTGTATAACTGGGTTGGTTTTTGATGTGTTTTGGCACAAGGGTTATGGAAGACATCTTTTGTTCATGATCTTATTGCACAGAGTCATATTAGAACTTAACTATGTTTATAAACATATAACGTATAATTCATCTGCTTTGATACATTTCACATGACTTAAGATGTTCATCACCCAAAAATAATTCATCATCACAGAGTAAATAAAAATTCATAGTATATAAAGCAATTAGCATAATTTTGCCACCCTCACAAACCTGTCTATGTGCCTTGGAAACAACTTGGCTTCCCATTTTGTTGTATATGTGGGTGACCAAATGAACTACTAGCTTCCTACACATTTTGTTGGAATCATCCTGAGTTCAAGACATTGAATTAGTTCAATGGGAAAATATGAATTGAATTAAAAATGTGAGGATGATGTATTAACCGCATGAATATATTACCTTTATTATAAAAGCCAAGCCCTAATAATGGTTCTTCCATGATTTTAATAATGAACATAACACAATTGTGTCCATTCTCTTGTCTTGGAGCCCAACTGACTTCTATCATAGGGAATGTGTGGAAAATTGGCTTGTACAAACCATCAATATACTGAAGCAAGGAATCAATGTAAGTAAGCACATTCTTCACGTCAACAAATCGATGGCTGTTGTCCTTTAATGGTATAGAATCAAGCAATAGAACCTCACTACATCAAGTAGCAAATGCACGAATGAAAGATGCAAGAATAGGCTTTGAATTTCATTCGAATATAGTGAATGAACAGAATAAATGAGCTTTTAGCTCAAGAAGGCATTGTTTGATCGTTGAACTTTCGCAATCATATAGCAAGAAACTCTTATAACTGGGTAGTAGTCAGTCAATAGTGAAGTTCATCTTGTCTTCCTTCTGAAAGAAAAGCGAAGAGCGAATTAAAGTAAGTATGATTTAGCCCTTTAAGTTTTCGTAATTACATATAAAACTCTACAAAACATATTATTCAAAAATTAATCATAATATAATATCAATTAACTATTTTAAATCAATTAACGCACATAATTAACACTAAACCCTTTTTAGGGTTAATCAGCGATTTTGATGTCATCATTAGAAATTTTGTAGTTTTAGTGTCAATGTTGATGTTGTTACTAAAACATCTATACTTTTAATAATGATTGTCAAGTTACTGCTAAAACTTTCATATTTTTAGTAATTATGTCACTAAAAATAAATATAAGGAAATAACCACACCTACAACGTAACGGCGATTCTAATGTAATGCCACCTGAATGTTACACATTATCCCATAAAGAAATGCAGGAATTTGTGAGTTCTTGAAATCAGCGATTTTTCTAGATGGGTATGCATCGAACATCTCGCGAACGATTAGAATATGTGGATATTTGAATAAGGATGTTTGTACTACGTTGTTGAGTTGGGGTTTTTCTTAAAAGAGTTGTGCAAGAAGACATTGAAACTAAAAATCCTAGAAAATCTAGAAAAAGACATTGCCTTAATATTGTGCAAGCTTGAAAGGATATTTCCTCCAGCATTTTTTGATGTCATGGTCCACCTAGCGGTTCATTTGCCATATGAGGCCATGCTTGCAGGACCAATACAATACCGTTAGATGTGTCCAATTGAAAGGTGGTCTATACTTGTTAATGTATGTATAAAGTTTGAATTCTTTGCATTATCTCTTCGTCAATTAAATTGTTCTTGTGTCAAATTTTCTTAGAGACTTGGGCACAGTTAAGCAATAAGTACGCAATAGAGCCCGTACGGATGGTTCAATTGCCGAGACTTACATTGCTAATGAATGTTTAACATTTTTCTCAATGTATCTTAGTAGAATTGAAACAAAATTCAATCATGACAAACGCAATTATGACAAAGGCCTAGAGCTACAAGATGGAGGGTTGTCTGTGTTCTTACAGAAGGTTCACCCTTTTGCATGTCCATCATATAAAAATTTGGCTGAGATGGATCTTAAAAGGGCTTGATGGTACGTTCTAAACTACTGTGAAGAATTGGCTTGATATCTTTAGCAATTTAATATTTTGTTTCTATTATTGCATGATTTAGTTATTGTGCATATAAGTGTAATATGTGCCAAACAAGTGTAATTTTGACACTTAGAGAACATATGGATGAGCACAAGAGAGAGAGAGTAATATGGATTTAGACCAGAGGCAACAAGAACAATTCCCTCAGTGGTTTGAAAGACGTGTAAGGGTTTTCGTAGTGTATAGTTGACATAGTTCTCTCTCTCTCTCTCTCTCTCTCTCTCTCTCTCTCTATATATATATATATATATATATATATATATATGGTGTATTTATTTACTTGTTTCATTGTATTTCCAGAAGCTACTGATCAATTGTAGCATTAGCATGTGGTCCACATTTACGAGCAACTAGGTATAAAAGTTAATTGTTAATGGTGTTAGGTACCACAGCATGGAGCGTGAAAGCCGGCATAAGAGTGAAAATAGTGATTTAACTATATAAGAAGAACATGACAATAAGCTAATAGATTTTTACAGAGTCATTACTGATGTTAGAGGTAGTACACTAGTAGTAAACCTATAAACGTAGTAACCACTCCTTCTGGAAGTAATGACCAAACCTATAGATGTTGTAACATTGCCTCTATGCTTGTAATCTTAACTTTATCCGAGTAACGTTTCTTGTAAGGTACCTTAGGCTATATTGTGGCCTGTTGAGTAAACCAATCTAATAAAAGTCGTAACATTTCCACTTTTGGTGGTAACATACCATTTAAGTCTGTAAAGTTATCTTTGTTGGAAAAAATGATTTTAAACAAGTTTATGTGAGCAACTTAAGGATTAAATAAAAGTGAGACCCACACCTCGAAATTGGTGGTACCGAGTTTAAACATGTTATCCTCCATGGAGAGATGAGCGTCGTGTAATATCTGACCTGAAAATGAATTTATCACTTATTTAATATAATGAATGGTGTGGAAAAGTTTGGTGAATTAATTTGACCATAATAAATTTATGGGTCAAATGTAAGATCAAAACCATATTGAAAACCAAAGTCTGGGAAAAAAAAAAAAAAAGAATGAAGAGTATTTATACATAGAAATATATAAAGACAAAAAATGAGGGAAATTCTCTAATTCTTTCATCATTTCCATTGAAAGCATTTTAGAAAAAGGGAGAGTGAGTTCTAGACAGAGAGCTTGAAAGAGTGAGAGAGAAGGCTTGAAGTTGATTTCCAAGCTTGGGAAAAGATTATTCTACCTCATCTAAATCATAAAAAGGTATATATATATAAATAATATTTAGAACTCATTTCATCAAGTGTAAATATGATTTTTACACAAATCCAAAACTAACACAAATGCATGACAGTGTAAAATTCACTCTCATGCATTTGTGTAAAAATCATATTTACACTTGATGAAATAAGTTCTATATATATATATATATATATATATATATTGACATACTAGCATTTGAAGCCCTTTGATTTGAAAAAATCTCTTAAAAACCTAACTTTTGATGAGGTTTGAGAGATTTGGTCAAAAGGTGATGCTAGTGATTGTTGGGCATAATTTCTTTACATAATTGGTTTGTAGCATGATGGGTAGAAAGATACTAAAAATTTAGATGAACTAATGTAGAATTGAGAGTACCAACTTGTTGGTGTTCTTGATGGAATTTGGGGAAAAATTCACGTGTGTGTTGTTCAAACTATAGACAAAGGTTGAATTAATGCACGAGAGTACGGGTAGTAGTTTGAAAGGGATTTGAATGAATTTGGTTGATTTTTGAAGAAACCCACATGATTGGGTGTTCTTGTGGGAAATTAATTAAAAGTGTTGAAAAATATGTGAAATTTGGTGTTGTTAGTGTAGTAGTGTTAATTACTATGAAACCCAAGTTGCAAATGATTAACGAATGTTGGTATTGAAGTTTGGGGGTTTAATGTTGTGGGGGATTATATCAATGGTAGTATTTATGATGGTAATTGAAGGAAAAGGAAGAGCATTCCGGAAAAACGCATCTGCTAGGCAGACCGTTTCTAACATTCTAGGCAAACTTCTAATGGACATAACTCATTCATCTAGACTCAGATTTTGGTATACTATTTTTTGATAGAAAGCTAAGTTAGATGTATAGTTTCATGTCCAATTGGTCTCATCTCAAAATTATTAGTAGAACTTGAGTTATGATAAAAAAGAAAAAAAAAGGGATAGACACATGGAAAAATTGACCGACGACCTTGGAAACCAAGTTTATGAGCCAACTTCCGACAATCAAATCTTGGGTTTTCGAGATCCTTTTTAAGCTCATCACCTATTGAATCAAAGGCCTTGGAGTCTATTATCAAATCATGAAGTTTGTATCTAATCTTAATAATTTTAAATTTGGGTTGTGACCATTTGAAATGAAGGGTGTCCAACTAAGAAAAACACATAACGTATATTTCATGCATTGTAAGTGCACAGGCTTGGGTTTTGGGGCATGTACTGTTGGGGAAAATTAGCATAATTATACGTGATTTTAATTATTAAATTAATATCAATATCACATAAACAAACACAAAATAACAATGAACTTAAAATGGAATATAATAGATATTAGAAATTAGAAATAGCTTGTCTTCAAGTCCGAGAATCGTGTGAACACTGTCCTAAAACAACTAAGTCTCTCCGCGTCAGAGTACTGACGGACATCATCGACTTCAAGATCAAATCCAGACACTCGCAGTATCACCCCCTCAACAGTCACGCCCACTGGAAGGAATGGGTGAATCTTACTTGAATTGAAATTGTGAAACTCGAGAAAAATTTGAATTTTTTTTGAAAAAATGGCAAAATGGTAATTTGTCATTATAGTGCGGGTTAAAAACTGGTATTTTCTAAATTTCGGATGATGAAATGGACCTCACCGTTGGATTCGTCTCGCAAAATCTAGTTATCCAGACAAATTTCATCGAATTTCGAGATAGTCGAATTTTTCACGTTTTTCGAGGTGACGGGTGTCCGGTTACCCCTAAAAACGAAATTTTTATAAAAAATTTAAAATTTAAAAAATATTTTAAATAAAGTTCATATAAAATATTTTGAGTTTAAACCGGTATAAAATTTAATTGTTTCGGAACGAAAAACAAATCTGAACAAAGGAGGACACTTGGCGCGATGAGGGTCAAGTCTTTAAAAGTATAAAAGGGGCATAATATCTAAAAAAAAAATCAGATTTTCTTCCCCAAGAGGCTGGCTTGTTCAAGCGTGAGAAGAGAGAAAGAGAGAAAATGTGTTTTTCTAAATTTTCTTCCGACGATTTCTCAAGATCCGTTGGTCGGAATCTGTCAGACCAAGAACTAAAGTCGATCTACGCGACGAGGGCTACGCGTAGGTACAAAAAACGAAGACTTTCACCAAAGATTCAAAGACAAAGTCTTGGATGATCAAAATTTTGGGGCTTATTTTGGTGGAATAGAAGTCTCTACACTTCTATTAAGGTAAGGGGTTCTTCTACTTTGGTCTATTCTTAGCTTAAAATGTCTATATGGGATGGTGGAATATATGTGTTTATATATATATTGACTCATTTATGTATATGGCTAAGAAAATGGGTGTGAAATTGAGCCTATATAAATTCCTAGTAAAAATTGGCAAAGGAAGTTACTTGTGTGATTCTTTGGGATTTGATGTGTTTGGGTATTTTATGTGCACAAATGTGATTTATAAAGATGTGGGCAATATTATGTGATAACAAGAAAAGCCGGTACACTTTTCTACTTCGGACTAGTTGTCTTAGAATTGTCATAACTTTTGATCCAACCGTTGGATTGAGCTAAGATTTTGACACGATATAGAAGACATCTAGATCTACAATTTTTGTGTTTTAAATGTTTTTAGATTCTGAGTAGATCATGGTCAAAATGGAGAAAATCAAAGGTACTTCCACCAGCGGGAGCTAGTGCTGGTGCCTTTGTTATCAAACACTAATACCTCTTTGATTTATTAACTTCTAAGCCTCCAAATCCTCATGTAATGTAGCCATACCTTCAACACACATCCAAGATAGTTGCAAAGTTCTAAAATACTTGAATTATGTGATTACATGATTGGTGCCTTAAAGGTGTTTGTTGTGTTTGATAAAATAGCATGCTTGAAAAATGTGGTAAAGTGAAATTATATGTTTATGATGTGATTTACAATTGTAATGTTATGTTGATGTATGCTTAACGATATGTTAGCATTATGATGATCATGAAATTTATATGTTTGGATATATTGAACTTGAAATGGTTATGGTGATTATATATAAATGATATAAATTGTCATGGTATACATTGATATGTAAAAATTGTTCATTTGACATGCATTACAATATGGACATGGAATTGACATCACATTCATGGGTTACATGCATGAGCGTGGGTGTAGGGTTGCATGGGGTGATCAACACCAACATTGGTGCTTGATGGTGGGCTTGGGAAAGTGGGATGGAACGTCCTACGGAATCGCACAGTTACATGCATAAGAAAACTTGTGTCGGGTATAGCAAGTAGGGTTAGATACTCCCTCGGGTGAAAAACCCGACCACTTGGTTCATACACTTATCGGCGGTGAAATTTCAGAAAAGTGTAACGGCGTACAGAGTCGGAGGTGCTATTCCTGAATCTGATACTCATAAAGGCACACGATTTCGATATATAAACTATTCATTAGATGGGAAAACATCCAAAGAATGAATTGGTTTTATGACATATGGTTGATTTCAAAATGATCTTTGAATGTGTTTCATCAAAGACGTTTGTTTTATACACATGAGTCGCATTGTGTTGTGGGAGTCGGTGTGGGCTTGGAATAGCATGCATGAGTGAGTTTCATCTCATTACTTGGCATGACATCATGAGATTCTATCTTGAATAATATTTTTTTATTTGGAAGAAGTTGTTTGTGGCATGTGTTCATTGCATACACATTTTAGGTGGAGAGTAGTCTCTGTAGGAGTTTTTCTACTGAGCGTTGGCTCACCCTATATGGGAAACATTTCAAGTGGAAGAGGTACACGGGTGGATGGCTCCAATTTGGACACTCATGTTTGAAGAAAGCCGGATGTGGCTTTATTTTGTGTTGATGTAAAATATTTGTGGAAGGAATGTTTTAAACATGTAATCTTTTAAATTGTAATAGAACTTATATGGACTATTGTTAAACTAATCTTGCATGTTTTAATATAAATATGGATGATTGGACCCAGTGTGGCCAATGTTTAATTATAATTGGACCCGGTGTGGTCAAGTTTTACTTATAAATGGACCATGTGTGGTCATTGTGTTATATGGGATCTCAGACGGGTCATGTTAATGTATATTGCACAAGTTGTGTTTTGGGTGGAGCTCCCTGTATAAAGGAGACTCTGCCCGAATTTTATTAAATTAAAGACCTCGATAAATGGGGCATAACGGTGTGATATCGAGTTACTCGGTATCCACGGGTATTTCGCGAGTTGATGGGTAATCAACGGACTCCCGAATTTTGGGGTGTCACAAAAATTGCCCAAAAACATAATTGGAAGATACATCTACAATATATATGGAAAAAGGATGCATACTACAAAAACATATATATTCATTAGATCATATGAGCTCCTTTTATATATGCTTGAGAATGCTAGCCATTAGAGACTTTTAAAGTCTACCATCTAGTAAACCCACCAAATAAAGGCATTCAAATGCCCAATTAAAACAAAGTATAATTACTCAATTAAATCATATAAAAATTCATTTAAATCCTAAATTAAAAGTGACCCATTAAAACATATAAAATAAATTAAATGAGAAATTTTAAAGCTTTTATTTTTTTTTTTCAACAATCCCCCACAAGTTTAAAAATTTTGAATATTAATGATAAATATGTATACATATATAAGCATAAAATGAACATAGAAAAATTATGGCAACTATAATATTGTGTAATTGGTGTAGATGTCTTCCAGACTTGAATCTCACTTAGTGTTGACAGTCTCCTCCTGAAGGATCATAGTGACCAAAGGCTTTTCAACTATCACACATACACACAGTACCATATTGGTCAGGATTCGCGGGTTAGTGCGAATCTTGTATAAAGCTTTTATAATCTCAATATAGAATGATTATTCTTCATAAATGAATGTTTCGCTCAGACGTGCACGCCTTCATATCTTCTCATTGATATTGATTTGAACTTGTCTTTCAAATAACACTTACAAAAAAACACATTAAAGTGCATTTATTTGAAAACCCTTAGGTCTGAAACAATTTATATAAACAACTCTCAAAATGAAAGATTATAACAGCATTAATCAAATTCAGCAGGTCCTTCATATTTTATTACCTTAAAATTTTCCCCACATTTCCAAGAATTCTCATGACAAATTGACCCATGCTTAAAAGTAGCATTTCCATCAACCCCCACATTGCAAGAATTTCTTGCCCAACATATTGAATAAATTGAATTTAAGGGAAAAGGAGAACTCGAGGCTTACTTATACGCAAAACACATATATAGCTCAATTTGATAAATATAGAACTCATGCTTACAACTAGCCTAGAGCAGTCAAAATGTGATAAAATGAAAGCATACAATATCATAATATACTCAGAGTGTCACAGTAGGAACCGGTGGATTATTTGCCTTTTGAATACTAAAGAATAGAAGACTAGAAATGCTCTAAATTTTTAAAGTGCGATTAAGAGATGCAATTGCAAAGGTGTTGGTGTCTTTTGGATTAAATGTCACTTGCATCACATAATGGGAATGAACCTCAAAATTTTGAGTACCCCTTGGGATTGTATTCCAAACTTCCATAAGGAATTGCATAAACACATGTACTAGACTCAAGGAATATCATGTCTTTAAGCATTGGATAACGAAATATGGGCATAAAGCATAAACATACAATATTTTATTGCATGATCTATAACATAAACTGTACAATGGAGGTCAAAA
Source organism: Ilex paraguariensis (assembly GCA_963454935.2). Lineage (NCBI taxonomy): Eukaryota > Viridiplantae > Streptophyta > Magnoliopsida > Aquifoliales > Aquifoliaceae > Ilex > Ilex paraguariensis. The sequence goes on from CAUOFW020006924.1 coordinate 9,906, forward strand.
CATGTGCACAAGAACACACAAGCGAAAAACTCATAGGAGTCTAGTCCATACCAAATACAAACTTAGCCTATACTGAAAACGATCTCTAACACAACATGAAACAAAATTTTGCACGAACACCTAGTATAAATGCACTCATGAAGTACCAACCAACACTCAAAAACATTTTGTTTCTACTTGTTGTAACAACTGAATTTTTTTGTACCCTTTTCTTTAATTAAAATGAAAAACTTAAATATAGTAACAACCACTTATTATATTTAAAATAGCCTTTACACTCGTAACAGCCAAACAATTCACCTCCTAGAAACCAAATGCCCATAAGTTACATACAAATATTAATGACTCCCACATTTTCAAAAGAAGTTATATTTCAGCATTAACTGTTGTTTATAGAAACCAAAGGTTAATTTATTTATTTATTTTTTACTTTTCCCTTGTTACACAACAGTAGGCTTTATATGCTCTCTCCTTAGATTAAAGGTGATCCATAGTGGACTTTCAACATAATGAACAGTAACATTTCTTTGAAGTTGTGATTTATTCAAAAGTATTAGTCTACCCAAACCACACGAGTAGTTTACCTAGTATAACAACGTTTTTTTTTCCCTTCCTTTTTTTTTCTTCTAGTAAATTCTATCTTCTCTTGTCTAGATTTTTCTGTATCATGAATCCACATAAGGTCCCTCTAACTAATGTGATTTTAGACTAATTAGATATCACATGTATATGTTCATGTAATGAAGTGTAAACATGTTAATCACAAAGATATTATCTCCAATAATAATAGACATGTCCTTAATTTATAGAATAAACAAATGGACACACATAGATCTAACATTCCCCAAATAACTATTAGGTCCCCACAAATTTTGAAACTTTAGTTAACATCTACTTGCCTCATGCTATAATATATATACTAACGTTCAAATGAAGAATTGCATGCCGCTTATACACCTCTTTGGTTACACACAAGAGCCATGACTCAAATATTCGTGTGGTGGTAGATTGAATTCCTGGGACACATTTGTTTAAGGTAAAATTATTTCCTCCTTATTGCTCTCTCAATTTTATTTTGTGCTTGATTTCTTTGAAACCAGATAACTTCCTTGGCTAACAAGCAGTACAAGTAGAGAGAAATAGGGATCATAAAAAGAATATTAGAACTTTTATACTTGACGTATATCCCCACATACTTGTTAGTTGAGACTCATGAGAAGGATAGAAATAATTAGTTAGTTTGATATCATTTGTTAAAACACAGAAGCCATAATTCCAGGAAGAAAATCTTTTTTTTCCAACCCAAGAGGAAAATTAATAATTATAAAACTGCATCAATCATGAGCTTGAATATCACTCTCACTTTTGTCAACTCCACGAACATCATCACTATTAGTATTCAAATACATTACCATCTAGGAAGACCCATTAACAAATAAGACAAATGCTTCTCTGGTTTAACAGGAAGATGCAGACAAATTACTTTAAGTAAAATCCTTGTTCATGAAAATCTGTTTGTCCACAACCTATCAGAGAAGTCTATTATATTTCATAAGTAGCCCTCTATATTTTTTTTATTTTTTAATTATCTCTCCCAACAAGATGAGATGTTGACTGTAATGAATAGTTCTCTTAAGGACTCATGCTATATCAATAGACTAGTGTTTTCTGAACAGTGGTCTACACTCCTCATGCCATCCTTAGTGAAATTTTGTGCATATCAGTAGGACATTATCTATATATGCAACCTTTTGCTACAATGCATATTTGTACTCAATAAATAGTGTTTAGTATATAATACATTCAGCTGCTTTAGATTGTTGGAAAAAATTAGCATAATTATACATGATTTTAATTATTAAATTAATATCAATATCACATAAATAAACACAAAAGAACAATGAACTTCAAATAGAATAAAATAGATACTATAAATTAGGAATAGCTGACCTACGAGTCCAAGAGTTGTGTAAACACTGTCCTAAAGCAGTTGAGCCTCCCCGCGTCAGGATACTGATGGACACCAATGACTCCAAAATCAAACCCAGACACTCGCAGTAGCACCTCCTCAATGGTCACGCCCATTGGAAGGAAGGGGTGAATCTGACTCGAATCGAAGTTACCCAAAAACATAATTGAAAGTTACATCTACAATATATTTGGAAAAAGGATATATACTACAAAGACAAAATATATTCATTAGATCATATGAGTTCCTTTTATATATGCTTGAGAATGCTAGCCATTAGAGGCTTTTAAAGTCCACCATCTAATAACCCCCACCACATAAAGGCATTCAAATGTCCAATTAAAACAAAGTATAATTACTCAATTAAATCATATAAAAATTCAATTAAATCCTAAATTAAAAGTGACCCATTAAAACATATAAAATAAATTAAATGAGAAATTTTAAAGCTTTAATTTTTTTTTTCAACATGTACAATGTAAATATATATCTAATATTATATATAATTATAATGTGTGGTACATTATATGTTTTAGGCGAGGACGAAGTCTAGCTCCGACTCCTCGCAGCCGACGGTTATAGACTTAGATTTCATACTATGCCCTTTTGAATAGCTTTTCAGGTGGGAGTCTGGTACATCTTTATGTCTTGCTTAATTATGTGATGCAAGTATTTATGTCATATCAAATGCATATTTTTTATGCTATATTGATATGTTGAGTGTGTGGTGGAACATGGACATGATTTTACACCTATCAATGTGTATTTTGGTATTAAGACTGCATAGCCATGTTATAACATTGCCTCTTGTGTCAGAGGTATACAAAAATAGGAATTCTATGTTGAGAGTTCTCGTGTATGCACGATTTCCTGTACTGGGACTTCAAATAATCTCCTTTCTGGATTTTGTTATGTATATACACAATTTCCCTTCTTTGGGACTTCAGACGATTTCCTTTATAGACTTCGTGTTTAACCCTTGAAATCACATACCACCCAAGTGCTATGATGATTGTCGAGGTTGCAGCCAGCCTTAACTTGTGGTTTTAGAGGAAAGCAACCCATTGCTATATATGTGTCGTGTTGTGGGCATGCATTGTTATTTATAAAACATACGTAGATTGGTGGTACCCCATTTTGATGGGCAATACAAGAATGGAACTTGACCCTTTTAAGGGATGTTTATGGGCACTAGTTTTCAGGATGGGTTTTGTGATCCCTGCTAGTATGGGAATAAATTTTATGAAATGAGAAAGAAAGGTTTTTATGCAAAGCATGTGATTATTGAGAAAAGCGGTTTTATTGTTATAAATGTTTTATTTCAATAAAACGTGTCATGTGATAAATGTCTTAGAAATATTTTGGGCTCGCATGATTTAAGGCTTTACATACATTTGTATCACGTGAGTTATAATGGACATCAGCTCACCTCCACACATACTTTTGACTATTTTTACAGGTACACGATCATACTTTTGGGTCGAGGTACACTTGGTATAGTATAGGGTACTTAGTGGGGGTTGGACCACTAGTAGGGATTTGTCTTCCGCTGTTTGTCTGAGATTTTTGACAAAAGAATATTTAGTATTCTAGTGGAAGCCTACATGTCTATCATTTTGGCATGCGTGTCATTGATATACATTTCGCCATGGTGCCCAGGAGTGAACCGGTTTTGATCCGAAAATGATCTTTCTCCTATATTCTATTTTTTTATTACTATTTTTTTCTTATATTGTTATGATGAGGATTGTTGTTAGAGTATGATGATCCTTAGTCAGTGCGCTCAACTCCAAGGCCCGTGCATTATTCGTCGGGTTAGCGGATTGGGGCGTAACACGTTGTAGATTTATTTGTTTAAAATCATTAAGTATTGAATGAGAAATTATGTCTCAAAGTGACCCATTTGAATTAATGAAATAAATTAAGATTGATGTAGTAGAATAAGGCTTGTCCCATATTAAAAGAAAACCAACCCTTTGGTGAGTTAATAAACTCCTAATTGGTTTCATGAGTTGGACCCCAAGCGATAGCATACTTTTGTGAGTGGAGCAAGTGTCTACACTACCTTGGTTATCACACACACGTGCGCACATGCCACTCGGCCGAACTCGAGCTCGGGCTTTTGTCAAAAAGATATAATCTTTGTTGACAAATTTTATTTAGTGTGGTGTAAGTAATGGGTCAAACCAATCGGATCCGAACGCAGATCGTAATTAAATTCTCAACTGAAATTTAAAATTCAAATAGATTTTTAAATTTCCTATCCATTAAAATTGAATTTGGCGCCAGAGTCTGTGTTTGTTCTTCAGAGGTGCCTTCTCCTTTTTGTTGCTATTCAAGATTAAAGGTATGTCTTTTCAATCCGAATAAGTTCAACGAGCAGGGGTGTCTTGTAAAGCCCCAAAATCCACCTTGGACGGTATTACTAATTAAACCATTCACATCATGAGAGAAACTAACAAAATTCATAAAAAGGTAAATTTCATTCATCATACATAACATCTACAACATCACCCAAAAGAATATGTCAACTCATGGCATCTACATCCAAAAAGAGTATGTCAAACTATGGTAATTACAATTCAAAATCAAACTTAAAACTTGCAGCGGAATAAACAAAATAACATCTATCCAATGTATCAAAATGCATCTCCTAGTCTAGGACATGGAGAGATCAATTCTAGACTTTCCCCTCGGGATCCACGCTTCCATCCAATGGCGCATCCCAAGCTACTTGTTCATCACCTCTGAATTCTTCCTCCATACCGAAATCTGAGAATAAATATTGTTTATAGGGGGTGAACACTAAGCTCTATAGCAACATTCTCTCAAACTCGAACAAGGTTTAGAAAACATGTAAAACAAGTCGATCTCATTTTGCAAATATAATATATTAATTTTTGAAAGAAAACAGAAATATTTCAATAGATCTCAAGTTTACACAATAGCAATAAATTAAGTGAAGTAATAACGTCAAATTACAATTAACAAATAATTTCCAATCATAAACCATTTTTCACAAGTTCTTGTAGAATCTCATACTTCCACAAGCTCTTGTAGAAAATCGTTTCTGGTACAACAAACCATAAACCCACAACTTGTATTCGTATCTCAGGTATGATGCATAATTTGCATGATTAAACACATCGAGAATATCCTGACCCACTCACACACGCCCAAATCCCCGCAGGGATATCCCACCTTTAGAAAGGGCATATACCAACTCATGGCATTAACGAATCCAACCCAGGAATAGTATACTACCCCTTCTCCTCGGTACCCGTGAATGAATAATGGTTTGGTCCTCACAAATAACAAACCACTACAAGTGTTAGAAAATCATCTCACCCCCACTGGGATAGACTAACCTCTAACACTCTACGGCAGTGCTCAAATGTAATTCAAGTTCATCACAACAACCATACAAGAGATGCAATAACAAACATTTTCTCAATATCACAAGGAAATCCAAAATTTTCAAATTTCACAATTTGTAATACAAGAGAACAATTTAAGAAAATAAGAAAGATATCATAACAACATCATTTTATTACTCAACACAAAGCACTAGGATTTTGAAATCAAGAACAAAGGAAGAATCAAGAGAAAAATTAATTTCTCTTGGAAACTAGAGTTTTATGACAAGAAAAGAGTTTTCATGGTTATCTAACCCTAGCTTTGTTTAAAACATGGTAATTTTTGCAAAAATAACAATAAATGATGATTTCATAGCATATATATATATAAATAAGGTAGAAAGGTAGAAGATTTGATCTTTCCCACTTGAATCAACACTTGCATCTCTTGTGTTTTCCCTTCTTTCTTCTTCTCTAAGGTTTTCCAAGGTTAAAAATGTTGAAATGGGGCTAATGGAGGCGTCATTATGTATTTATAGGGTGAAAAAAGGACCCCAGATCGCGACTTAAAATTTCTGGAACTTATAGAGCGTACCGGTACACAGTACCGGTACAGTAAACTCTCTAGACAGTAGCGTACCGATACGATGTACCGGTATAGTAACTTTCGGGCGTACCGGTACGATCTGTTCAGTTTTGCCTATTTTCTTTGTTTTTCATTTCTAATCCATTCCAAATCTAACCCAAACTTATACAACATACATTTGGACATCAAATATATTTGGTACAAGTTCTATTACAAACGATTTCATATACTTACCCAGGTTTGACCGTATTAGCATTTCAAAAAGAAATGATTACTTGCTATATAAAGATAAGAGTGTGGGGATTTACAATCCACCCCCCTTAAAGAAAGTTTCGTCCTCGAAACTTAATCGTCGAGTTAGTCTATCTAATTCTCATTTGGTCATGATGTCGCCACTTCTATTCATCCTATAAACATTAAGTCAAGATTAAAATAGAACATCATATCTTAATTTTAAATCCATCCCTTCAACTTATACCGTTACTACAATTAGTGAAGTCCCCAAGTTTACCTTCATTCACTACTTTTGATTATTCTTTATACTCAATAATTCGATGTGATTGTCTAAACTAATTCCATATCATGCATAATTTCTAGATCTTCAACTTATTTCCTATTCATCGGATATCACTTCTCCTTTGAATTTACCAATCATTTTAAAAATCTCATGTTTGCTTTTTACATGTAGCTTATCTATAAGCATTTCACAACAACCAAATTCAATTCCACTAATGGGTTACTCATCATTCCTTTACTCCCAATTTATGTTATAATCTAAAACTTAGTAATGTCATTTCGACAAGATCTACAACGATTCCTTAAATAGATGTATCATTCTTAATGACTTTGTTTCTCCCTAGACCAAAGAAACTCACAATATTTAAAATCTAATAATACTTCACATCCTATGGACACTTATCAATTTTGGTAGTTTGGTGGACATCACAAGATTCCCAACAATTATAACCATCAAACTATACGCCAAGTTTTCCAAGAAATTGAATTTCACTCTTCAAGCTTATATACTCTACATTCACCACCATAACCTTAACTAATGGTTAATTCCAATAATATTGAATCTAATCCGATGGTTCGTTGCGCACTTTGATATAAATTAACATCCACCAAGTCTCAGATCAAACTAGCCACAAGATAAGAATTTTCATTGGTTTGAAAATTTTGAGAAGATATGTCAAATTCTACCAAAGTGTACAATTGAAACCTAATCACATTTATCCTCCAATTATAGCTTCCAAATTGTATACACTAACGATCCATCTAATCCATTCAAAGAAAACTTTAGTAATTAACTAACTGTTATAAGTAGGCTAAGTGTCAAGTTATATCTCCAAGATATTTGCTCTCAGTTCCCAATCTAGAACTCAAATCAATAAGCCTTACAATCCCCTTCATAACTCATTTTTATCTAGATTCATGCTTTTAGATCAATCTTAATATCTCTACACGTTCACCCACTCGATTAAGGCCAATTTTTTTCTATCTCCCAAGTATTCATTCTCAATCTCTAACTTTATGCTAGATTTAATAACTACGAAATCAATTCATAGGGGCTTTCATTAACATCACAATTCTTTTCACAATTCTTATACTTTCAAATTCCTATGCACAATCCAGTATAATATATATCTAGCAATATCCAAAAATGTAAAGATGTACTGTCAAGGATCCCAAAATTTCTCTCAATTAACTACTACCAAATTTCTAGTGATATAGCTAAAACCAAAAACTAGAATCCCAGTGATTAACCAATGTTCCTCAATTTACCCACATTAGTCATCATAGTCTTAATCATTATTAGTAATTCCCAAGATATTAACGATCTACTAATTACTAGGATATCCATAGTCATTTATCCCAAAAATTACACAAGATTTCTACATCCATGTCAAAGTCAATCTTCATAGGTATCATCATTGATTCTTCAAATTACATATTTTCAATTATCATCACTAACCATAAAGTTCAAATCTTCCATACTCATACTAACAATCCTCAAGTATAACTAATCATACCTATCTTAACAAAGTACTAAAAGAGACAAGAGAAAGAACTTATTATTCCTCCAACAGGACCCAATAACATTAAAAGATTTCACGAAACAATAGAGGTTTTTATCAAATTTTGGATATTATTCGTATTTTAATACTTATTTGATATATCTAACCTTGATCTTTTTAAACCTCTATAGTCTTTAATCCTACAATATGTAGGGTCAAATGTAACTACTATAATTTAGTCAGACCTTCTAGATTTCTTTTTTTTTTTTATGTCTATAAATTCGTTTCCATAACTTGACCTCAATTTCCAATCAATATTTGTAAATACAAGTCAACTATTAACTACACACTCACCCAAGAGATTCTTGATTGTTAATATTTTAGAGAGTCTAAATATAGTGAACTGGATCCACAACAAAATGAGATTACCTAAATATAACATCCTCAATGAGTATCCTATGTGTGACCCTTCTAATCTATTAATACTTCCAAAGTAAATTTAATCAACTCTCCGTAATATTTTCAAACCAATATTGATAACCTTAAGTTTGTGGTTATGAAACAAACTCTTATCCATTTAAGAACCATAACCACAATTCCTATTGCTATTCCAAAATAGGCTTTCATTCGATGTTACTTCACCATATTCCTTCAATTGATCATATTTGAGAATTATACTATCTCATACCATCGTACTCACCCTAGAGGAAAACATAACACTCACATGGTTCATATCGTAAAATCAAATCTACATTCAGTCCTTAATTTTATATGACTTTTAAGTAACACTTAACTTTTCATAGCCTTATCATTCAAAACTTATTCCATCCTAATAAAAACGTCTAAGTTAACCTTACCTCCCCACTTTCAAACTGGGTTATCATATCTCCTTGGCTTCCAAAAATATAAGTCATTAATAGTAGAATAAAATACTTAGAATCGACAAGGCACCAAATCATAATCCCATTTTATATTGGTATCCATCAAAATACTTAAACCAACATGGGAGTGTCTCCAAATCAAAACCTAAATAGTGATGGAAGCTTGCTTAAGGATAAGTCCTTCAGAGTCTAAGAAGAAAAGCACGACATTTTGCTATCCAAGGAATACCACAGCGCAGATTTTTGATCAAATTCAAAGAATAAACTGATTTAGCTCAGGTATTTCTAGCATGTATGACCTATATGGTTGGAAAGATATACGAGTTAGGATTCTAAAAAAAAATGGTGCACCATTTGGACTTTCCAACAAAGAGTTATGATGAAATTAGTGAAAGGTAATCTGTGTGACTAATGGTTTTGCTATACTTGTCCAACTCAAGTTTGAGTGTCATTTATCACAAATCTTATCTCATACCCATCTCCAATATAGATAATATGACTTGCATAAAGATTCATGTAGAATATACATCCCAAATTTTTGTCCACTCCTCAAAGCTAGCTAATCCATGAATCCAAACAAATAATTAATTCCTAACCTAATTAAGTAACAAATCACATTTATCTTAAAAACATATCACTTCAAACAAGGTCAAGCCTAGAGTTTCCTTCACCCTCACTTAATACTCCCCAATTCGAAGCATACAACCTCTACACACCCTTCAAGTATCCAACCGTTCTCCTGTAGACATGTCAATACTCAAGGCATGTTCTAGCTTCTCAAAGTCCAATCCCAAATTAAGAGCATATGTAGTGCATATGAATGAATGAATAGCACCGGGATCGAATAAAATTTGGGCCCAAAAATTTTAAAGAAGAACGACACCTTCAACAACTGCATCGGAACATCTTCCTCCGGTTGGGTCGAAACAAAAACTCTTTCTTGCTTGGTACCGCATGGGGCTATAGCTCCTAATGGTTTTGGCTGTAATGGTTTCTGTCGAGGTGGCTTATTTGCATGTACTTGTCCCGTTGCTTGATTGGTCTTTGGTGGAATCGATGGGCATTTATTTTTGAGGTGTCCGAACCCTCCACATGCAAAGCATTGACGTGGGTCAGTGTCTACTCTGTTCCGAGTAACCCCAAATCCTCGAACAACTTGATTCCTTTGCCCTAAAGCTTGGTCAGGTCGGCGGTACGGAGCTGTCCTTTGTGTAGCTCCACTACTGCTAGCACCAGTCCTAATCGGACCTCCCCTCGCGAAGTTATGTCGTCGCAGGTTGTTGTTTCTATTATGCCGTTACACCAGAGTGGTTAACTCCCTTAGGCATTGATAGATGTCATTCATAGCATCTGGAGGTGGCGGTGGTGGGTTTACTTGGCCACCATGTCCCCGTCCATGTTCACCCTCCATCCTGCACATCAATTCATAACTTTAGTTTCATTGATGTACGGGACATCATAACTATCACTTTAATCTAAAGTATAAGGCTTGTATAAAATTTTAAATCTACAATTTCGTTCAACCTAGTCCTATCTCTCTAGTGGTGATCCATAACTTACAGCTCCCATGTAAGACCTAAAGCCTAGGCTCTGATACCAAACCTGTAACGCCCCAAAATTCACCTTGGACGGTATTACTAATTAAACCATTCACATCATGAGAGCAACTAACAAATTCATAAAAAGGAAAATTACGTTCATCATACATAACATCTACAACATCACCCAAAAGAATATGTCAACCCATGGCATCTACATCTAAAAAAAGTATGTCAAACTATGGTAATTACAACTCAAAATTAAACTTAAAACTTGCAACGGAATAAACAAAATAACATTTATCCATTGTATCAAAATGCATCTCCTAGTCTAGGACATGGAGAGATCAATTCTAAACATGCTTCCATCCAATGGCGTTTCCCAAGCTACCTATTCATCACCTCCGAGTTCTTCCTCCAAACCGAAATCTGAGAATAAATATTGTTTGTAGGGGGTGAGCACTAAGCTCTATAGCAACATTCTCCCAAACTCGAATAAGGTCTAGAAAACATGTAAAACAAGTCGATCTCATTTTGTAAATATCATATATTAATTTTTGAAAGAAAACACGAACATTTCAATAGATTTCAAGTTTACACAATAGAAATAAATTAAGTGAAGTAATAACGTCAAATTACAATTAACAAATCATTTCCAACCATAAATCATTTTTCATAAATTCTCGTAGAATCTCATACTTCCACAAGCTCTTGTAGAAAATCGTTTCTGGTACAATAAACCATAAACCCACAACTTGTATTCATATCTCAGGTATGATGTATGATTCACATGAATAAACACATCGACAATATCCTAGCTCACTCACACACACCCAAATCCACGCAAGGATATCCCACCTTTAGGAAGGGCGTATACCAACTCATGGCAGTGACGAATCTAACCCAGGAATAGTATACTACCCCTTCTCCTCGGTACCCGTGAACGAATAGTAATTTGGTCCTCACAAACAACAAACCACTACAAGTGTTAGGAAACCATCTCACCCCTACTGGGATAGACTAACCTCTAACACTCTACGGCAATGCTCGAATATAAGTAAAGTCCATCACAACAACCATACAAGAGATGTAATAACAAACATTTTCTCAATATCACAAGGAAATCCAAAATTCTCAAATTTCACAATTCGTAATACAAGAGAACAATTTAAGAAAATAAGAAAGAGATCATCACAATATCATTTTATTACTTAATACAAAGCACTAGGGTTTCAAAATCAAAAACAAAGAAAGAATCAAGAGAAAAATCAATTTTTCTTGGAAACTAGGATTTTATGACAAGAAAAAAAATTTCATGGTTATTTAACCCTAGCTTTGTTTAAAACATGGTAATCTTTACAAAAATAACAATAAATGATGATTTCATAGCATATATATATATATAAATGAGAGTGAAAACATAAATATATATATAAGTCCTACCCTCAATGGTCAAGAATGGAAGGAACTCCTACCTTGTTTTGTAGTTTGGGTAGAAAGGTAGAAGATTTGGTATTTTCCACTTGAATCAACATTTGGATCTCTTGTATCTTTCCTTCTTTCTTCCTCTCTAAGGTTTTCTAGGGTTAAAAAGGTTGAAATAGGGCTAATAGAGGTGTCATTATGTATTTATAGGGTGAAAAATAGACCCCAGATTGCGACTTAAAATTCATGAAATTTACAGAGCGTACTGGTACGCTGTACCAATACGGTAACTTCCGGGTGTACCGATACGGTCAGTTCAGTTTTGCTTGTTTCTTTTGTTTTTCATTTTCAAATTCTTCCAAAATCAACCCAAACCTATACAACATATATTTGGACATCAAATATACTTAGTACAAGTTCTATTACAAACGATTTCATATATTTACCCGGTTTTACCATATTAACATTTTAAAAAAAAATTATTACTTGCTATATAAAGATAAGAGTATGGGGGTTTACATGTCTTGTGCCTCTTCAGACTATCTAAAGTAGCACCAAGAGTCTATAAATAGACTGACTTCAAACCATTTCAATCCATCCCAATTCTGAATTCAGTATTCAGAGTTTCTTCTTTTGTCGCTCTCTCTCTACATATTCTTTCTTGTTCGGTTCTTTCTCTCTCTCTCTCTCTCTCTCTCTACATATTCTTTAGTCATATGGTCTTTCTTGTTCAATTCAAGTATAAAAACAAAATTGTGTTCGCTAGAGTCTTGAAGTTTGAAGTGTTGCATCTTCAAAAACGAAATTCATTCTATCTTGAGAAATAATTACTTATCAACCTTAAATAGCAAGAAAGAACAAATATGTCTCAAGGAAACTGTGATTATACAAGACTCGAATTATTATTATTTTTTTGGTTTTCTAAATTTTATTCGTACAGTTATGTATAGTGATGTATGTATATCGATCACGAGGTTTTAGGATCGATCCCAATGTCTTGTTCGTAGATCCAATGTGGGGGGAATGTTTCCCTAAGTAGGATTGTAACATAATTAAAAAAAAAATAGGATTGATCATGGACACTTAAAATCAATCTAAAATACCCTCTTTAGTCACCAACGGAAGAAGTAATTGATTTACAGCTAAAAAAAATTAAATAAATAAAAAATGGAGATCAATGGCTAAAAGCAATATTGCAGTACCATACTACTATTTGTCATTCAGTACCATAGAAGTTTCTGTAAATTATAATTACCGTAGATATTTATATCTATATCTATATATACTACTTATAAAAGTCAGCATGTGTGAAATACTTTTAATTTTTTATTTTATCCCTAATTATTATAATAAGATCAATTATACCCAACTAATTTTTGTTTTTTTATACCTATTTGACTTTTAACTGATTTTGGACTTTTATAAAATTTTTTGAATTCTGTCAGCATTTGATTTCCTATTTTATCCCTAAATATTGATTTACTATTGAATTCCTAATTATTATGGTAAGGTCAATTATACTCATCTAATTTTATTTTATTTTTATACTTATTTGACTTTCAACTAATTTTGGACTCTTTTATAAAAACTTTTAAATTCCGTTAGAATCTAATTTCCTATTTATCCCTAATTATTATCATAAAGTCAATTATACACATCCAATTTTTATTTTTTATACATATGTGATTTTCAACTAGTTTTGCACTCTTTTATAAAGGTTTCTAAATTCTTTTGAACTCATTTATTAGTAGTATAATTACATACAATTATATATATATATATATATATATATATATATATATATATATATATATATATATATTATATATATATAAAATAAAGTAGAGTTAAATTTGAATTTTGGAGACAAATAAAGGTCCAGATTGTTTTGAGACAAAATAAAAACATATCCAACGATAAATATAATTCCAACATAAAAGACGGTTCAGATCATTTTAAAATTGTTGATCCGACAATCCTAATTGATGCTCATAATTTTTTTTCACCTAAAAATTTGAATAAATCTTTCATCCTATATAGAACTCAAGACTTCTATCTCTCATATACCCTCTCTCTCTCAAAACACATACGATTAAAAAATTCAAATTTTAAATCCACTATCAACCAGTATCTCAAATATGGCCCTTATCACGCCTTAATTTGCTCCCGCTCTCTCTATAAAACTCTACTATCCCTCATGCGCCCAAGCCATCACCCACTGCTTCTCTTTCCTTATCTGCCTTACACACTCATGCCCAACCTCTCTCTTTTTCCTCCTATGCCTCACACAGTCATGCCCAAATTAGAAACCACTATAACAACGCCACTTCCATGCAAACCAATTATCTCTCTATTTTTTCTATTCTATATAGAGAATTGGCAGAGTTTTCTCCAATTGATTTTCAATTGGTTTAGAACTTTTGAACTTCTCTCAAAGTTTCAGTCTTCTATCCAATCTCAACTTGCTTTGTTTGATAAATTTTTAGTCTCCCAAATCTCTGCAGTTTGTCATTGTGAAACACCTAGCCGCTGCTTATCCAACATCGTTGCTTAGGTACACATCTACCGCTACTCCTATCTCCCTCTCTCTGAACACTCACATCGCACAGCACCCATAAAGTGTTCAATCAAATGCCACATAGGTGTTCCACACACAGAGCAATCACATCGTTTGCAAACACACGAATTTGATTTGTGTTTAAAGGTTGAATTCTTTTTTGGGATAATGATATTTTGCTTAAAGCTTCGATTTTTTTTTTTTTTGAAATTTTGCTTTTGTGTGTTCCTTTTTGTGCAACTGTTACCCACCACGTGAACATAGAATGGATGTTAGCTAGGATTTTCTATTGGACACACATGAACATAGAACACATACACAGTGTGTGAGCAGGCATCTCACATAAGGCTTATGTCATCCAATCATAAATTATGATAGTTGGAAAGAACTACACTAATTTTCTTTGGAGAAAAAGAATTGGCACCATCATTTAAAATTTCTAATTTGCTTTATTCTTTTGACCACTTCAAGTACCAACAATATAAATGGAGAGGTCTGCACAAGAACTTGGAGGAGGCTCACGGGCACTTAGGTAATCTATTACTCCAAGGGTAAAAAAGTGTTGTGATTTATTGTTTGAGTTTCAAAGTATAAGTACTAAATGCTTCAAGTAGTTTCATTGAAATAATTAATCTATAATTTGATATGTTATTTTTTTTAACAATACGTGTTCTCTATAATTCGAAGTGTTCTTTAAACCATATGAATCAAAACCTACTGCCAAGATGTTTATGATGTTCTATTTGTTTTGTTGATGTACTATTTGTCAAGTCCTCCTGTGTACAGTGGGTTGATTTAGTTTGCCTAAATATGTGTTTTAACTCAAATGGCTATAGATATGTTGGGTATTGGTTCAAATAACTAAAATTTATTCAAATTAGATTTCATGTATACGCATTGAGCCTAACTCTTATTGGTAAGAAAGGTTTTGTTGTTGCATAAAAATATAGGTGATGCTAAGCAATTGAATTTGTGTGTATGTTGTAGTGCAATAGAAAAGTATACACAATTCTCTCATCTTCAATTCCACATCTAAAATTGATAATATGTTAAAAGTTATATTTTTCACTCATGTTGTTCTGTTTTTTTTTTTTTTGTTATTTGACATTGTTGTTATAATATATCAAGTATAGGTGAATGGCTTGGATTGAAACAGCTCTTAAATACAGCGAAGTGAAAACATTGCCTTTTGGAGTTGTTGAAGCAATCTTTCAGCTAGGTAAAACTTCATTTCTTTGCATGGTATTTTTAATAATTTTTGGTAAATGAGAAGTGAAAACAAATTATATTTTAATGAACATTACATGCTTTTATTTCGTTATCTATTACATTGTCTCTCAATTGATTTGGGGGATTGAATGGTGGACATTCAACATATTTCTTTATCTATTTAGGAAAGGATTTATAGGAGATTGTTATAAGGAAGGTAGGAAAGTATGAGATTCTGCTATTAATAAGGGGATGGAATTTTTATAGCAACATGTGTTGTAACGCCCCAAAATCCACCCTGAAAGGCATTACTATCTACAAATCATTCAATCATGAGAGCAACTAAAAATAACCATTAAGTAATAAACCATTCATCTATTTGACAATGAATAAATACTAAAATCAATAGAGCATTGAAACTTTTCCAAACTTACAAATCAAAACCAAAAATATCTAGCAACGGAATAATAAAAACTAGCTAAAATATTGTTTCATAAAAATCTTTCAAACTCTAAACCAAAAGTAGATCAACTATATTCCTCTAAGGTAGGATCCACATCTTGAACCTCTAACGGCTCGTAATCAATCTGCTCATCCACATTGACATCCTCTTATATGCCAAAATCTGTAAGTGTGTTGCAGAGGGTGAGCAAAAGCCCGTAGGAAATCCCTCTTAAATCCCAACAAGGTTTAAAACAATAAACGATGACAAGTCTCTTTTGGAAAATAACATATAAAATTTTTGAGAATAAAACGATGGTAGTTGTAATGTTCTCAAGTGTATGGAATACAATAAATTAATGACAGAAATAAACTTGCAAGAAATTAAAGCAATCAATAAGTAATTCAGTAACATCATTTAATATTCTCATGTATGTTGGTTGCTTCTGAGGAATCTACACAACGATCCTACCTCATTCACCCATCACAACCACACAATCATAAACATTTTAGGAAGGGCGTATATCGTCTCCCACAACATTGACGAATCTTTCCCAGAAAAGGTATATCATCCTTTAGCCTCAAACTTACGTGAACAATAGTGGTTGTTCTCACAAACAATAATCCACTACAAGTGTTAGACAATCATCTCACCTCCACTGGGATAGACTAACCTCTAACACTCTACGGCAGCTCTCGAAGGCAATTCAAGTCCATCACACCCAAACCATACAAGAGTTGAAACCATAACTTTCTCAACAATCATAATCTTAATCAATCACAATTTTTATTAACAATTCAAGTATTACAAGTGCATAATTCTTAATATACCACAGTACTAAAAGAATTAAAATATGCAAGAGATCATCTCAAGAAAACAGTCACAATTTTGATATCAAAATTCTAGGGTTTAGCCAAAAATCTTAATTTCTTGGAACAAGAACAAATATTAGATGAAAACATGATTTAATCAAGAATAGGAATTTAGAAATCAAGAATCCAAATGAATTTCACAATAGAACATGTGTTTTGTTCAAGATCATGTTCCAATGATAAAGAAACCAAGAATTCATACATATTTATCATATAATTATCAAGAGGATTGAAAATATACATATATAATACCCTAAGTCTCAATGAAAGAATTTAAGAAGAATCCCCTACCTTAATTCTTGAATCTTGATCCTAATGTGTTTCGTTGCGATTATCCCACGTTAAACCTTCAAGATTTAGTCCGTTCTTCCTTCTTTTCTTCTCCTCAAAATTTTCAAGGTTTATTGGGGTTGAAGATTAGGTAATGTCTCTTCAGATCACGGCCCTAGGGTATTTATAGGCTGCAAAATTGGGAATTCCCGAGTGGGCGCGGGAAACAGTCTGCGCCTGACTTCTAACTCGATTTTGACCTAGTTAGAAGACGTTTCACGAAATTTTCATGAAATACATTTTTGTAGCCCTTGAAGTCTAGTTTATCCTGTAAAAATTTCAGGTTAATCGTACATTAGGGTAAATATTTATATTCAAAATACGAAGGTCATATCAAATTCCTTTTCACCCTAATCCTATTCAAAATAGGTTTTAACTCTAGAATAGTTTTAAACTTCTAATACAACTCATATAACCTCTTCCATTATTTTTTGACATTCCGGATTCAATGGAAACCTTATTTTGATCTAGAAATATTTATAAAATTACTTAGTCACCTTTCTCAAATTTAAACATCTCTAAAACTCAATTTATTCTAAAAGCCAAATACGCTTGAAACTTAAATTTCGTAATCAATATTTTAACAATTATTATAATTTTCTATCATTATTTTATTCGTCTTAGGAGAACTCTTAAGGTAATATTATAGTTATTTAATTTTAAAACAGGATCTTACATGCGTGGGTTATCGGTTTCAAAATGGAAACAGTATGGAGGAGTGATTAAAATAATCATTGATTTTTTTTATTTTTTTTTTGTGGGCGGGAGGAGCTGAGTGGCTGTTAAAGTTGGTTTCCTTGGCATCAACAAATTTAGTCTAGATATAAAATATTAACTAATTTCTGTTAAATTTTTTGACATCCAACAGGTTCACCCCAGTTGTATGACTTTTCTTGGCGTCAAAACTAAACTAAAGGTTTGCTTGGATTCACATTTCCTTGGCGCAAAGATGTAGATTTTTTTTTTCGTGTCTCATGGCAGTTAGATTAGTTCATTGTAAGTAGCAATTGATCAAGCGCCTATATGACTTTTAATTGACTTTTATCTTGCAATTAAATTAGATCACTAAGGTTTTGAACTATATTTTATTTTATGTGGAGGTGGATTGGATTAAAAACAATTGCCCGTGCGAACAAGACATTACCTGTGTCCAACATGTTACCTAGGCGTGTCCAAATTAATTGTTTTACAAGCGAGTGGTGTTAGTGTTAGATTATGCACACAATTAATTAAATAGGTTGTGTTTAGTTTGAAGTATTTTTGACACGAATTCAAAATAATATGACATAGTATAAGATGACACAACTCGGTTCCCATTCCTACTTCAGGTATTGTGGGGGTTTCCATTTTTGTGATTAGTCATTTTTTGTGATATACATTGCCTTCAGTATGGAGAATTGTTTACGATTTTTTTATTTAAGTATATAGTGTCTTTAGGCACAAGTAATTACTATTATATATATATATATATATGAAGAAGTGGAATCCTATATATGTTAAATTATTATACACATATAGTTAAAAAAGTTAAATTACACAGTCAAATATATGCTATATTTTTTTAATATGTAATAATATAATAATATTATAAGCAATCTAAGCAATTTATTTAATAAAATAAAAATTAATAATTCTATAATATAATTAGATGTACAAATGATTAAAATGGTCAGGGAGATAATTTAACAAATGACATATTAAGTACTCAAAAATTTTAAATTTAGCAATAATTAAAATAAAAACTAATTATTCAATACCTAATTTATTTTTTAATTTAATTACATATATAATTCATATTTTCTATATAAATAATATCATTTAATTTATGTGCAATGCACAATAAATATAAGTTGTTAAAAACAAGTAGGAAGAATTATATTCAGGTGTTCTAAAATTTGTCATTTAATCGCTTAGACCCCTGATATTTAAAATATTATACACAGATCTCTTAAGATTTATACGCGAGTAACACTTAGAGTGTGTTTGGGATAACTTATGAAATCTAAAAAGTACTTTTTTAATAAATGTTCATCAAAAGTGTTTATAAGAAAAATAATTTTATTAAATAAGTATTGTTTTGATTTTCAAAATTTAAAATACGTAAATTAATGTATTTTATAAAAAACACATTTTGATGTGAAAACACTTATTTGTGTTACAATTGTTAATAGTATTGAATGCACATATACAAACACACACTACACACACACACACACACACACACACATATATATATATAAACTATCATACGAATAAACTACATAGTCCAACTATCCTGCAAAACACATGTTAATGGTAAATACAATCAAAAATCATGCTTGATTGTCTCTTAAAATTGTTGAAGCAATACGTTCTCTTTTCCTATACATTGGATTTGTATTTGACAAATCAACATCCTCTTCAAAAATAATTTGGTTTAAAGTGTCTTCCTCCTCTAACTCCACATCTTCATTAGCATACCTTGCAAATAATACGTCTCTAATGCCATGAAGTCTTATGTAATTGTGGCAAGTCATGTAAGCAATAACAATAAACATTTGCTTAGTGAAATCAAAACTGGGCATTTGCTGTAAAATTGGAAATCTTTTCTTTAATACTCCAAAACATCATTCAATCACATTCCTTAATGAAGAATGTGCATGATTGAACAACTTCTCCTTCCCATGAGGTCTTTTCTCTCTACGAAATTCGGGTAGATGATATCTCGTTTCCTTATAAGGAGTAAGATAGCCATCCATATTAGGGAAGCCAGCATCTACCACATAATATTTTCCTAAAAAAAAAAACAAAATCATTAATTATTCTATATAGTTAAGAATATTTGGCATTTTCTCCATCAGAAACACTAGCATGTATAGTGGATTATTTAGATCTGTCCTCTGTATAGTGATCTGATCATACTGACAAACTCAAATTCATATAAATAAACATCAATACTCTAGAGAAAAGCAGGTCGAACAGGATGTTTCTAGGTACTGTGCATTTGTTCAACTGATAGTCATTTTATCAAACAGTTGGTGAGCATTCTATCAAACTGTCCAATTTTGCTAAACATTAAATGTGAGAAAGAGCAATGCATTATGAAAGTAAAATATAGTGATTTTCATAGTAATCATGGATCAAAAAAATAAAAAATAATTTTCCCAAATACATCAAAAATTGATACCGTAGACAGCTCCTTGATCTTCAGAAATTTTATAATCATAAAAAAAAAAAATACAAACCAACATACATTAACCCACAGCAAAGAAGATATTGTACCTCGTTGTAGTCTGAAATAGCTCGTTAGGTAGATAGAAGAGAACAAAAATACATCAGCTCCTTGGCTCCGGCGTTACTGGCAGTTGGCGAGAGAGAAGATAGTGTCGTTGGTTGGCAAGATGAGAGAATATATTGCTGGGATCGACGTCGGCGTCGAGAGAGAAGAAAACGGCTACATGCAAAGAGGTAAAAATAAAAAGTGAGGAGTGAGGAGACTTGTAAAGGGGTATTGGGAGACTGTGAAGAAAATGAGAAGTAAAAATGAAAAGTGATTTTTAAAAGTAAAAGTTAATTATTTTTACTTTTTTTTATTAACTTATTTAAGTATTCAAATTATTTTTACTTATCAAAAAGTGTTTTTAATAAGTTAATTCAAATATTACTTTTTTAAAAAAGTATTTTTCATAAGTTAAAAGTCTCAAAAACACTTTTTTTTAAGTGATGTCAAACATACTCTTAGACCCTTGTCATTAGCTATTATATTTATTAGTAAATTACACCTAGATCCTCTGAAGTTAATAGACATATAACACTTAAATCCCTCATCAGTTAAAAAAGTAACGAATTCTACAAAATAACCAAATTACTCAAATTAAAGATAGAAAATGTCTTGTTCATTACGATTTGACTTCTTGTATGACTGTATACTAATTATAATATTTTTAGAAAAATATTGAATTTTTATTTCAATAAATGATATAATAGAACATAAATTTTGGTTGAATATTTTAAAATATTTGATATTTTATCTTTGATCAAATTATTTTTAATTTAAGTATAATATTTTAAATTTGATAGGTTTAAATATTATACAACTAAAAACTTTCGATGGTCTGATTGTAATTTATTAACGGATATTAATGATAAGAATCTAAATATTAAGTGCGTATAAATCTTATGAAGTTTGTATATAATATTTTAAATATTATAAGATATAATAATTAAATAACAAATTTTAAAAATTCTTAACTTAATTCACTCAAACAAGTAATATATCAAAATGTTGAGAGCCCGGCAGGCCATCATCATATTAAGGACTATAAATTCTGACACTCAGAGAGAGAGAGAGAGAGAGAGAGAGAGAGAGAGAGAGAGAGAGAGAGAGGAGGGGAGGGGAGGGGGGGGAGGGGTCACCTTTCTTCTCATACTCGCTCATTGCAGGCCATACACTGTTGAATCTTCTCTGTTTTTCTCAAAATTTGAGAAATCCGAGTCCCCATGCGTCTTATGTTTAGATGTGAGAGTGACAGATGCGTCTAGCAGTGATGGTTCTTTGTTCAGTCACCTTTCTTGCCCCGGTACGTCTGTAGATATGTACTTCGGCTTCCCACCACCAACTCCTCAATTTTTTGATATCATAACAACAACAATTATTTTTAAAAATCAAATTACATATGTATAGAGGTAAAGTTGTAATACTGTTAAAATTTTAAAATTAGAATTAATTGTAATTATTTATGATTGATAATGAATTATTGTGATCAATTATAAATTGGGCTTTTTGGATCTTTTCCCATGAAAAATTTTAAGTTTCACGTTTTGCACCCTCATAGATTAAATTTATCACATTAAACCTTAATGTATTAAAAAAATTGCAATGTGATCTTTTTGTTAACTTTTGTTATTTTTTCTGACAAAAATTAACCCGTTAACACTAATGAATAACTAACGAGAAGTTAACAACAGGGTCACATTGTCACACTTTTGATACATAAATTCTATAATGTGAAAATTTAAAATTTCAAAGTAAAAAAAAAAAACTTAATTTTTTTTATGGTGCAAAGGACAACACGCCCTTATAAATAAATCCACATAAGTTGGAATTTTAATTTTAAAAAATATAACTTGATTCTTAAAATTTTGGATATTAATTTATATATATATATATATATATATATATATATATATATATATATATATATGGCCCAGGACTTCGGTAGGCCCTGCTTTGAATATATTGATAAATGCGGGGTGATCTAGATGATTTTGTTTTGCTTAATTTTATATTTTTCGACATCTAACCTATTTGGAATATCAGCACATTTTGGTTTCTATTAATTTATTATTGGAGAATTACACTTAGAGCCCCTAACATTTATATATCTATATATATATTGAATATATTCGTTTAGAAATTATATTTAGACCCCTTGAATTTTGTAGGAGTATGATATTTATTTAAATAAAATTAAAAATAAAAATCTAATTTTTTTGTAAAAATCATAATTAATATACAATTATACTATCTATTGAAATTCAATTTGGTTGTTTAAACGGCCAAATTAAACTACCAAATTATCTCAATTAAAAGTAAAATATATTTTATTATTACAATTTGACCCCTTATTTAATTTTTTAGTTTTATTCAAATATATAATATAATTGTACTATAATTATAATTTTTTAAGAAAAAAATTGGTTTTTATTTTTGATTTTATTTCAATAAATGACATAATAGAATATGAACTTTGGTGGTAAAATTCAAATTCTATTATGAATGACTTAGATCCTTTGTTTGATTTTTTTTAGTTTTATTCCAATAGATAGTTTAATTATATACTAATTATAATTTTTTAAGAAAAAATTGAATTTTTATTTTTAATTTTATTTCAATAAATGACATAATAGAACATGAATTTTGGTTGTAAAGTTTAAAATATTTGATATACTATATTTGATTGAAATATTTTTGGTCTAAGTATAATATTTTAAACTTAATGAGTTTAAATATTATATACTTACAAACTTCAAGAGGTCTGAGTGTAATTTAATTACATTTGACAGCAAAAGTCTAAATGTTACGCGCATATAATCTTCAGGAGGTTTGTACATAATATTTAAAATATTAAGGATCTAAGTGATTAAATGACAAATTTTAGGTGGTCCGAACGTAATTCTCCTTTTATTATTTTATATAATAAACTCCCCCCGCCGTCTCCCCTCTTCCTCTCTATCCCACAAGTCCATTCGATGCGCACCTCCGCGTCCTCTTGCCTATTCTATCACCTGTCTTTTCTCTCTCTCTTCCTATTCTTGGTCTTTGATAATATATACTATATACTTTGGTCATTCCTCTTCCATGGAACCAAAAACTTGTGCATTTATGTTGGTGCAGAGCTGCGGGCAAATCAATCGATACTTCGGTTTTCACCATAAGGGGCAATTCAACGAAACCTATGGAGGGTCATGACGGTGCTATCCTCATTAATTTTTCTGAAATAATTTTGAAAAGGATCCACAGACAGCACATGCAAAGAAAGCAAAGCTAAATCTAACTCATATAAAAATTAACAAATTAAATGTTAACTCAATTCAAAAGTTTCAGAACCAAGATTTGCAGCAATAAATTGGACGCCTCGTTTGACTCTTTTCTGAGCTCTCTCTCTCTCTCCCTCCCTCCCTCCCTAGCCTTCTCTTCCTCACCTGAGTGGCCCAGCCTTGTCTGTGTGGTCGCCTGAGTGATGGTTGGTTGCCTGAATGGTGGCTGTTGGGTGGATGCTGAGCTGTGAAGCGCGAAAAGGGGATGGGGGATCTACAATTGATTTAGGGCAAATGGCCCAAAAAAAAGGTTTTTTTTAATATAACTCCTGAAATTCGAATAGTCTAGTTCACGGGTATGGTCCAAAACCGGTTAGTTCATAGGTTCCCCGGTAGTTTGCTTCCTTATACGGTCTAACTAGAGAACTAGACTATTTTAGGTACTAGTTCAAGGTCCAACCAATCGAACTGTCTGTTCAAGCCCGATTTTAATAATACTGCTAGCTGATGTTAATGGGAGTCATCGTTGACTGCCATGCTCGAGATCTGAAGCTTGAAGTAGCCTCTTCTTCGGAGCTTGAGGCCTTGAAGTAGTGAAGCTTAAGTCTCTTCACTCCTTGCATGCAACCTTGTTTGCTTGTAGTCACATTGTAGAGACTCAGAGAGAGAGAGAGAAACGAAGGCAAAGGGAGGCGTTTGAGAGTCATAGCGTGGGGGAGGGGGGGTTGGGAACGATTTAGGGCAAATTGTCTCAAAAAGGGAAAAACCTAGCCTTTTATAGGAAATTAAATGATTCAACCGATTTTTTAAATCTCTTCCCGGTTGAATAGTTCACCGATTTTAATCTGGTTCAGCAAGTTTACGTCGGTTTTATGTCACAAACGATCTAACAGGTGAACCCGCAAGATTGGAATGAGTTTTAAAACACTGGGTATAACCGTCCAATAATAAGGTAATAAGAGCATCTTCAATAGCCTATTTATTCCCTACTCAACTCTCTATTTTAAAGAGTCACTTACCAAAAATCAAGTTCCATTGAATTCTTTATTTATACTAGATTAGTTGATGCACATGTGCGTTGAACGTGGACCATTGGAAATTATATTTTTTTTGCTTTTATATTTAATTTGTATGACAAACTTTGGTTGGCATTTGGTTATGTTATTAGAAAACTATGTCCAAAAACTTACTTTAAAGAAGGGCCTCAAAAAAATGACTTTCAGTGTCTTTTTCATTCCAAAAACTTATTTGGTTACATCATTCTATAACAGTTTTGTCGTTGAGAAAATAATAAAATTTGTTTAGATAATAACACATAAAATAATGCAAATGCTAAATGACATTATGATTGACTTTTTTCCCCTAAAAATATAACAATCATGAGGCAACTATGCATGTATGGTGATGAGATGGAACAATTATATTATGTGTTGCTTAATTTACAAATATTTATATAGTACTTAAACCATAATTTTAATGTCATCATGAAGTATTTTACAAAATCGTTATTTAACAAAATGTATCAATATAATTTTCAAAAAAAAAAAGGCATCAATATTTCACAGATTGGCGTGTATTTTATTTATTTATTTGAACACATACATGCATTTTATTCACATCATCTATTTGTAACATGGACAATGCAATAAGATTAGTTTGTCAATAAACTACCAGTTTATTGGATTCCCTACAAAAAGATAACTTTGTTTGAAGCTATTATATTTTTTGCAAATATTCATTTGACTATGGCATTTTTCATTTTACTCGAGCAACAAATATAACAAAATTCCAATTAAAGTTCATTATTTGCCATAAGGTAATTAATTAGGTTATTAATTTCAAATACTATAAGAAAATAATTCTAAATTCTTATACAATAAAACATGAGTAACATTTATAATGATTTTATCTTTCATTTTGGTGTAAGAAGTTGAGAATGGACAATAATCAATTCATGCAATGTACCTAGGTATCATTATCAAGAGCACCAAATTTTTCTTCTTTGCCAAATGCATAAACATCTCAAGATGCTGCTAGTGTTCCCATTTGTCTTGTCAAGTTCAACAACACCTTAAGCCTTGGAGTACTTAAAGCTATGGTTTGATGTCAAGTATTTCTTGCCAGTGATGACAGTGTCAAAAGTGTTGCCTAAAAATTAGGATTATAAGCAAATATTTCAAGGTTACAAGCCATTAAAACTTGACAATACTTGTAAATCTTCACAACACTATACTTAAATATGCAACAATTTATTGAAGAACTTATAATCAAAATTGAATAGTTATTGATGTATTATAACAAATCAAGATATTCATGAAGCAATTCTGAAAGCATTATTATTAATCTTGAGACAGCAAATGATACAAAGTAAGATTTGATTTTTCTTTTTTTATGACATGGTGGCACAATCACATTGGCGAATCAATTATAGAATGTGTAAGAAAATAGAGACAAAATGAATAATGACTATTATTACAACATAAAACATCCTAGTGACAGAGTTAGGCTCCCTTCCAATTTTATATCATTGTTTGAAAGGCCAAGATTTATACACATCAAGAGATTCAGTTGAATTTAAATTTCAAAAGTGCAATACCTTTTCAGTTAATTGAATATGTTGATATGTAGAGATCTTGTACATTCAAGAGAAAATTGTTGGATTGCCCAATTCTTATGAAATTGGAGAGAAGCCAAACCCTAATGATGTGATACACTCCCAAGGATAAAGCCTTTTACAAGAACTACACACAAAAAGTGAGGATTATCTTTTTCTTTTATTTGTTCTTTTTGGAGATATGTAGTTATGGAAGATTCATTCATGAAGCTGCTGTTAATCAGATGCACCTAGCATCCAGTCAAGATGTAAGTGGTGGACATCAAACCGGTAATTTGAAATAAAACAAAACAAAATAGGTAGACATGATAATACAAACATATAACAAGTTCAACTTTTCCTATTTTATGCTCTACCTTGTAACAATTAAGGGAACTTCTCTACTAGTTGGGTTGTTGCATAACAATAAAGATCTATTGAATTATGCTATGCATAAATGTCCCATGTTTAAGCATGTTCCTTTCGTCTATGATCAATTAGAAATGATAATTGCAAGAAAGTGAGCAATTTTCCAAATGGTCTTCAAATGCTTATGTGTCTTGATGATTTATGAATAAAAGCTACCCAGCTCTCAAGTCAATTCCAAGCATAAACGGCTTCACATCCCTTCCCAATTTGACTCTTAGAAGTTGTAATGGATTAACATGTCTGCCGAGTGGGCTACAACCACAGTTATCAATAAAACAATGTCAAAAACCAAACCTTTTAATTGAATTAAGATGTCTAAATTGCTAAGTAGTTGTGACCATTAAATTCAATAATCAATAAAAAATTATTATATTTAGCATTATAAGCCCAATTGTGGGAATTAATAATTAGATGTGATTGGCAAATATGTTTGAAATGTATAAAACACGGCAAAATATTGGCAAATATGTACTGACGAATATGAAAAGAAACCAAACTTCTGCAATGGAAACATCATTCTTTGGCAAACTATTGATGTCATGAAACTTTGGAGGATCAAAACCACAAAGAATTATGAACATCATTTATACAAACACGCATACATATAACATTGCAATTGAACATTAGCAAAACACAAAGGGGAATTTCGGTATTAAATTCTGCCCAAAGCAATACGGAAAAAACTTAAACTCAATTACTGTAGATGAATAATGATCACTTTAAAAAAAAAAACAGAACAATAGTAGGGGAATGTGATCACTTCAGTCCAATCGAACCGGAAGAAAATGTCAATCTTGCAAGAGTCTAACAGCCATAAGCACCATAACTTAATCAATCAATAAACAAAGAAGGTGAGCATGTAAAGGATCAAGAGATGCAAAGGCTACTAGTTTTGGGTTTATTATAGAACCCAAATAAGTAATTAAAAAATAAAAGAGTACAATATGTAAGGCTGCAGCATTTCTTTCGACAAAATAAGTAAGTAAATGACCATCATGTGTTTTAACAAACAAATATGCTTACAAGGAAAAACCCTCAGAATGTCTAATCCACCATAGCACAAAAGGTTCCTCCAACAAGTTTTATATTCACTTTGGGGTCAAAGAAGCTCCAGCGAGGAAATTAATCAAAAAATGCAACACGTGAAATAGATCATTAACACAAAACTGATCAGACTTCAAGCATATAATTAAAGCGAACTACTACTTTTGCACTTTAGGAAGAAGTCGAGATTACTATAGTATAATAAAGGAAATCAATGAACAACTCAGCAAATTAATGACATATCATATGAGGTTTACAAACATGAACAGAGATGATATGCAAGAGATTTGGGACTTCAATACGTAGATAGTCCTTGGGTCGTGGCTCATGAGGCATGGTGAGGATCTCATTTGATTCCAAAGGAGCTACTTTTGGTTCCTTACCATTTTGTTGAATCTAATTTTATCTATTATTTTCGACGAAGAAGAAAAGGCACATTAAAAGACAAAATTATAACATTAGAGGAATAGCAGAAGTCACATACTAGAAAGTTAATTTATTTGTTATGGGTAGAAGAGAACAATTGGTAGGTGAATGATGGGATGTGTGTGAGAGAAAAGGAGGTTAGAAAACCAAAAGATTAAAAACGGAGATGTGTATGATTAATGTCACAAATGTTTGGTATTTAAATTCAATGGTGATCTTGGCATTTTCAAAATTTTGGACAAAAGTGTCTAAAAAATATTTTTCATGTATCTTGATATTTATAGTAGTATAGATGTAGATGTAGATATAGATATAGATAAAATGACTATCCATTGGAGTTGTCTAAAAAATTTCACTCTTGAATATTTTACGCGAAGAATCAGCCAGAGGACTTTGCACAAAACTCCTACAAATTAGAACCCAACATGAATTGGAATTACAAAAGCATTTCAGTTGGGCCCTAAGGCCCAATGTAATTAGTTGGGTTGGGTTCCTTTGTTGCCAAAAGAAATTTGACTCTATTTCACTTGGCATCATGTTCATAAAATCAGGGGGTATCCATTTGGTCCAAGTCCCGGCTCAATACCAACGTGACCAACCCAATGGACCGGCCCAAACTATTTTCCCAGTAAGCCAACGAATCAACCCAACGGATAGATTGTTAATCTTAGGGTAATTTGAAAGCCGGTACAAAATTTAAACTTATTTAAACTAAACTACATTAAAGAAACTTATTTGGTCTGAAGTGCATTTTTAAAAAAAAAAAAGACTAAAAGGGTGTTTATTACTCTATTACTCTCTCTCATTCTCTTTCTCCATTACTCTTTCACTCTTTCTTCCCTATTTTCTCTCTGTATATTTCTCTTTCTCTCTTTCTCTCGTATTAATAATTTTTTTTAAATATGAAAATATTTGATATAATTTTTCATCTCTCTCTCCCCCTATTTTTTTCTCTCTCTCACTCCCTCTACCCTTATTTCCTTATTCTCTCTCTTTTTCTCTCTCCTTATATCAACGATACAAAAACATAATTATACTAATCAGTTATACCAATTAGTTATAATTATTCTATAATACACTAAACAATCATTCAAGTGTTCTAATAAACCAGATAGTTACACTAAATAATTATACAAAATTACAACATTAACTCAATTTGTCATTTAGTTATTTACATAAATAAAAGTTATATCGTTTAGTATCACATTATGGTCACACCAATTATATACATCAAATTGAGTTTATCATTACACAAAAGATTTTACCATTATATTAAATTTGGTATATATGATTGGTGTAATGATGTCACGATACTAAATAATGCAACTATTTAGTTTATGTAAACAATTGAATAACAAATTAGGTTGTGTAATTATTTGGTGTAACTGTTTAGTTTATTTGAACGCATGAGTAACTGTTTGGTGTATTATAATACCATTGTAACTAATTAGTATATTTGTGTTGTTGTAATATTAATATAAATAGAGAGAAAATGAGAACAGAGAGATGAAAAAATAAATCAAATCTTTATATATTTGAAAAGAAAATGAATTATCAATGATAGATATAGAGAGAGCAAATAGGGGAGAGATAAGGAAAGTAATGGGGAAAGAGAGAGAGAGAGAGAGAGAATATGGGAGAGATATTGAGAGAGTCTAATGAAATCTTTACATATTTGATTAAATATGTAACTGTCAATCAAAAATGCAATATTTAAAGGAGGATATTTAGGTAAAATAGTTTTGATTTCATTTGAATTTTGTACTTGAACACAATATATTTTATTAAAATTAAACTTAATAGACTAAACAACTTATTCATATATATTTTTTTAAATAAATCTAAAAAATTATATCTAAGAAATCTCTTAGTCTTACTTCTGGCCCAATCTATCTGTGAGTGCTGACTTGTGGCCTGGCCAAATGGGCCGCCAACCGCATGCAAAAAAAAAAAAATCGTTATCCAGTTGGATCCAACGAACAATTTTTTATTCTTTTGAAACTTTGATTTATATGTATTTATATGGGTAAGTGTAAACTACAACCGTTTTCCTCTTTGTCCCCTCAACTATTAGATTTCTTATATTATACCATCAACTATTCAAGTAGTTTCACATTGCCCCGATAATTAACGTCCATTATTTATTTAACAAAAAATTATTTCATTTTGTTCGTTCAAACTATGTAAATTTTTCCACTTTACTCTGATATGTCAGCGATTTCTATTCGAAAAAATAACAGATGTTTATGATTGTAGCAATGTGAAACAAAAGTATTAGTTTAGGGTGTAATATGAGAAATTTAGTAGTTGAGGGGGCAAAATAAAAAAAGGGTTATAGTTTTAGGGGTGTAACTGTAACTAATAGATTTCATATTATCTCCCTAATCACTATTATAAATTCAGATATATCCTAAAATGTTCTTTGATCGTACTTTTGTTTTCTCAAATTTCACTTTACTTCTTTTGTTAAATTTCATATCTCTCCAATATCTCATGAGAACAAGTTCTAGCCCTCTTATTAAGTCTCTAAAATATAAATCTACTAGCGGCCACATCGTCCGATTCACAAAATTTATATTTCACCACCTTTTATTACTATTTTTCACTATATGCTCCTCTCTCGGGCCTTATCATTTGAGGAGTAAAGAATTTAGAAAAATAATTATAAAACTTGGGGGGATAAAAAGTAATCTTTTATAAAAATTAGGGTTAATTACACTGAAAGTCCTCAAAGTATGGAGTTTGTCTCATTTTAGTTCTCAATGTTTCAATTACATCATTTTGGTCTTTGAAGTATAGAATATGTTTCTATATGGTCCCTCAAGCAAACAATATCTAGAGTGCTAGTGCTAGTGATTTTTTATCATAAACTTGTCACGTGATACTTAAATATGGACAAAAAAATAATTTGAATAACTTTTGACCAAATTTTTACTCAAATTTTGGTTAAATAGCTACCTAAATTAAGCAATTTTGATCATCAGTTATCCAAATTTTAATCAAAAGCTAATCATATTACACATTTTTTTGTCAAGAGCTACCTAAATTTTATTTAAGAGCTATCAAAATTATATTTTATACATATTTAGATATTACGTGACAAGTTTATGATAAAAAAATTGTTAGCAATCTAAACGTTGTTTGCTTAAAAGACCATATAAAAACATATTCAATACTTTAGGGATCAAATATTGCAATTGAAATATTGGAGATCAAAATGAGACAAATCTCATACTTTAAGGACCTCCAATGCAATTAACCCAAAAATTTAAATGACAATTTGTTAGTTAATGGAGGGCTGATTATATTACATGGTGAAATGTAATTGGATTGAATGCATTAAATAAATAACTAAGAATTGAGAGATTAAGAAGGGAATGTTTCACAAGGTCTCTCCCACTTAATTTGTTTATTATATAATATAGCATAAATTAGATTATTAATTACATACAAGTTTCTACCTTTATTTTCACCTTGAGTTATTAATTTTCTTAAATTGTTTAGCTTATTATTCTTTTACCATTGAATCTATAAAAAAGTGAAGTCTAGTTTAGTCATTATCAAATCAAAATATACAAAATTTACATGGAAATATTTCTAGAAATCTTAGTTTTAAATTATTAATTTTTAATTGTGAAAATTGGGACTGATTCTTCTTTAAGAGACTTATAATGACTTTAGTCTGTCAAAGAAACTTATTTGGGGATAAGTCTTTGATCTTACTAATAAGTAGTTAAGTCCATAATTTTTTTATAACTCCAAAATACCCTTAATATGTCATTGTAAGGAGTTTTAATATTAAGTTTGTTTCCTAACTGGAAATGCTCTATCCCTTAATTCACGCTCGATAAGATTTGTCCATAAATATTCACATGACTGTTTTTCATAAATTTTGTATTTCAAACTCAAATATGAAATTCAAAAATTTCGTGACGAAGGCAGCGTTGTAATTGGGTTCCGGTGGTGGAGATGGTGGTGGTGATATTTATACTACTGCCAATTACCATTTGTTTTCTTACCACCTTTGAGTTTGAATTTGCATCATCATCATCGTCAAGATGAGTAATGATGGGTCTACTACTGTCAATGACCATTCTTTGTCTTCTTCAACTAGAGTCAGTGTGAGCTCTCTCTCTCTCTCTCTCTCATTCTCTCTCATTAAAAGGGGTTCATGTGATTATATATATAGAACTAATTTGGAATGATAAATATAAGTTGGTTTCGAAATTTGCTTTTCTAAGAGCTTGATTTCTTGTTATCGAGAAGTTCTTTATTTTCTGGATTCTTTATGTAGGGCTTGTTTCAGATCTCAACTGGAAATTATAGTTTCAATTATTTATTTATTTTTGCTAAGAAGATGATGATTAATTTAATTTTAAATGTTACTATTTTTTATAACATATGTTACTGTTTTTTATTTTGAATGTTACTATTTTTTTTGTTGAGCATATTACTATTTTTATTGAGTATGTTACTACTGTTATTTTTTCAAATATTATTGTTATTTTTTTTTTGAAAGATATTATTTCTTGTTTTTATTAAGGGAGTTAGCATTGTTTGTCTTGAGATTTTCGCAGCTTAAATTGTTTGAGGATTATTGATCTGATAATCCTAATTGAATTTTTATTCCTTTTACAACTCTAAGACTTACATCTTTCATATAACTCTCTCAATTTGTCTCATACTCTCTCTCTCTCTCTCTCTCTCTATACTATTGTCTTATTTTTTGATTTCCCATTTGTTATTTTTATTATTATTTACTCCATAAAATAGATAAAATTGCATGTTATGCAATTATTTATTCAATAAAATTAATTCAAAGTTTTTATATATTTAACGACATGTATTTTGTCACTTGTTTCATAATTTGTAGATATAAATAAAAAAATAAGACACATTTTTCACGAATTGATGACTTTTTTATTTGAGTTTGACATAGTGTCTTTGCTGTTGGCCTTTTGTAGAGTCCAGTTTGTGTGTTGATCCGGATGATAACCCGATCCGAAATAATGTTGCGTGATTTTTAATGAAAAATTTTTTGAGACTTGGGCCATGGAGTGAAGGTTTGGGCCGATTTTTTTTAGGCCTGTTTTGTAGCTCAGTGCACAAGATATATAAAACCCGTTGTTTTGGTAATTAGGTTTATGGTGTTTTGTACAGCCGCTCTCTGTATTCATCTATCTCAATAGTGAAATTTCTTCTGTTTCGTAGACGTAAGTAAATTGTCGAACCACATAAAATCTGTGTCTTGTTCTTTCTTGTTTCTTATTATTTTTTGTTCTTGGTTTGTGTGTGTTTGTTTATGGGTTTAAAACGTGTTAAATCCCAACATTTGCCTGAAATTATGTCTTAATTGATACAGGACCTAAATTCCTCTAGAATTCCCATTGACAATGGTTTTATATAGATTGTTTTTGTAGTTTTTTTTAATGTTTGCTCTATTTGTTATATTTTATGTGTTTTCATTCTTCTCTTATGTGGGTGCGGGTAATGTGGGAGAGGGTTTGTGTGGGTGTGAATTTTGTATTTATGTTATTGGGTTATGGTTGGGTTATCATCCTTCTTGTAGATTCAACAGACAATTAGGTATTGATTATGCTTTATCCATTTGTAGGGTATTGCTACACATGAGTGCAAGTGTAGGTGTGGATTTGAGTGAGCGATGATAGTAGTGTGGAATTTGTTATTTTTTTATTATCTTTTAGGATTGTGTGAGTGGATTTTCATTCTTCTACAAGCTTCAACAGACAAGAATTTTAAGGCATTTTGATGATTTTCTAACATTATTTTTTAATTAGACATTAATTTATTATTATTTTATCTTAAAAACTTGAATTATTGTATTTCTAATAAAAACAGTTATTAGTTAGCAGGGTTTGTTGGTAAAAAAAAAATGTGTGTGGATGTGTTTCTGTGTATATTTATATGTGGAGGATTGGACATTTGGTGATTAAATTTATAATTATATTGTGTCATTTAGGGTTGAATGGTAATAATGGTAATAAATTCATGAGTTTTATAAAATGGGTAAGATTTGATTGATTTTATTTATTACTTAAAAATTATGAATTTAATTGTGTGTTGTTAGTATTTTTTTTTTTTGCTTAAGGTATGTTTTTCACGAGGGATAAGGTGAATTGAAAATTTGGTAGTTGATTTTATAATTATGTTGTGTTATTGGATTGAGTGGTGGTAGATGTAACAAATTTGTAAGTCTTATAAATGAACAATATTTTATTGATAGCTTAAAGATTGTAAATTTCAATGGGTTATGTTAGTATTTATTTATTTATTGTAGGCATTTATTTATATGGTGTTGTTTTGAGCAGTTTTTATATATTTTTATGACAATTCTATTAATATGGAAGATATGATTGACGATATATTTCTTGTCATTTTAAAAGAAAAATTGGTACAAATATTTTTAGGTCATTCCTTTTGAATTTGGGCTATTGTTTAAGATTTTTTTATTTATTATATAGTGCTTTCAGACACGAGCAATATATATATTAGTTATTACCTATGTCTGAAGACACTATACAATAAACAAAAAAAAATTTAAACAATTGTCCAAATTCAAAAAGAATGACATAAAAATATTCGTACTAATTCTTTTTCTAAAATGACTTAAGATATATCGTCGATCATATCCTTAATATTAATGGAACTGTCACAAAAATATATAAACTCCCCAAAATAGCACCATATATATAAATGCCTCACAAAAAAAATAAATACTAATATAACCCGTTGAAATTTATAATCTTTAAGCAATAAATAAAATCTTGTTCATTTATAAAACTCATGAATTCATCACATCTACTATTACTCAATCCAACAATACAACATAATTATAAACTCAACCAACATATTTTCAATCCACCATATTCCTTTATAATAAATACCTCAAGAAAAAAAAACTAACAGAATAAAATTAAATTCACAATCTTATAGCGATAAATAAAATCAACCAAATCATGCTCATATATAAAAATTTTGAATTTATCACCACTATTACCATTTAACTCAAATATGACATAATATAATTATAAATTTAATCACCAAAATTTTAATCTTCTACAGATAAATATACACAGAAACACACCCACACACATTTATTTTTTGGTTACCAACAAACTTTCCTAACCAATAACTGTTTTTATTAGAAATACAATAATTCAAGTTTGTAAGATAAAATATAATTAATTAATATTTAATTAAAAAATTGGTTAAAAATTACGGGCCTGAGTTTTGGTAATATTACACGAATACCTCTTGACATTTTATAAATAACACGGAGACCCCTAATGTTTAAAATACATTGCACTGAGGTCCCCTCTGTCTCCCTTCTGTCAATGTTGTTAATGAAAATTGATAATTTCATCTCAAAAAACTTATTATTTTTACAATTGTCTTTCTCCTAATTCAATACCAAAAAAAATTTAAAATTTGATTTAGTTCCCAAAAAGTTGATATAATTTAGTACTCTAAAAAATTAATTAAATAAATTTTAATATTAATTTGATAACAATAAAAATTAATTTGATATTAATTCGATAAAGTTGAATATAAATTAGAAAAAATTAATTGTCATTTTTTGATAAAATTATATATAAATTTACAATCTAAGGTTCATTTCGTGTTAAATATTATTTAGTGTTTATAGTTAATGTGCTATTTTTTTTATTTATATTAAGTGTTATTTACAAATTAAGAATCAAGTGGTAAAATACATACTGTCAGATATATAAAAACTTTGAATTAGTTTCATGAAATAAATAATTGCATAATATGTAGTTTCATCTGTTTTTATAGAGTAAAAAATAACAAAAATAACACAAAAAAAAAAAAGATAACAATATGAGAGAGAGAGAGAGAGAGATATGAGAAATGAGAGTCTTAGAGTTGTAAAAAAAATGAAAGCCCAATTAGAACCATCGTATCAAAACGATCTGAACTGCGAAAAGTTCAAGACAAACAACCTAGTTACTTTATTATATAAATGAGAGAGAGAGAGAGAGAGAGAGAGAGATTTCAATTTTAATCAAATTCCTAAAATTTAGGTGTTTTTAGTTTTTAAATTTGTTTTAATTAAATATAACTACTGGGAGTTTTTTGGATAATGAAGATCAAAATAACCTTGTTCTTAAATAAGTTTCGTTGATGAATTTATCACCAAATAAATCCACAAAAAGGGACCGACCCCCAAATTTTTCTTTTTAATCATCTTTGGTTGTTGTCTTTACAGTTATGACGTGCTAGCAAAATGAGCCTTCTAGGTTAATGGGTTTTGTAGTTTTCAAGTTTATTAGCATATGATTAGATATAAGAAAAATTAAAATTATGGCTTAAATGGTTCTTGTACAATGAACGTTTGCATAAACAAATTTATAAAAAATGTCATTTAGAAATTTTATAAATAGAATGTTAAAATCAATCACTTCTCTTTACAAGAAAAACTTTAAAACTATCGCTATCTCTAATGTTTTCAACGAAAAGAAGCATTCAAATGATCAACAGGAATATAGAAATCAACGCGTGCAGTACCCTTCTTCTTTCCCCTCCTTTCGTCCTCTCTGTTCTTTTTCTCTACTCGTGCACACATACATAGACTCTCGTTTGCTCTCTCTCTCTCTCTCTAGCAAACTAATTAATAATTTTTATATTTTAATGTGTATTATAATTAAGAATATCTTGACCAATAATTCAACCTCTAAACCTAATTTTTGGATCTGCCCGTGACTCCATATCAGGAGCTGGGAGAGGGTTGTTAAGATTTAGTCATCCATCCCGACTTTTGGACAAATAATGCGGTGTGTTTGGTAAACAAAAACAATCAAATCATTTTTAATTTGTCAACTAGAAGAAGGTGATTTTTTGCTCTAATTAGTCTCCCACTGAAAAGTGAGTGATTGACATTGTTAATTAAGATCCAAACAATGTGAAAATTTTTGAAAAGGTCACATATATCTTGGACTTTTTGGCTTGTACTGCAGTTTTTGAGATTGCCAAACATTGACAGATCCTCAATTCTCAAATTAAAAGGTTAGTTGTGGAAAGTTGGGGGGAGTGGGGGACAGTGACAATCACTTCCATGCACATGCACATTTTCATTTACATTTACGTTCACATTGGGGTTTCTTGGGTCCTCTTTGCTAAGTCTACATCGACTTTATGTCAAGTTTTTTATATATATAGATAATGTCAAGTTTTTTATATATATAGATATGTACATAGCAAAGATTTCCCATGGAGTCATGGTGCTTGTTTTCAAAACCTTTTGACATTATAAACACATGGGACAAAGAGTTGTTAAATGGCAGGTGATCAAGTACTCTCTCTCTCTCTCTCTCTCTCTCTCTCTCTCATGTACGATGCAATGAAGCTATCAAACAATAAATAAAATAAAAACAATGGAGTAGAATTCTACAAATGCACATAATATCGACTATTTTAAGCTAATGATTATCCAAAAGCGTATAAATTATTTATTAGTATCCATTGAAAACTCAATCCCAATAAAAGTAATCTACTTAATCATAGTAAAAACTATATACCAGATATATAGTGAAAGTTTTTAGTTTATTCAATATCGTAATGTGGGCACACTACCATCAACATATTGTTGGACTCTGAAAAACAATAGTACATATTGGGCTAGTGGAGCGACCCTCCGCTACTGGGTTCATTGGCTATTATACTTTCTCTCTAATAAATTTGAATTAAACACTACTTTCAACACTCTGACAGTTGCACTATGATTAATATGTCTCTTTTTGACATTTTTGCTAAGAATAATATTTTTTAGACTTAATTTGTTGATTAATTTATTAACTTAATCTCTTACGGTTATTGAATTGATAAGGGGCCCATTAAACATTGAGACTCGTTACTAATTTTACGCAATAAATGAGATTAATAAATTAAATTAAAATAACATTGCTCTTTTGCCTTAACCAGGGCCATTAGGTTTCCAAAACTTTGGCAGGTTACCCAATGATTGATTGCTATCCATGAACCCCATGCCATAACCTCTGTACTTGTCTCTCCCTTTCTAACAATGTCTGCTACCATGTTCATATGTATAACGATGAATCTAGGGAGAACGGAGAGAGACGATTGTACCCCTAAGGTTCGAATTTTTCAGAAAACTATATAGTATTTGTTACGTGATTCTTACAGTTACAAATGCTTCCGCATAATCTTCTTTACCTTTCGCAGCTCTCTTGCAACCAAAGACTTGTCCATGTCCCTAATTTCTGTACCCATCCGCGTACGTAATACTTCAATCCTGGATCTTTACTGAAAAAAGAACAATAATGACATTGAAGAAAAGTAAAAAGGCTAGAGTTGGAGTAAGGAAGGATCATTTCAAAAAAATAGTAATGAAGGAATGCTGTCCACAAAAACGTGTCAGTTAAGTTCCACTACTTTATTATTTAAGGATAATTATACCCAAATTTTTTGAGATTTGACACTTAATCATATAAATTTCTTGATATTTGAAATATTACACATAGATCTCTTAAAATTTATACGCGCATAACACTTAGACCCTTGACGTTAATGTATCTGTTAGTAAATTACACTTACATCCTCTGAAGTCTGTAAATATATAATACTTAGACCCTTTAAATCTAAAATGTTATTAGATAAAAAAAATACTCTAATTAAAAATAGAATATCATATATTTTAAATTTTATAACCAAAATTCATGTTCTATTGTATCAATTATTGAAATTTTAATTTTTTTCTTAAAAAATTATAATTAGTATACCATTATATTATCTATTGGAATAAAATTAAAAAATAAAACAAAGTATCAAACTGTAATAGACACAAAATCTTTTAACTTTAATTGGAGTAATTTTAGTAGTTTAATTTGGTCGTTTAAACGACCAAAATAAATTCTAATAAATAGTATAATTGTATACTATTTATGATTTTTTAAGAAAAAATTATTTTTTTATTTTTTATTTTATTTCAATAAATGTCATAATAGAATATGACATTTTATTATAAAATTTAAAATATTTGAAGAGTTTAAGTATTACACGCCTACAAAATTCAAAGGTTTGAGTATAATTTATTAACGGATATACTAACGGGCATCAACGGTAAGGGTTTCAGTGTTACGTACGTACAAACCTCAGAAGTTCTGTGTGTGTGTTCTCAAGAGACTGGAGTGTAATTCTCCCTATTATTTATAAAGTGCACAAGAGATACAACAATGGTGATAGGAGAGTCCTATCTAAACTAAATAAATACATATAGAGTCTTATTTAAACCCTAGTTCCATGTTCTTGACAACCTCTTGATGAAGTATTAAAAAAAGAAAAAAAAAAGTACCACCACTTCGGTCAACAAATGGATCATCCTAAACTTCAATTCCTTTTTTTTTGAATTTTTAACTTCTTAGTTTTAGAAAAAATTACTTGGCTTATTTCTATTGATATTTTCAAAATTTGCTGAATAATTTAATCTATATCTCTAGATAAAGATAACGACAACTATATTTTTAAACCGATAGATAATGGTCAGTTTTTAATGTTGGATAATTTAATCTATCATTTTTTTTTGAATAACTAAATTGTAAACTAGATATATATATTTTTTTGTTTTTTCAGTAACTAAATAGATAATTTTTATTTTTTTTGTTTTTTCGGTAACTAACTAGCTAACCTTATCTCTTTTCCCACTCCCATAATTA
This sequence comes from Ilex paraguariensis, assembly GCA_963454935.2. Classification (NCBI taxonomy): domain Eukaryota; kingdom Viridiplantae; phylum Streptophyta; class Magnoliopsida; order Aquifoliales; family Aquifoliaceae; genus Ilex; species Ilex paraguariensis. The sequence goes on from CAUOFW020006924.1 coordinate 49,811, forward strand.
TGCCCCTTCAAATTTCTCCCGCCTCTTTCTTTTGTCTTAAAATTATCTCTATTTCCCTCACCAACAATGAACTTCAGGTCTTTCTCAATGCTGAAATTTTTGCACAGCTAGGGAACATTCAAGATTACACACCGTTGGGGTACTCCTTCTGTAGATGTTCTCAGTTTACAACGGTGTGTATTGTTTTTGTTTTTGTTTTTATTTTTTTTGGTCCAAGTGTATTGTTTTTGTTGACGTTCGCATTCAAAAGTTTTTTTGTTTTTTATGTTTTATTGGTACAGATCACTGTAATATCATTGCCTGCAAAATGAACAATCATCTTTTCTAGTATATTTTGGAATCTGTTCAGGTTAGATATTTATCTCATTAAACAACTTTCAACTGATTTATAGTTCACCAAATCTATATTATCATGTATAATTTTTATTTTAACTAATCATCTCTGCCTTATTCTTCATGTTTATTATATTTAAATGGTTTATTATCATGCTCACTGATATGGATTATACATGTTGTGAATCACAATTGATCTATCTTGAACATTACCAAACATATTATCAAATATTAATTTCCAATTCAAAAATTAATTAAATTAAATTTAATTAAATTATTTGATATAATGTTGTGCGTTTATAATGATGTTATTAATATACTACCAAATAGATTACGAAACATTAATTTTCACCTCAAAAAGAGAAATACAAACACTAATTAAATTAAAAATATAGTCATACATTTGACCCGCTGTTCAAATGAAATATTTCTAAAGAAATACAAAAACTAATTAAATAACATGCCTAAAACTTTTAATAAATATTGTACATATTAAGTGTAATTACTGACACAATCTAGACCCAATTTTAAAATAATTCCTAAAGATTCACATTAACAAATTAAAACTTTTAACAACAGGTGTAGGTTTTATTTTGAGGATAAGGGTAACAAAGACAATTTTAGTGGCGTGCCGCCGAAGCTATTTGGGTCAATTTGTTTTAAACCCATTTATATTTAGAGATGTTTTATTTTGTTATTAGTAGTTTAATTTTAAATTTGCATGAATGAATATGTAGCAGATTTTTAACTTCGTTGATAGTTGGTTAATTTTCACTTTCATTAATGTTGAGTTGACAAATGCTTTGCCGTGGATCGCACGGGGTCTTACTAGTGTGTATATATATATATATATATATGCGGATAGGGTCGGATAGAAATTCAAAATTTTTATGAATATTTTGTATTTTTATCCGATTTTTGTGAAATATCCAAAATTCTCCAGTGGTCTATCCAATTTTTCGGTAGTCAATCAGTTAGATCGAATAGAGTCAGATAAGGTTGGTAATCGAAAATTTAAATACCCCTAATCATAATAACCAGCCATATAATATATTGATCAAGTTTGATCCATTGCCCAATGATACGAAATTTAGCTTGGATGTTTATCTTTTGCAAGTTCATCTGTTCAAACAATATAATCAAATCCAGATAACGACGAAGACTTGTGCTTTATCAGACATAACGTTAGATATTAGTTGGGTCATGGACCCCAACTGAATCACCTATGCTAGGTTGATCCAAATTAAGGAATATTCAAAGAGGCATGTCTTTTTAGAGGCAACGTTTACAATCTAAAATACATGCCTGTTAAATATTAACAAGCATGTCCCAATAGATGTGTCTTTTAATGACACTCATTAGTTGTCTATATAAATCCAAAATAATCTAATAAATGAGATCTCTAATAATTAATCAAATGTTAAAATCTCCTACTATGTTTCTCTCTCTCTCTCTCCCTCCCTGTATAACATTGAAAATTTTTGTGTTGTGAAAATTCAGTGTTGATTCCTATTGTGTAACAACACAATACTGTTTGAGCAATCAAATAAAAGACGATTTTTAGATTTTAAAGTACGTGGAACATTTTCAAACGATTTTTAAGATTCAAGCAAATTAGGTATATCTTTAATCCTACGCTTCACATTTTGTATTAGAGTCATTTAAGGGTGTTTTCGTACCTTTGGGATCAATTATTAATATATAAGAAATACTATTTTTACGATGAAAAAAAAAATTCGAACAGGCATTAATAAAATCTCGAACAAATGATCTTCGAATGTTTTGAAATTTTAATATATTTCAATTCAAATGTATATGAACCACTTTGAGTTTCGTGATAAACGGTCCCAGAATTTAGAGTTCGAATTTTGTTTTAAAAAAAATTAGTCCGTAGATCGTCGACACGCTATCGCCAATGCACGAAGGAATTGATGACTTGGAGAAAAGCAAGGTTTTTTCGTCCAATAATGCTACATTGATAAAATTTTAGGACTAAATTTAGAGTTCAAATAACATGACAATATATTATTTTGAGTTTTTATTGGGGCCGAAATAATATGACATCAAATAAAGAAGTTTAAGTCAACTACCATGTTATTTAAATTCTAAATTTAATTTTAAAATTTGATCAATGTAACATAAATTTTTTTCGTTCAACTGTATAGATGACGCCTTTGGCCGGTCACCGTAAATAAACATTTTTTCCCCGCCAGGCCCATTCTACTAGAAAGACTGGTTTTCCTTGTTTCATATGTCTTTTGGAATTCAAGTTCAATCGTGACATAGTCAACAGAAGTAGATATAAGACATTTTTTGGGGTCATCATTGTCATTACCTTTGTTTTGCTTTTGGGTCCGTCAAAAGACCCATTTTAGTTTGACTATACAAATGCTGACGTAAAAAATGGATTAACTAATGACGCTAAAATTAAAAATAAATTGCCTCAGAAAGAATGTCTCTTGCATACTGTTTTTTGTTGTTTGGTTTTTACTGCATATGCCTCTTGGATTAGAATTATAAATATTGGGCTACTGGACAATAACAACATATGGCGATCAAATTTTAATTCTTTACTGATAGTTTATGGGATCAAATTTTATTTGCTTAAAATTCTAAAAATGAAATAAATACATGATTTCAAATGTAGCCTATTGGTATTGTATATAGAATTATGTTAGCATGATGGATATGGTAGTTTCATTTATTTTGTTGCTTAGCATCATTTAAATTAGAATTTCATATCTTTTTTTGATTTAAAGTAAGAACATGCATGATATGAAATTAATTATGATCAATATCCCTAGAGATACTAGATCTAGTGGGAGTTTTATTTTGTTAAGTATTAGGAAATTGAAATTTTGTGCATTAATTAAATTAAGTGTTTATTAATATTCACTTGTGGGTTGGGAGATGATTGGGAATTTAGTGAACTTTCGGTATCGCGACTTGTGAAAATTGTTAATACTTGAATTTAGATTTTTGTGGCAAAATTTTAGAATGTGTTGTGCTAATATCTCATACGCATTGTCTCTACATGTAGATTAAATCATAATAACTACTAAAAGCATAGTGACTGAATTAACTAAGGGCGACAAATTGAACGGTGATAACTATGACATATGGCGTCGTAAGATTTGAATTTTCTTGTATGAGCAACAAGTCTTAGATACCCTTGACTCTGTGCTGCCAAAGCCTGTTCAGACCTGCCAAGAACAAGAGAATTATCAGTCTTGGTAAAATAAGGATCGACTTGTGCGTTATACCAATCAAGCGTGCATGCATGATGACCTTATTCATAAATTTGAGAATTACTCCACAGTTCACGCCATGTGCAAGACCCTTGAAGAGAAGTTTGATATTATTTCTCTGTTTAGGCTTTTCGGTTTGTCCATGAGGTTTGACTCATATCAAAAGAAGTCAGAGTATACAATGAAACAACACTTGAGGACTATGTCCTCTGTGGTACGTGATTTAGGCATTGCTAGTCATGTGTTGACTGATGAACAAGAAGTTTAAGATACACTTTGCTCCCTTCCACCACTATGAGAGCATATGAAACAAAACATGACACATAATGAGAGTGTGAAAAACATTCGAGAATGTATCGCGTCACCTTGAGCTTAAGGCTGAGCACTTGGAGGCTACCAAAGGTGAGAGTAGCTCTTATGTGCCGAAAATTAGTTCGCACAAGACCTTCGGGTCCAAGAGCAAGCGCGCTGAAAATAGGTCTGATGGTCAAACTGGGGCTGGTCACACTAGTTATAACAAGCATGAGGAGGGTAAAAAAGCTGGTAAGAAGAATAAAGCCAACATGGTCTGCTATAACTGCAATAAGAAAGGTCACTTCATTCGTGAATGCAATGAGCTGAAGAAGGTACGCTCTAGTTTTGTCTCTCGCATTGACTGTTTAGTTACTAGTCAAATTTTTGTTGCTCACTCTCCTAATTCATGGATTGTAGACTCAAGAGCAACAAACCACATAACAAGACACAGATTCGGATTTGTGGAGAACTGTCGAGTTCCAGCTGGCAGAAATGAATTTACATGGGGAACGAGACCAATATAGATGTGCTTGGTATAGACACATACAAACTGGAATTGTGACAAAGACGCATTCTATACGTTCATGATGTTTTATATGCTCCAAGAATCTGACAAAATTTGTTATTAGTTACTAGCTTAATGAGAGTAGGTTTTATTTTTCGTTTTGAAGGCCAACATGTTGGCATTTATAAGGGAACTACATTCTATTGATCTAGACCATCTAGTTACACCTCAGATGGTTTTATAGTATTAGATAGTAATGAAACTTATTCTTATATTACATTTATGGATAATGTTGATTCTATCAGATGACATATTAGATTAGGTCATATTGGGCATGATAGAATAAACAGATTAGCTAGAAAGGGACTTTTGAGCCCACTTGCTAAAATCAACTTAATGTGAAAATTGTCTCGCAGGTAAGGCAACTAAAAAATCATTTGGTAAGGTCAAAAGAGCATCTATTCCATTGCAATTAATACACTTAGATATATGTGACCCAATGAATGTGAAGGCAATACATGGTGCATCCCATTTCATCACTTTTATAGATGACTTCTATTTGATTTCTCACATGTCCGAAGCATTGGATTGCTTCAAACATTACATTAAAGAGGTTGAGAATAAATTAGACAATAACATTAAGGTTCTTAGAATTGATTGAGATCGCAAGTATCTATCTAAACAATTTAAAGAGTTGTGTGAAGAAAACATGAATAATTAGTTAATTGATAATACCTGACACTTGACTAGATCCGATATGTGTACACCCAAATGCAGACGGTCAAGTTATAGTAATAATCCGGTTAAGTCTGAAGTTAAATCCATAGGGAACTATGATTAGTGTTTTGAAGTAGCAGTGATAAAGACCAAGTAACTGGAAACCTTGAGAGTTTGAAGTTATGAGATTTCTTGAACAGAATATAAGATTCTTTCCAAGAGTATTCTAGACAAAATATAAGATAAATTCAAAAGTAAACAGTCACCTTTAGCTTGAGGTTCTGAATATATAGTTAATCGTCCGATTTATTAAATTTGTGCTTGGTAACTCAATTAACTCCCGTGTCAATGACAAGTTAATCGGAGGATAAAGGTAGATTTTAAGAATTAAGAACATGACATTTTCAAGTCCTAAAGTGAACAAGGACTCAAGGACAACAAATTTTTCACTTGGATGTAACACCAGCATATTGGGGGACAAAATTAGAGAAGCTTAGAACAAAGCAAGGACGTTCAAACGCCAACTCACGTTCGAACGTCCACTTGAACTATGAGAAAATCAGACTCCTGAGACATGCGTGTTGCAGTCAAGAAGGAAAACCCTGAGGTACTTGAGTACCACGTTCGAACAAAAAATCATGTTCGAGTGTCAACTTGAATTAATTGAAGACTAGGATGATGAGTGCAAAGTGCCAAGATTTGCATGGAGTGTGGAAATAAGTTTCCACAAAAGACCACAAACCACTTGAGTGAGCAGGTCAGATCCTATCTGGAGTTCAAACACACATAAAACAAAGACAGAAGATATGTTCGAACACCAGACAACGTTTGAACGCCCATAAAGTAAAAAGAGAGAGACAACGTTCGAACGCCAGATCACCTTCGAACGTTTTCCACAAGCAAGCTGCAGAGTAGTTGGCTTTCACTTGGACTTGAGTGACATACACTATTCCTTCACACTATTCTTGTTCCCCCCTCCTCCTTGCCTATAAATACTCCCCTGGGGGGAGCCTTTGAGGTGGAGATGGTTCTTGAAGTAGACCAGAACTTGGTTTGTAAGGCTTAGACTACACAAATAACTAGTAAAGACTTGGTAGAGAGCTAGATGGAGGTTTAGATTCCCACTCATGTAGCTAGCCTTAGATGTATGTATATTTGCTTGTATCAAGGAAATTAGTTCATCTTTTGGTTGAGGAAGCAACCCTCTATATTTTGGTTGAGGAAGCAACCCTCCATATTTTGGTTAAGGAAGTAACCCTTCAAAAGTTACTAGCTTTCTTCTACTTTCATTGTTATTTCTTTCACTTCTATTGTTTGAACTTCCTTATTTCTTATAAGAGTAAAACTCTTCCACTTTTTTAGACCTTTACCAAAGCTGTGAATGGTGGAATGTGATTCACTCATTCTTCGTTGAAGAATAGCTCTTTGTTTAGTGTGTTTCACTTTGTAACTCCTCTACTTGCAGGGATGAGTATTACTCACTTTTCTAGCTTTACCAAAGTCATGAAGAATGAGTAGTTCCTCATTCATTCTTTCGTAAGAGGTGATGAATATGTATAAATTATTCGGAAGTTATATTTGTATATTTCCTTTATGCTTTAATGCTTTATACTCCACTTGTTTATTGAGTGATTGATTGTATCTAGTAAAGTTAAGGTACTTTGTATAACCTTGGGTTCATTCTATGTCACAGATGACTCTTGCATAGAAATATCCGTTGGTTTAAGGTAAGTAGTCCGACTAGATCCTCATGACAATATTTCAATCTTCACCATTATTATGCTTTTTCTAAAGACTGCAATATTAATGTCATGGTTAGATGTCTTGTAGAAACACTTGCTTATTTGTAGACGGGTTGAGTTTCGACATAGACAATTCTTGTAAACTTCAAGAAAGGCATCGAAACCATGAGCTTAATTCTCACAATCTATCTTTATCTTCTAATTAACTTGTTGTTGACACGGGAGTTAATTGAGTTATAAAGTACAAGTATAATAAACTGGATGATTAATTACATGTTTTGACTCTCAAACTAAAGAGTGACTGTTACATTTTGATAATTCATCTTATATTTTATCTAGAAAAATCCATTGGAGAGAATCTTATATTTTGTTCAAAAAATCTCATAACTTCAAACTCTCAAAATTTTTAGTTACTTGACCTCTGTCACTGCTTACTTCAAAACGCTAATCATAGTTCCCTGTGGATTTGACTCCGGACTTAATTGGATTATTACTACAGCTTGACTGCCTGCAATTGAGTGAACACATTTTGGATCAAGTCAGACATCACCTGAAGACGCATTTCATCCAACACTGCTACTTTAAACTGCTCAGTATTTAAATGAAAATTTTCTTTTTTAATTTCTTCTCTTAAGAACTTCAATGATGTTAAATCCAGTATTTATACTGGAGCTATTGGAAATTAATTTTTTAGAGGTTGAGGTTCAGGGTTCATCTTCCTCTTTTCCCACGTCTTTAAGTCATTCTTCAATTACCTGACACTTAGAGTCAATATGATAATTATTCCATAATCGGATATGATATTTCTTGATTAATCTAGAGTGTTTGTTTTGATTAAAATCACAGGCTAAAGTCCACACCAAAATTCATGGAACAAAAAATTCGAGTGAGAAATTAATAATGAGTTTAGCCTCAATATTATTATCCTTTAAGGATGGACTTTTGTCTTTATACTCGTCCAATAATTTTTTTATTTTTTTGGATATATCATTTCAATGGCATTATGGGTTTTTTACCAATCATAAAACCAGTTAGGAAGTTCCGTACATATTTCAGTGAATTGGAAGAACCATGAGTGTCCCAAATTTATACAACTATATAAAAATGTTTTATTTCAAGCATTAATAAAATCAAAATAATTATACTCTATATATGGAGGTTTTGTTAATGTCCTGGGTATAATTAAATTTAGATCTCAATCTTTAGTAGATATCACTCTTAAGATGAGTGCTTTACTATATTGAGGATCTTTAACATCATATTTATTGTTAAAAAATCTCTGAAATTTGACAGAATTAGTCTCAATAAGAATGTCTTCATAATACATTCTGTCCTTTCCTCTAGATACTAAGAAGATTTTATCCATCTTCATAAATTGCTCAGCAATATAGTATAGATATGTCATCCAATTAATACACTCATTATCGAGTGTCATTATGCTGCTATAAGCAGGTAAAATATTTAACTCTGCATAATTTAACTTTGATTTGACTATAAAGGCCTCTTTAATTGATTTTTTAGATCTTACAATGGTATAGCCGTCATCATCAGATTTATCTGATTTGCTCAAAGATCCTTGTTTAAGAAGTTGATTACTAACAACTTTTAGCTTTAAGGATTATTTAAGTGGGGATAATCAGCATTGACATGGAATTAATATATATATATATATAAGTACTCAGGTCAAATGTCTAATTTTTATGGATTCAAATATGGCCAAAGAAATTAAATGTGTCGGATAATTGGGCTAGATTTGGATTGGGTTTTTTAAAATTGCATTCAGATTTAAATTTAGGCAAAATTAATTCAAATCAGCCCATTGACAGACCTAATTTTATCCAATTGGTTTATTAACAGTGTCGCGTTGTTTTCCCTTTTATTCTCCTCCCCTTTTCTTAGGGTGTAAATGTCGCAGAACAAAATTTAAAGTGACATTACACTTAATAAGGACTCATGCAAGGCCTGAAGGATGGTATGCATCCTATTCAAAATTAGGACTTCAAAAGGACTAATATTTTATTTTTTAAAAGTTTCCCCCTCATTTCTTTATTATCATTGTTATGGCGTGCCTCAAAACAGAGTACTTTCACTCCTTTAAAATCACTGTGGCTGTGCTTGAAAATCACATTACCTGATTGGCATTGGACTCGAGAACAACTTAGCAAGGACCAGAATTATAGATGCTTAATTAATTAGATGAACTATCTACAGATCTGGAATAATATATATATATATTTGGCTGTGTATTTTACAGGCCAATGGAATCAATGGAAGATACCAATGAAACTCAGCGAGATAGCATTAATATTTATAGTGAGTAAACAAGGAGAAAGTGACACATTATTATTGTTCTTGTTAATATTGTAGTTGTTGTATACAAAATCACAAATAACTAATAAAACAAAAACAAATATGCAACACACAAAATTGCATAGTACAACTCAAAATGACATAGATTACAAGGAGTTTTTTTTTTTGAAGCAAGGCCAAGAGAGCAATTGCTCCAATATGTCAAGTATTAGTATATCTACAATACATGTCAGCCAAATAATCAAGTTTCCTGATTGGATTGGATTTTCGTGATAAGCAACTTCAATTTTCGAAATGGGTCAGATTTCCAAATTTTTTTTTTCCCAAATAAGGTTAGATTTGCATAACTGGGTTAGTTAAAAAATTTATCCTCGATTAAATTTATAAAGATCTTTATGACTTGATTCAAAACTAAATACAAGACACCCAAAACAGTTTTATTACTTTTGTTGCCCTTGTTTATTTGGCCACAGAGCAGATGGAACCCTTCGTCTCCGTGAGTAGTTGATTCCATGTCTGACTGCTCTTTTTGGCAATCCAAAAAGTTTATCCCAAAGCAACGAGAAAAGTGAAGAAACTGTGGCATTTCCAAGTCTTTGGGTTCGGTACAGCTCACATTGACTGCCTTTCTTTTTAATCACATAATACACTTTCCCATGCTTCTCTTTCTATTCTCTCTCTTATAGTTTTGACTTCTCCAAAATTTTGACTTTAAGTCTACCCGCAATGGCTTTCCGTGGATTAGGTATTAGAATGGTAATAAAAGAATTAAAGCAGAATATGAGCAGGTAAAACAACACATGAATAGCAATAGGTTCAGATTTGTATGATAAATAAAAGTTTTCTTTTTTATTTTAACAGACTTATTTTTTCAATAAGTGACTTAAATGTGCATTGGGGCTGATGCATTGGGTTCATTTGAAGTCAACTAGAAAATAATGAAATCATAAAAGAGTTACCTGCTTTAATCTTTTGAATTTTAAATTTACCAAGAATTGCAATCTGTAATGTTCATCTACCAAAAATCCATTGAATGCTTGCTCTACTGGTATATTTATTGCCCCAATTTGAAATCTTACCTTCTGCGCATCGCATCACATTTAATTTCTACCAGCAATTTCAATAATCTCTGTCTCTCCCTCTCTCTTTCTTTCTCTCTAGTTTTGACTTGCAGGTTCCTTTTCCCAGTGAAAAAAACTGGGGAACGCATAAAATACTTATCACGCCCTGCTTGTATCTTAATTCTTGCATACCCATTTCTTTGTAAGTTTAGATAACTTCCTGGGGTTCTTCAGTTGGCCATTTAGCCAATTAACAGATGAACTCCCTGATATCATATGATTCAGATCTAAATCTGCAATCTTAGTGAGGTTTCTCTCACTTTACCTAGAAATTATGTATTGGGTTTTTCTTGAAATCAAAGAAAAAAGCTTTCTCTCTCCATCACAGCAACCTTATTTGCTTTATCATCCACCCCCCCCCCTGTTCACTCCAATGGTTTCAGTTTGAACAGCAAGGTAAGCCCTAGTGTTCTGCTCATCATTATAATACTCTCTATTATCTTCTTTCTATCTGGTTTGCTTCATCTTCTTGTTAGATTCATCCTGAGACCCCCAAATAGAGACCCAGATGAGTTTGACAATGTGACTGCTCTTCAAGGTCAGTTACAACAGCTGTTTCAGCTCCATGATGCTGGTGTAGATCAGTCCTTCATAGACACACTTCCTGTTTTCAATTATAAAGCAATTATTGGTGTAAAAAACCCTTTTGATTGTGCTGTTTGTTTATGTGAGTTTGAATCTGAAGATAAGCTTAGATTATTGCCCAAATGTAGCCATGCCTTTCACATGGAGTGTATAGATACTTGGCTCTTGTCTCACTCCACTTGCCCCCTTTGTAGAGCTAGCTTGCTTTCTGACTTCTCCCCCAACAATTGTTGTTCACCAATAGTCCTTGTTCTTGAATCTGGTAGTGAGAGTTCTAGAGAGATTATCTCAGACAGAGAGGGTGTTTTGGGTGCCACCAATTCAGTTGCAATAGCAAATTCCCATCTGGGTGCTCACAGCAACGATGAATTCGGGTCTGCTAGAACAGATATTTTGCATAAATCTTGCGAAATTCGGGCCAAAGACGATGAAAATCAACAAAAAAATGTGGGTTCAGATGAAAAGGTTATGCCTGTTAAGCTTGGGAAGTTTAGGAATGTTGATGGTGGAGGTGAAGGTAGTAGTGACAACAATGTTGATACAAGGAGGTGCTTTTCTATGGGGTCTTTTGCTTATGTAATGGATGAGAATTCAACATTACAAGTACCTGTTAGAACTCCAATGAAGAAACAATCAAGTAAGAAGGCTTCTTTGCCATTGACACCCGGACATAAGCTGGCAATGTCCGAATGTGATTGTGATTCAAGAAGAGAATTCAATGGTTTTGAAGCATTTAGAAGTATAGACATTCAAGGTTGTGGTGGTAGTGGTAGTTTTATTAGTCATGGCAATGGTGCTAATGCTATTGGGAGGAGCAAGAGAGAGAGCTTTTCAGTGTCAAAGATTTGGCTCCGGGGGAAGAAAGATAGGGCTAATTCAACCATGGTGGAGTCGTCGAGACGGGCGTTTTCGTTTAGGTTTCCGATGCACCGGAGTTTTAGGGCTGCTGATGATTTGAAGCCCAAAAATGGTGGGAATGGGACTAGGAGGACAATCTCTGAGATTGACATTGGGAGGTGGGAAAATGGGGGGAGTGAATTGGGCTGTGATGAGGAAATGCAAAGCTCCGGCAGTTTGGATTCTCAAGAAAATCCACCATCTTTTGCAAGGAGGACTCTGCTCTGGATAATGGGAAGACAAAATAAGGTTGTTCACTCGTCTTTTTCACCAAATGTCTAATTTCTTTTTCTTTTTCATCTTTTATTGTAGTTTTTTAAGATACTTTTACTCATTGAATTCTATATTCTGGGATGCGAAAAAGATTGAATAAACAAAAGGAATCGAAATTCGGAAGATATCTCAATACAAAGTGTAAGCATTTCACTGCGAAATTGCTTGTTTGCCAAAGCCAATTAGGAATGGAAGATTGTTTATTTCTTTCTTTTCATGAAAAACTTCCACTGCTTTTTTCTTTCATTTTTTTGAACGATATTAAAAATGTCCTCTTTCTTGTTTGCATCAGTTGAAGGATAGCCCATAGATTTCTTATTGCCCATAGATTTTGTTGGGGTTTGTTTGTAACTAGTTGATCAAGAAAATAATAACGTCAAAAACAAGAAAATACAAAAATTTAATATGTATCTTGCTCTGATTGGTGAAAAATAGGAAGTAGCGTCTTGGTACGGATAGAGATTCTTAGGGTCTTGGTCTTGACCTAATTTGATAATTTTCCCTTTTCCCTGGGGCCTTTGCTAGTGACTAAACATAAAAGCCTTTCGGTGTGGTTGGTTTTCATCGTCAAGAAAGGATTTAACGTTGCATCAATTGAAAGACTAATGTTATTTAGACATAAAAATTTGATCTAATTTGTTGACCTAATGATGTGGTTTCATTGAAACTATTGGATCAACGCTAAGTTTTAATGTTTGATGGAGTCTACAATTAATTCAAAGATCACAATGAATTAAATCAACAAATTAGGTCAGAAAATAAAGTGTCAATAACATTGCTCTTAATGTTATTACATTGACCAACAGTTGTCCAGATTGACACCAAAGGCAAAACAAATCTTTGCCATTTTCATGCTGAATGCCACATATTAACAAATTTTGCTGCAAGTTATGGTGATTTATCTGAGTCATATTCGCTTTCTTGCTTTTCCATCACGTTTGAAGTGCTTGGTGATGATTGGATGTGGGGGTGTCAATATTGGAAGGTGAAGATGGTTTGCAAATTCAACCTCACCTACAATTCTTGGCCAATGTACCATGCATTAAGACATTGTTAAGGTTTTATTGCATGAAAGAAACTGAAAAAAAAAAAAAAAATGGGGAGGGTTTTTAGTAAGTTTTATTTAATGAAAATGTTTCTAATTCTCTGCCTTTTGAACCCTAGTGAATGCATTTTTATGCCCCCACTATATCTTGAAAATGGCTCCTAGCAAGAGACCATAATTCTATTTTAACGGAGTTATATAGGTTGGTGGTTCTCGTCTCGAAGTATGCTCTCAGCCTTATTTTCGTTTCTCAACCTTCAAATGTATCATAGCAATTGGATCATTTGGAAACAGTTTTGAAACTGTAAGGACCAAAATGAAAAGTTCGAAAATTGGGGGTCAAAGTGAGACTTAATACATACTTTATGGGCCATCAATGTTCTTTTCAATAACGTTACTAGGGTTAACAAAATGTGTTCTTTTTTTTTTTTCCTTGACTTATTTTTTTCTGTAAATTTAATGGTTAGAAATAAGTCACTACATACATAAATGCAGTCTGAACTAAATTAAAGTAGGCAATGACCCTTCCATTTAGAAATGACATAAATTACTAATGCTCCATTTGATACGATAGAAAGTTGGAAGGATGGAAAAATTAAAATGGTAAATAAAATATCATGTTTGGTAAGGAAGAAAAGTAAGAAAGATGGAAAAGTAGATGAATTAACTTTACTTCTAACTCATCAAAATCAATCCCTCCAAAATTGGAAGGAAAATGAATAAAAAATTAATTATTTGTGTTAAAATGTATCTTATTTGTCTATATATATATATATATATATATTAAAAATTTTTCAAAATAAATTAAAAAAAATAAAAATTAAAAAAATTAAAAAATTAAAATAAAAAATTTAAATTAAAAAAAAAAATATTTTTTCCATTTTAACTAAAAGTAAATTTTTTTGACTTAACACGATGACACGACTTGAACTCAATACTAAAATAAATATGTTAACTCGCAATTCGACACGACACAATTAGTTAAATAAATTAAGTTAGATTTGACTAATATTCGACACAAACCCGTAATAACTCCACGAATCTAATACGACACGATTCGATTGCCACCCTTAATCTTAGCTAGCACAAAAAAAAAAATAGTTATTTTTATTTTTTCATTCATCCAATTAAATACAAAAGAAGGAAAGTGTATCCTTCCTACTTTCCATCCTTAAAAGATAAAAAATGTATCGTTCATATTTTTTATTCTTCGTACTAAACGGAGCATAAAATTAGCTGATCTCAAAAAAGTACGGTACAGTAGTTAAAAGTATTCCACTAATTGATTTCTAACAGGAGTTTTAAATGAAAAATGGGTTGAAATTTTGAATCTCTAACAACCCTTCTTTCATTTTCCTCCCAATTACTGAAATCCAAAAGGTTTGCAGAAAATTGCCAAACAAAGTCATCATGGTCATTGGTCACAGGCTGTTGCATTTATTGAGCAGCATTTTTTTTATGCACAAAGACGAGGGGTTGTCGAGGGACTTGGAAGTTAGAACATTGATGACTGGTGTTATTATGGTCACGAGAACAGTTGAGGGCCATTTTCTGGTTTTATATTTACGACCTAACACCACCTCATCTACTTGTCCGTGCACAAATAATTGTAGTGAGGTCATTGATACTCGAAGTATATCCATTACAGCTCTTTGCCTTTCAAATTTCAGTTGTCTGCTGCAGAGTCAGTTTCTTTGATGCATATCTCATTTTGGTATAATCTTAGCTAAATCAAACAAGAACTGCGTTGGATCTGGGCAAAGTAGAACGTAGCATGAGTTGACCCTGCTTTTTTTATTTTTATGTTTTTTAGGGGGCGCCAAATTTAAAGTCTTTGTGTGTGACCATCGCAACTCTCACCAGGTGGGAAAACCATCTAGAGGAGCTTAGATGGAGAGAATCCATAGGGACTTTTTAAAATATGACATGAACCATAGCCAGACCCCTAAGCCCATCGAACTAGCAATACCGAAGTTCATTCAAATACTCAAATCGCTAATATGTGTTAGCGTAAAAACTGCACCATGCTCTATGTTCAACTACCACATAACAAACATAAATACCACACAATGAGCTGCCCCCCAGGCTTGGGTGTGGGCCAAGAGATATGCCAAAAGTTAAGTGTAGGCCAGGCATGTTTTGCCTGGCCCTGGATGAGTAACAAATGTTGTTTATCGAGTTGTTACTCCCACATCATAGGGACAAGTATTTTCGGGTTACTTCTGGCACTCAGCAATGGCATATCATGGAATATGTGCCTCATTTTAATTCATGAACTAGGCAAGTGTTATATTGAGTAAAACTTTTGCGTACCAAATTGAATTTCAAAATTTTGTATTTCAAATCAAATGGGCTATTTGGGTCAATAGGCCGGATTGAAAAAAATTAATGGAGCTCTTGATCCAATCATCTTTATTGACTTAGATTATAAATTTGAAAAATACTTTGCGGAGTTTAGTATGGCTGCTAAACTTTTCAATTGAATTTGATCAAGTTTGATTTTTTTTAAGTGATTCCATTATGGATGAGTTGCGAAACGACATTAGAGGAAGATTTTGATTCTTGTTGTGGGCAGTAACAAGCGTAACGGAAAGATGTTCTACTTTGTCTGATCACACTGTCTTTTGATACACCTTCTACATAGCCTGCTATAACCTGGTGAATTCCCTTCCCCAGTATATCAAGACCTTCACAATGGGTCACTGAATTTGATGGAAAAGAGTAGAATTCGAGTGTGGAGATTAAGGAGAAAGAAAGAGGAGAGACGAGAGAGAAATATAATAGAAAGTCGGTTTAAAGGATAATGAGGGTAGGAATATTGGTTCAAGGTGATTAGGGATGACACTGAACCGGGTAAAAATGGGTATTCGTCTAAATTCACTGTGTTTGGATCGGGGGTAGGACCTACGTATTGGATGGTGGACGTAAACGGATATACTCGTATAAACCCGTGTGGGGATGAAGGCGGGGATGAACTGACATTTACCCCCGCCCAGCCTCCTCCTTGCTCCTCCCCGCTCCGCTTTACCCGTTATTATTATTATTATACATGTTGTTGTAAATATAAATTTACATATTATTGAATAATTTTTTATTTTGAAAATTGTTTTGTTTTTTGATTTTTTTTCATGATTTTGTCTTGTAAAAGTGTAGATCTTTGTATTTTTATATTTTTTTATGTTGGATTATGTTATGTTAAATGATATTGTGTTGGATTTACAAAGTAGACAAAATTTTAATTATATTATGTTATAAATGACAAACTTTTAATTATATTATAATATTCTATAATTATGTTGGATTGTTGAGAACGTTAAACTTATTTAGAATTTTGGAATATGTTGGCTTGGATTTGAATTTGGGCGGGTAAGGTGGACCAGGGTGGGGGCGGAGGTAAAGACGAGGGACTGGACGGCAGTAAGGATTATAAATTTACTCGCAGACGGGGATAGGGATGAAACTATACCCGTTAATGGGGGTAGACCAGAGATTCGGAGGTTTTTTAAGCAGGAACTGGGATGGAGACTTCACCCTCCGTCCCGCTTCGGTCTACTTCCATTCCTAAAGATGATGGTATATATCAATCTTTGATCGGAAAGATATTGAGATGCATTGGTCTTGACGTTGCGAAATATTATTTGACATTATACAATTGATAAATAGAAGAAGAATTGTCCATTGAGATTTTTTGGTCATATTTATAACATCGAAAAATGGTATCGGGTCTTACGCTGCTATGATGATGACTTCTTGCTCGGTTATGTCAACAGAGACATCTTTGAGTCAAGTATGAGATTAGAGTGAGATTCTTCTCCCTCAGAAAGTGCTAAGTCGAATTACACTTGCTTGATTATTTTAACTCTGGTAGGAAGTTATTTTGTTATTACGGTAAAAAGGTTAAGTGTTCACAATTATAGTTCAAAATCACACGAGGATTATGCGGTTCTATTGTCCTGTTTTCTATGATTGCTCATAAGCAAAAGAAAAATCATAAGAAATTGCAATTACCCAAAATGCTCTAATCCACCTTCTTTTTCTTCTTCGCAAACCATACCCTAACCATAAAAACGAGTCACCATAAATCAGAAGCCCCTTATAGAGAAGTGAAATGTTTCAATTTTCTCTAGGTTTATAGAGATGGAATCCAGAGAATCATACTAGTATTTCACATATCCCCTTATTGCATTGGTTAGGTAGACACAAAACATTACATTGTATGTAGTTGCAATACCAGCTTGGCTTCATTCATGAGAGACAAAGCTTTTCAAGATTGTTATTTATTTCTAGGCCATTATCAGTCACCATTCACCATTCACCAAGCTAGCCTTCCTGCTACCCAGTCCTTCATCTCCTGCAAAACACAAACACATGCACAGGAGCAAAAAAAAGAGAACTCATTGTAACTTTCATATTACAAGATTGTCTCCGTCGAGTTAGACTTATATAACTTTAAAATATTTTGACAATTAAGATTTAAGACTCAAACTTATCAAGCTCGACCCTCTCCGATGCCCCACAGTGACAGAAGTATGGTAGACTAGGTTGCCCTTTTTTTTTTATCAAACCTTTCATACAAACATACTCTTGCGCACGCACACACACTTCATAAAGTGATTTGGGATTGGATTATCACAATTATAATGATAGACGCCATCCAATGCTAAATTTATTAGTAATCGAACAATGCTTACTGATTATATTTAATCCTGATATTGCCGGCATCAAGATTAGCAATCTTGGAGAAGGCGTCTCGAGAGAGATTAACGGTACCATTGCACCGCAAACAATAATCAATGATCGTTACATCTACAGTCGTGATTTTGCAAGGTCTGGGCGCTAGATTTGTAGCACCAATGCATCTGACTCTGTACCTTCTTCCACATGCTGCCCTGTTGTTCCACAGGACGTCACTTGCTCCGGCGACGTCCAGGCCTCCAATTCTTTGGGTGGGGAAGCATGCTGAGGCTGCCAAAACAGAAAACCACTATTGACAAGTGGTCTTATTACACAATTCAAGAATTCCAATATTTATGAGTCATTTCTTGTCCAAATTACAAAGCATTTACACGTCTCATTCAGAAAGTCATGAAAAAGATACCACTTGTTAGGAATATAACAACATGGCCAAGGTTCCGGTATTCAATAACAACAGCACATCAAAAAGTAAAAAAGAAATAATAAACAAATTTAAGTGCAAGAACCCGAATATCAGGAAAAACTACAAAGCAACACCTAGTTCACTATGAAACAAGCAAAATATAATGAGAACGAAGAAATAAGCTGATCAAGCATTGCGCATACCCCTAGGTTACAAAAACAAGAGTGAATTGAATAAAAAACACAGTTTACCAAACAATATCTAAAATTTTGCCAATCATTTAGTACTGTTAGGCTTCACACTACATTATATCACCTTGTGCAACTAATTTAATTGAACTATATAGCAATGCATACTGTTTACTCACGGAAATAAGGGGGATTGTAGAAAGTTGCAGTCCCCTGGATAGCGCATACAACTTAGGCAAGGCATATCACTATGCCCCCCATCATCACTCATCAGAACTCCTGTTTGAACACCCATTTTCTCTTTCTTTTTTCTGCTTCTAACACCTGAAAAATTTATCTTGTGGTGCAAAGCCAAGGGCTTTCTTTTATAGAGTGAAAAAAATGCACAAACAAGACCATAGGTCTTGGTATTCCCAAGTTTTCCAAAGGTTCATGGAAATTCTACAAAGACTAAAAATAGTACAAGAGATAAAAGGCAAGTGCCATCATTGAACGAAAACTCGTATGGGTTGGTTGTGTGATTGAACAAGAATGCGACTTATAAATCACTACGTTACGAGTTTGAGTTTCACTTGTTGCATAAAATCAAAAAAGTAAAATGGTATATGATTTGGGGATAATGTGCATTTAAAGTCGGCATTGCATCATGAGTCCAAATGAAACGTGATTGAGACGATTGCCCGCTACCAAAAAAACACATCATTACCTAAATAGTTTTTCAAGGGATTCGTGAATCTTTATATCTTGTCGATAAATTTTATAAATCATTACCATGTTGAGAATGTTGCAAAACTCCGTATTATTTTTTTTGAGAGGGAGAGGGAGGGGATGAGACTTAAACTCTTGATTTCAAGAAGGCAAAACCTTCAAAAAGGTAAGGAGCATTATTAGATCAAAGACCATTGATTGCTAGACTCCATAATTGCTTGAGTGGGCGTGGGTTGGGACATAAAACGAAGACTTGGAATTCAAATGATATTAATTATGGTATAATAGGACAACATCAATCCTATCCTCAAATTCCAGGAATTTGAGAAATTGGACTTGAGGAAACAACTATTATAAGCCAACTAACTGTTCTCACAAAAAACATAAAAAATGGGATGAGCACCTAAAGATTTTAGAGATTAGGAAGAGATTAGTGTTACTAGGTTTTCTAAATAAAGTCTTTTGCTGGTGGATATTTGTGAAAAGCTCGTGTGTTTTGAAAAAGGTGCAAAGGTGTCTTTGGCACCAATCCCATTTCAGAAGAAGAACGAGAAAAATTTTGTAGGTATATAAAGGATAGTGGAGTAAGTAAATTAACTTTAATACAAATGATACACTATAGACCATGGATCAAACCACGGTTCGAAGCACCTCCCGCACACGATGGGGCACTTTAATGGCGTACTTTTATCTTCTCATGTGAGCTGTCGCCGCTGGGCGCGATGGTGCCTACATGACGCACTTTGCACGTAAACAGTTATGAATCAAGTTGATCGGATGTGCAGGTGCCAACGGGTGCGATGATCGGGTGCGTCCATTACAAATGGACATGACTGTTAGATCAACGGTTGAAATTCAAACGTGCAAAATTCAAATTAACAGAAATTTGAATCCGGCACCCATTGACTAATAAACACCAATGGTTCTACAAATACAATACCTTCCCAAAAACCAAAGGTAGAATTCATATTTCTCTCCTTCTCCCTATGCAACATTCTGTTCATTTTGTCTTGCATCTAGAATTCTGAATTTTTGCAGAATTAGTATTCCAATTCTTAGCTATTTAGTTTTTTTAGTGGATGTTCTAGGTTGTTTTTGTCGGTATGAAAAATGCAAACAAGTCAGGTTTCATTACATCTTGAAAATATATTTGTGGATTTTTCATGTGCACCTTATTCAATCTGATGGGGAAAAATATTATTTTTAGAAAAGTATTTATACACAACTTGAAGCAATACAAATTATTAGTCAGGTTCAAAAGTTCCAGTTTCGCTCAATAACAAACAAGAAGAAGAAGTAGTTTGATCAACAATCTCAACAACTATGTGTTTCAAAGTTGTTGTTTCGGAAGAGGGAGAAATTAAGTGGATCTTTTCTCATGATTATACATGTGGAGCGCACGACACTACCTATTACGTTTTTTAAACATTACGCTTTGTTAATCATAAATAAAAACCTATTATTACCACAGTTACCTCTCCTCGTAATAATTAGTTAATTAATGGTGAGAACTTTATTTTTAACCACCACGACCCCAAGAACCCATGAAGATTAATATTGTTAATTTGTCAGTTGAAATACTCAAACACTCAATCTCACATGGGAATCCCAACCCAATGACCCAAACCATTGCATGCACAACTATGGATGATTTAGATATCACACATTCATCTAATTAAACACATAGTAAGCGTGTGTGGTCAAATTGCAAGTGTGTGTATGAAAAAAGGGTAAAGAACACAAGCAATTTATTGACATGGAAACCCTATTCAGGAAAAAACATAAGGAATCTTCTTAGTTTATCAAAGCTTAATCCACTATCCCAAAGTCAACTTACAAGTATTCGAGTCTTATACCTCAACTAATATCATTGTTAGACACTTCTGAATTGAACATCTGAACGTAACTTCATAGTATCTCATTGGGTCCTTGTTTCACATTTAATAAGTGGCAGCTCGGCTTTCGTTAGGTCTGAGCTCCTATGAAGTGCGAGACGAATGAGATGGAGAGCTCCCTAAAGGAGGAAATGGATGTTGGGGTCAACCAATTGAACCAGGCTAAGGCTAAGCCCTTCAAAGTGATGGCAAAAGCTCGACAATGTATTGGGTCTTGATACACATGTAACTCTATTTGGTTTTTATAGGTATTGAGATGGTCCATGAGATCCTTTATTCCTTCAAAGGTCTCTAATTGAGGCATTATAAACTTTGGTGAAAGGGAAAAATGCAACACATCTGCGGTAAAAGGAGGCTCTGCCTATTGGACCAGGGCGTCCATAGTCATTGGGGTTTTTCCTCTTACAGCCTCCTTCATATGGTTGAACTCTTGTTGAATCTCCCTGAAGCATTACTCCCAGTACTGCTCCTTTCTTTCCTGCTGGTGTGGGGGAAACTCGTTCTTATGGGGTCCCCTTGTTCTGGCTTTGTACCTCCTCATCCTCTATGTTCTTTGGAGCTCATCGGCATATGTTGTCGAATGATTTGCTATGCTCATTCTCCTCTGTATTTTCCCTTAAGGGATTGAGATGTTGATGTTCCCTATGTTGGGGACCATCCTAGGCTGGTTGTGCCTTTTGGGGACGTTGCAGGAGGTTCATTAACTCCTTATTCTGTTGGAGGAGGCGTTGATTGGCTAGGTGAAGGGCCTCAAGTTAGTTATTCGAAGGAGGATCTACCATGAGTAGGCCAACTTCTAGCTTAGGCAGGAAATCACAAAGATTTTTCTACTGTGTTGCAGTGGCAGCTTCTTGTTGATTCTGCAATCAGAGGGAGTTTATTTGACTTCTGCTCATATTGCTTGTAGAAACCATCAATTACTAACGATTGTTAGAATAAGTTTATAAAAACAGTCGTTCCCACAAACGGCGCCAACTGATAATGTCTATAACACAATAGAGCAGAGTTAAGAGATTGATCGGTACTGAATAACTTAGTCTAAGCTCCTGGGCTCCGCTCCTAGGTTTTGGACAAGGGAAAGGGGTTAAGATAGAAAGAGTTTATAGTGGTTCACTTGCTCGGGAGTTCGACTAATCCACTCTTAAAGGGAGTCTCGTGCTCTTAGGGCTTATATTAAAAAGAAATGAGATTACAGAGTGTTGTTCTAACAACAATTGCTTGTGTGTTTTCTATTGGGGGCTATGCCCCTTATTTATAGCTTGACCTTTGGCAAGATCCTTGCCTCCTCCTTGTAAGGTTGCTACTATCATGCAACCGATGTGGAGGGTGTTAGGGTAGTTGCGACTCTTCTGCCTAGATATACGACCGTTACTATTTGGGATTGCTCTTGGGTGGAAGCCAACTATCTTATGTGCTATCCTTCTTGAAATGAAGCTGCAGGGATGGGAGGTCTGACCTCGAGCTTCATGCTTATCTATGGTGAGTTGGGATCCTGATCTAGGAATGCATGACTTGAATTTTCGAGATCAACCTTGAGCATATTTAAGGTATCATCAGTTCCTGAACGACTTGAGATGCACAATATTGGGACTCGTTGGGTCTATAAGACTAAGGTTCTTCCAAATGGTGATATTGATTGCCAAAATGCCCGGTTGGTTGCTCTGGGGTAGTCACAACTTCAAGGCATCGACTTCTCTAAAACTTTCACTCTCGTGGTTAAAGCCACCACTAACCAATATTGTTTGTGTGACATGTTGAACTCTGGTTCAAAAGGTCTAGTTCAACCCTTTAATCACTATGATCCTTCAGGAGGAGATTGTTAACACTAAGTGTGGTTCAAGTCCGAAAGACACATACACTCATTGCACAATATTATTGTTGCCCTTATTTCCTATATATTTATATATTAAAAAAAAATTCCAAGTTTTAAAACTTGTAGGGCATTGCTAGAATTATAAAGAAGTTTTTAAAACTTTCAATTTAAGTTTTCGGTTACAAGGCCCGTTGAGTGGAAGAAATATTTGGCTATTGATTTCATGTATTAAAAATATGCTTTTAATGGGTTGGCTGTTACAAATCACAATGGCTATATAAGCATGCTAATGGAGGCCCAAGCCGCGCTCTACTGTCCGTGGCATTCAACTTGTAGTCCATTTTTTGTTAACTTTTGTCTTTCTAACTTTCTTTGTTAAAACCTTTTTCCATTATATTTTCTGGCCACCAAAACCTTCTGCCACTTGTATTGCACATGTACAATTATATTACTATAAGTATTTTTGTATTTTGGGCTACATACGATTCAAGTCAAATTCACCCTTTCTTTCCAGTGAGCGTAACCATTGAGGAGATACTTCTACGAGCATCTGGGTTAGATCTTGGAGGAGTTGGTGTCCATGGAGAGGTTCAGCTGCTTTAGGACAGTGATCACACATCTTTCAAACTGACAAGCTAGCTATTTCTAATTTATAATATTTATTTTATTCCATTCTAAATTGATTGTTATTTTATGTTTGTTTATATATTTTTGTAGTTTGTGATATTGATATTAATTTGTTAGTTAAAATTATGTATAATCATACTAATTTCCCAACAGAAAGTGCTAAGTCAAATTAGACTTGATTGATTATTTTAACTATGGTAAGAAGTTATTTTGTCATTACGGTTAAAAGGTTAAATGTTCACAATTATAATTCAAAATCACATTAAGTTTATGCAGTTCTATCGTCATGTTTTCTATGATTGCTCGTAAGCAAAAGAAAAGGCATAAGAAATCGCAGTTACCAAAAATGGTCTGATCCACCTTCTTTTTCTTCTTCGCGAACCATACACTACCCATAAAATCGAGCCACCATAAATCAGAAGCCCCGTGATAGAGAAGTGAAATGTTTCAATTTTCTATAGGTTTGTAGAGATTGAATTCAGAGAAGCATCTTTTATATATCCCTGATATTACATTGGTAGATACATTACATATAGTTGCAATACCAGCTTGGCTTCATTCATTAGATAGATTTCCATGAATGGTTATTTGTTTCCAGGCTAGTATCAGTCACTAAGCTAACCTTCCTGCTCCTAGTCCTTCAGATCCTGAAAAACAAAAACACATGCACATGAGAAAACAAACATGAAAACTCATTGTAACTTTCGGTACTTGCACATTACAAGATTGTCTCCTTCGAGTTAGGCTTATACAACTTTAAAACGTTTTGACAATCGTAGTTAAAAATTCACATTGATCAAATTTGACCCTACGCCACACCCAGCAGTGGTAGGAGTATCTCAGACTGGGTCGCCTTTTTTCATCAAACCTTTCACGCACACGCACAAGCACTTGCGCCCACACATACTCACACTCATAAAGAGATTTGGGATAAGGTTTTCACAATTATATGGATAGACGCCATCCAATACTTTAGTAAGAATCGAACAAGGCTTACTGATTATATTCAATCCAGATATTGCCGGCTTCAAGATTAGCAATTATGGAGAAGGCATCTCGAGAGAGATTAATGGTTCCATTGCACTTTGAACAATAATCAACAATCGTTACATCTACAGTTGCGCCAATGTAAGGTCTGGGAAATAAATTATTGGCAGCAGTGCATCTGACTCTGTTCCTTCTTCCACATGCTGTCCTATTGTTCCACAGGCCGTCGCTTGCTCTGGCGACCTTAAAGTCACCATTTCTTTGGTTGGGGATGCATGCCAAAGCTGCCAAAAAAAGCAAGGCACTATTTAGGGGTGGTCTTATTGCACAATTCATGAATTCCACTATTTATGAGTCATTTCTTGTCCAAATTGCAAACAATTTGCTTGTCTCATTTAGAAAGTCATGAAAAAGATACCACTTGTTAGGAATATACCAACATAACCTAGCTATAGTCCGGTATTCAATAACAACTGCACATAAAAAAGGCACAAAGAAACAATAAACAAATTTAGGTACGAAAATCCGAAGATCAGGAAAAACTATGGAGCCACACCTAGTCTACTATAAAACAAACAAAATATAATGTGAAATGACAAATAGGCTGCTCTGCCGCATACCCTAGGTTATAAAACAAGTGTTAATTGAATAAAAAATGCCATGTACCAAATAAGATCTAAAATTTTGCAGATCATTTAGTATTGTTAGACTCCACACTATGTTATATCACCTTGCGCAACTAATTTAATCGAATTACATGGCAAAGCCTGCTGTATACTCACGGTAATAAGGGGGATTATAATAAGTGGCAGTCCCCTGGATGGCACATACAACTGAGGCAAGGCATATCACTATGCCCACCATCATCAGAACTCTTGTTTGAAACCCATTTTCTCTTTCTTTTTTTCTGCTTCTAACACCTGGAAATATTTACGTTGGCAAAACTAAGTGCTTTCCACCTTTTATAGTGAAAAAATGCAAAAACAAGACTATAGGTCTTGGTCTTCCCTAGTTTTCCATAGGTCCATGGAAATTCTATAAAGACTAAAAATAGTGAAAGGAATAAAATGTAGGTAAGATAATTAAATAAAAATTGGGTTGGTTCTGTGATTGAACAAGAAGGCGATGATTAACCCAAATTAATGCATAATTTAATTAAATTAATAGGTCAATTGTGTTAGTTAAACTAGTTAAAATAAGTTAAATTAGGGTTAGTGTGTGAATAAAAGATAATGCATTAATTGTTATTTTTTTTAGGGTTTTGTGCGTCAAAACTACAAACTACTGGGGTGTAAATTATCAAAGCTCAAAACAAAGGGAATCAAAGAATTCAAGATCACCAAATAAGACTTTAATGTAACTCAAGGCCACCAAACAAGACTTTCATGTAATTCAAAGCCACCAAACAAGACTTTCACATGAATTATATGAAAGTCTTGTTTGGTGGCCTTGAATTCTTTGATCCCCCTTTGCTTTGAGCTTTGATAATTAGCACCCTAGTAGCTTGTAACTTTAATGCAATTGGCTCCCCACTAGATTGTTTCCGTTGTAATTCCTAACCTCTTAGCATCTCCCCTTAATGTGTATGTATGATGTGCGTATGAAGGGGAGTGTCACTCTCTTTTGGGATGATGTCAAAAGAAAGGGCAAGAGAATGGTGGAAAATGAAGTATGCAAGTGAGCAAAAATGCTTCCCAAGCGCAAGAAGACTTTTGTGTGTCGTGTTTTACTTGGAGGTATTCCAAGGTCGTTTCCTCGGGGAAGGATGTGAATTATTTTGAAAGTGATTTTGGTGAAAAGAAGGTGTAAAATTTTTTGTGGTTTGAAGGTTGGTTTGTGATTGTGATGAAAAATGAAATAGAACAAACGTTGGCTAATCCAAAGGGTTCATTCCAATGAAAATATCAAGTTAATTCGAATCCTTCCTCAAATAGAGCATAGATGCATGATTGATTCATGATAAAATAGGAACGAGATGAAAGTGAGGATCCAAGCATAACCCATGACAAGTCTATGGGATATCAAAAATTCACAATCTCGTGCACCCTAAACCCAATCAAACCGAACTATCGTATTCTAAGAGGAGGAAGGAAAATGAGTAGAAATGACATTCCCAATAGGAGGTCTTCCTTGGATTAGCCAACTTAAAAGCTTAACTACTCATACTTAAGGTAAAGACAACATTGTAATGAGCAGACATTATAAAGAAATGAAGATTAGAGCTAAGCACAAACGAAATGCAAAGAAACATAAACTAAGAGAGAATACATTTAATATCCATTTTAAAACTAAGAAATTGAAAGAAAACGAAATGCACAAATATAACTTCCGGATGATTTATAAATGTCCATCACCTCTTTCTAAAGAATGAATGAGAAACTACTCACTCTTCATGGCTTTGATAAAGCTAGAAAAGTGAGTGATGCTCATCCCTCCAAGTAGAGGAGTTACAAGGTAAAGCACTTTACACAAATATCCGATCTTCAACAAAGAATAAGTGAATCACGTTCCACCCTTCATGACTTTAGTAAAGCTCTAAAAAAGTGGAAGAGTTTCACTTCTCTAAGGAAAAAAGGAAGCTCAAACAATGGAAGTAAAAGAAAGTAATGATACAATAAAAGAAAGCAATAAGAAAGCAATAATACTTTTTGGAGGGTTTTTAACTCCCAAAAGATGGATGTTTTACAAGTCCTAAGGGGTGGTATTTATAGGCAACAAGAGAGGGTGAGAGTCTTGTTTGGTGGCTTTGAATTACATGAAAGTCTTGTTTGGTGGCCTTGAATTCGTTGATCCCCCTTTGTTTTGAGTTTTGATAATTGGCACCCCAGTAGTTTATAGCTTTAATGCAATTGGCTCCCTAGTAGTTTGTAGTTTTGACGCACAAAATCTTGAAAAGAACAACAATTAATACATTATCCTTTATTCACACACTAACTATAATTTGACTTATTTTAACTAGTTTAACTTTGTTTAACTAACACAACTGACCTATTAATTTAATTAAATTATGCCTTAATTTGGGTCAATAACACCCCCCAACCTAAACATTACTAGTCCCTAGTAATAAATAACAACATACTAAAATAAAATCACTTTCTTAGATAACACGATTGCATTTAACATATGCAATAAGCCGTTAAACCCCTAGGTGATTCCTAGTGGACGAGTTTTGTTTCGTGAATATTTCTAGTGAAGCTACCTACAAACTCCATTTAAAAAGATGTGTATATGTAAGATTTCTTTTCAGAATGAGTTAGCAACAAGATTGTTGAGACACGCATCCCTTAATTTTGAATTGTTTTCCAAACACTTATTTGTTATTGGTACGTATTCTATGCAAAAAATAAATACTTGTTACATTGGTATTTGAAATTTTCTGTGTAGTAGGAATGGTCATTCTAGTAGCAAGAATTGTTATATAACAAACATTTCACTTTACTACCTTCCATGGATAGCTTTGATTTCTCAAACCTCTCTTAGAATGCTCTTAGCAAAAATTCACTCCGATTTTAGTGACTTGTCTCTCAAAGGGCATGTGATCAGAGGATGGCCAATCGAAAAATCACATACACAGTTAGAAAGGGAGTGAAAGTCTTAAGAAAGTAGACTAATCATGTTCTTGGCATAATATCATGGAAGAATATCAATGTAATTAAATAAATACTATTTAACATACCCCAGTTTTAAAGAAATTGAACTTGAGGAAAAAACTATTGAAAAGCCAACTAATTGTTCCCACGAAAAACTTAAAAACTGGGACGAGTGGCTAGAGATTTTAGAGATTAGGAAAAGACTAAGGTTAATAGATTTTCAAAATAAAGTCTTTTGTGAGTGGGTATTTTGTGAAAAACTCATGTGTTTTGAAAAAGGTACGAGGGAGCCTTTGGCACCAATCTCATATCGAAAGAATGAGAAAAGTTTTGTGGGTATATAATGGATAGTGGAGTAAGTACATTTACTTTAATACAACTTTAATACAAATGATCCACTATAAACCATGGATCAACCCACGGTCCAAAGTAGTGCCCGCATGCAATGGGGTGCTTTGATGGCGCAATTTGTCTTAGCATGCGAGTCTTGGCCATTGCGCACCTACATGGCGCACTTTGCATGTACGCGAGTATGAATCGGGGCGATAGTGTATGCGGGTGCTGACGGGTGCGACGATCGAGTGCGTCCATTATAAATGGGCATGGTTGTTAAATCAACGGTTGAGATTCAAAAGTGCAGAATTCAAATTAACAGAAATTTGAATCTAGCACCCATTGACCAACAGACACCAATGGTTCTATAGATACAGTACCTACCTAGACCAAAGTTAGAATTTCATATTTCTCTCCTTCTCCGTACACAACATTTTGTTCATTTTACATCTAAAATTTTGAATTTCTACAGAATTAGTATTGCAGTTCTCGGCTATTTAGTTTTTCCTGTGGATATTTAGGTTGTTTTCGTTAGAGGAAAAATACAAACAAGTCGGGCTTCATTATATCTTGAAAATAGATTTATGGATTTCCCGTGTGCACACCTTATTCAATCTAGTGGGGGCAAATACTATTTTTAGGAAAGTGTTTCTACACGACTTGAAGCAATACAGATTGTCAATCAAGTTGAAAAGTTCTAGTTTTGTTCAATACCAAACAAGAAGTAGTTTGATCAACAATCTCAATAACTGTGTTCAAAGTTGTTTTTTCAGGAGGGAGAGAAACTGCGTGGATCATCTATCACGATTATACATGTAGAGCACACGACACTACCTATTACGTTTTTTAAAATTTATGCTTAAATAATCAAAAATTAAAATCTATTGCTACCACAATTACTTCTTCTCACAATGATTAATCAATTAATAGTGTGAAATTTTTTTTAACCCCCATGAACCCATGAAGATTAATGTTGCTAATTTGTCAATTAAAATACTCAAACACTCAATCTCACATAGGGATCCCAACCCAATGACCCAAACCATTGGATTCATAACTATGGCTAATTTAGATATCAAACATTCATCTAATCAAACACATAGTGCGCATATGTACTCAAATTGCAAGTGTGTATGAAAAAAAGATAAAGAACACAAGTAATTTATTGACACGGAAACCCTCATCGGGAAAAAAATGCGGGAAACCTTCTCGGTTCAATAAAACCTAATCCACTACCCTAAAATCAGCTTACAAGTATTCAAGTCTTTTACCTCAACTAATATCATTGTTAGATGCTCTTTTTCTTCAATAAGTCTTTCCCCGGATACACCCACCGATGTCTTGGATAGCTTTACTTGGATTTTCTACTATAATGGATCCTCTAGGCCTCGAGCAATCTCAGGTGCCCCAACGATCTTTGGTATGCACACTCCAATTAATTTGGACTTCAATCGATCAAGATCTTTTTATCCAAGTTGTGAGGCTATATGAGAATCATTAGATGATAGCCTTGGGTCTTAGGAATCTAGAGTTGTTGTAGAAGCTCTCTAGGGTAGAAGGTATGATTTATCTCTCAAAATAGTCATAAGAGGCTTGTCTAGGTATAGGAAAAGTTTTTCCCATGGTTTTCCCCATAGGTTTGATCAAACCCCCATTTGTGGGGTTTGGGATTTAAATTCTGGACTGCAAATCTTGAATCAAACATTAGTTTAAAAGGTGCACTAGCATCTAAATCTCACTGAAACTCACATTCCAAATAGGTCGAAAAAGGGTTAGTCACACTTTGTACTTTAAAAAATGTACAAATATTTAATTCCTACTTTACAACGCAACCTAGTTTCAAATTACGATTCCTTTTTTTGCCTGAAAACACAATTTGGAAGTCGTCGGCATCCAACGAAAAGTGAAAGGCATTTTGGACTTGAATCATATTGAAACTTCCTTATGACATTGAGGGTTCAATTTAAATATTAAAATATTTAAGAGTGCAAATTGAGCATTCAAACATCTTTTGAGGTTCAAATTGCCATTATTCATAAAAAAACAATAAAGTTAAATACTTTGAATTCTATTAAAATCTTATTAATGTAAAATTAAGATTGAATCCAAAAAAAAAATTAATATTATTGGATCAAAATGAATATTTACAAATTCTAATAAAGGTTTAAAGATTCGTTTCAAATAAATAATGCATTAAAGACACAACAGACCTTTGGTCCAATAGTACTCTTTACCTTATGAAAACCTTTTCTTCTTGAGATCAAGGATTCAAGCCTCCCTAACCCAAAAAAAATCTTTATTAAAGACACAACCTCATTATGAAATATTCAAACCATAATTTGATGAAGCTATACAAGGCACAAAAGTAAAAAGAAGAAGAATGATAGAAAGCAGCATATTACATTGAATGGAAAGATGGGAACTATGCACTCTGCTTTGATAATATGGATGTAAATGCTACCATCCATATTCATAAGATTCTTTTGAACCAAATAAATTACGCAATCAGATAAAACAAGATCTCTATAAATGTGATTGTCATTTGTAGAAAAAAGAGTACTAAGATTAAATAAGTGGCCAGAGGCATTGCGAATACTAATCAATTGCAAGGGATAAGAACACAATTCAGTCAACCAAAACAGCCTTGTAAACCAAATCCAACTTGAAGATATGATATATCAGTTGAAAACATAAAAGTTACAATAAGTAGAAAGTAATATCAACATATAGACTGGTCACATGAGTTGCTCATCTTATAGTTCAAAATTATTATGAAAAAAAAAAGAGTTGCTCTCATAGAAAGATTTGTAGGAGCTGTTGGACCACATATTCTAATTGTTGATGATGCTTTATGATCACTCATTACTCATAGCTATATATTCAGAAAGTACTTGCAATAAAATTGCACCCCTGCTAATCTTGTATTTGGGTCAAAAACAATTTGACCTAGAATGTTTGATCAAGACTATAGCATGACCTTTTAATCTTGCTATAATGGGTTGAAAAAAGGGTTCAATTCGGGTTTAATTCTTGAGTTGCACAAGTTGAGCTGGAATTCAATTTCAACTTTGGGGTGAACCCATCAACATGATGGGCTAATTTGTTAATCTGAAAACACAATGGGGAGTAATGTTTTGGGGTGGTATGCCCAAATGCCTTATTAGTGAACTCTTTAATTGTTCTTTTCTAAGTCTCTGCTGGATAGCCTGAACAATAGTTAAGGTGAACTGAATTTATCACACCTCTTGAGGGGTCAATACTCAACTTCCTTGTAATACATAAAATCAATAGGAAGATGGAAAAAAGCCAAAGATAGTAAATAGAAGTGCCACCAATGTCAATTTTGGAATATAGTAAAATTCCTAAACTCTCTTCTGCTTTGAAGCACAAAATCAAAATGGTTAAATTAATGTAGTATCTATAGCCCTCTAGCCTCATGCCACATAACAACCAAAAGTTCAAGATTTCCATAAAGAAGAATAACGAATTCAAGTATAATGTCAACAAAATATTTTAGCCTAGGATTATTTGAAAGCTAGCTAACACATTGTGGTTCATGAAAAGGCTATTTAAATCCTACATCACTGGAGAGGTTTCAAACTATTTGTACTCAGAGTTATCATTCCAAATAAAGGATCCACAGAATTGTGAGGCAGAAGATTGAAAATCATTTTGTGCACCATACGAAACTACATAAAACATAAAACGATACCGGAAAAATAGTAACAGGAAGTACATGAACGAATTTTGTTTTTAACGTTTAGTAGCAAAAAGGAGTGGATTGATTATGTATGGATTAAAGATGGAAAACAACGATTGTAAATCATTCACTAGAAAATTTTCATAATTTTAGAGAAAAAATGTTAAATGACAATCATCAAAACATTTTAACTAGTGAAAACAAAAACATGAGGTCAAATTGATGATACTATGTGGTGGAGAATACTTCAAGTTTTTCATAAGGATGCACAAAATAAATGTTAAGGACCGAGAAATAGGACGTTTTGTAGCCCAAGAAGTGTAAAAATTTGAAGACCCTGAAATAACAAAATAACCAACAAGGAAAAGACAAAAAAAATGAAGGATTTGGAGATGATGAATTAAGTTTATTTAGTTTTGCTAAACATTGAGTTTCTTGGTAAAATTTTGATATTGGCTTTCATGATCTATACTTTGTTTTCCTTTTTATATTTGATAACATCAAACATAGGTAAATTTTGGTTCTTGGGTGAACATTATGTTGTGTTTTCTTATTAACGCATGCAGGAAAATGGATTCAGATCTTACATTTTGGCTTTTCAACTTTAGGTCAAGCATTTTTTATGATTCTACTACATTGTAGTGGAGGATTCCATTATTCATATACTTGGTTAATATTAATATTTGTTTGTTTAAGATTGTCTTTGAGCATTATGTCATTTGTCTTAATTTCTATTCTTTACTTGAGGGATTTTTTTGTTTTTTTTTTTCCTATCCTTGTGTTGAATTTCCTTGCACTTTCTTTGGCTTTGCCTTGCTTTCATCTTCTTTAAATGAAGAATACCACTACTTCTTGTTTTTCCCATCAGGTTCTTTGTGACGAAATACTGACGTGTTTCGCTTGTATATGGTTAATGAGGATATTCTACCCACATTTGCTATCCTTTCCCCAAAGCTTTGTATTCAATGAATTCAAATAGGGATTTGATGGAGATTCAATAAAAGTCGGGTTTTTATGACTTACAGGTGCCTATTTTCTCATATATGCATACCAATAGCTCTATTCTTGAATAACATGTATGGTAACGAAATGGCCAACAACCTAAGCATGCCAAATTTTGTCTTCCGGAAAAAGGTAATGGAAACTTAATTTAATGGAGGACTAGGTCAGTATTGTGATAAAAACAACTTTGTGGATGTACTTAGATCTTTGATTACTTTTTTATTTTACCTCAATTTTTTATGCTAGAAGCAACAAATAGAGGAACTTGAAAGGCAATAGAAGGAAAAAACACTACACTTTCAGAAAGAGACAATTAAAAATTGATTTAACTCGTAGGTGGGTTGTAATGCTGCTCGGGACTTGGTCAAGTGTTAATTTGTCCTTTGTATGCGAAAATGTTTTTGTTTCATTTATGCTTGCAGTTTTCTTTTTATTTTTTTATTTTTTTATTTTAGTCCTTAGTATGTTGCGCTTAAATTATTTTCCTATCTGATGTGATGGTATGCCATTCTATTAAATTAGGGAGGTCCTTATGATGTTTAGTTTCAATTAATGTCTTGAATATTGCAAGCTGGAGCTAGAGAAGAAAATTAATTAGTTGGTTGTAAAGTAGCCATCATTAAATTTTCCTTTCATCTTTTTTGATAAGTTTTGATCGGTCTCCAACCAAACGAAAAGGCATTTATGCTAGAGGTAGTGTTATTGATGGAACTTTATTTGGACATGTTTGTAAACCCCCACATTCTTATTTTTATATAATAACGTAATTAATTTGTAATGCTCATATATGTAATGATGTAAGTATGAACTATATAGATTGTAAGATTAAAAATAAAAATGTTAGGCAAGGTAATAGGGTATGTAGTAGAAGTTAGGAAGTATTCTAGAGTAAAAACATATTTTAGATAGAATTCAAGTAGGAATGAATTTGACATTGCCTTAGTATTTGGACCGTAACTTTTTACCTGATGTTTGTTTGATCTGAAAATTTTAAAATAGACACTAGACTTCTAGGGTTACAAAATAGTATTTCATAAAAATTTTCAAAATCAACCTTTAAATAAGTCAAAACTTCATTGGAAATTCAGCTAAAAATGAGAGTCCGTTTGAGTGTGAATGAATCTGTTTGAATGATAGTTAGTCCCAGTACTTTTGTGTCTCATAGAACTCTGATGGAAAAACAAAAGAACTGGGAGAAAGCAACGTTCAAATGCCAAAATGATGTTCAAACGTCAAGTAGATAGTTTGAACGTGAGGTCGCAATTCTGAGTATCAAATTTGCACTGATCAGGTTGTTTTCTCATACTATAGATACCCAAAGATGTCTTTCCTTTAACTATTTCACCAGTTCTAACCCTAGAGAGTCTTGGAGAGCAAAGCAGAAGAGGAGAAACACAAGATTAAGATGGATTATCCTATTGGAACGGATCAAACACACTAGGTTTTCACACAAAACTATATAATCGGGGTTGGGGATTCTTCTTGAATTCTTTCATTTAGACTTAAGTTATAATTATGTATGTTTTCAATATTCTTGATAATTATATGATAGATATATATGAGTTATTGGTTTCTTTATCATTGGATCATAGTCTTGAATAAAATGTATGTTTGGGTTCAACGAATACTTGTTCTTGAATTTTAGTTTTTCCAAAATACATATTCTATTGTGAAAAATAAATGAATTTTGATTTCTATAGTCCTATTCTTGATTAAATCATTTTTTTCATCTAATACTTGTTCTTGTTCCAAGAAATTATGATTTTTGGCTAAACTCTAGAATTTTGATATCGAAATTGTGAATGTTTTCTTGTGATGATCTCTTGCACATTTTAATTCCTTATTACTGTAGTATATTTGAGAATTGTGACACTATGATACTTGAATTGTTAATAAAAATGGTGATTGGTTAAGATTGTGGTTGTTGAGAATATTTTGGTTTCATCTCTTGTATAGTTTGTTGTGATGGACTTGAATTGCCTTCGAGAGCTACCGTAGAGTGTTAGCGGTTTGTCTAATCCAGTGGGGGTGAGATAATTGTCTAATACTTGTAGTGGATTGCCTCCAATTCAAGATCCACATACTAACCCTCTCTAGCCTCGAGATCACTCTGCTCATCTAACTTGACATCCTACTCACTACCAAAATCTTTAATGTTTTGTAGGGGGGGGGGGGGAGCAAAAACCCGTAAGAAATTTCTCTTAAATCGAAACAAGGTTTTAAAACAACAAAAGAAGGCAAGTCTCTTTTGAAAAATATCATATATAATTTTTTGATAGTAAAACAATGGCAGTTGCAATGATCTTAAGTGTACAAAATATAGTAAATCAATGACAAGAATCAACATGCATGAAAGTAAGGGATTCAATAAATAACTCATTAGCATCATCTCATATTCTCATCTATTCTGGTTCATCCCCATTCTCATGTATGTTGGTTCATCCCCATTCTCATATTTGTTGGTTGCTTCTCAAGAATCTACACAACAATTTTACCCTCGTTCACCCATCACAACCACACAATCTCAATCATTCTCCGCAGGGCACGTCACAACCACTTTAGGATGGGCGTGTACCATCTCACATGACATTGATGAATACTAGAGATGCTTCATTTTAGTTCTGATTAGTGTGTTTGGAGAGAGTTTTGTGAAACAATGGTTCAGTTAGTTTTATTATTCTGGTGCTAGATATTATTTGGTTTTGAATTGTACGTTGGACGTTGGAAAAATTATGATATTTTATTGATTTTAGTATTTATTTTCTGTCAGATAGATGAACGGTTTATTATCTAATGGTTATTTTTAGTTGCTTTCATGGTTGAATGGTTTGTAGATAGTTTTTACTTCCAGGGTAGATTTTGGGGTGCTACAATGCTTCCTATTTTCTTAGTTGTTTTTATGAATTACATTCTAAGTTTTTGATTTTGCTATTGGGTTCTTGTTTAAATGTAAGAACTTAGTGCATTGTTCGTTTAGTTTTCGGGTTGGTTACTTGCTGAAATTGATGCATATACTAGAAGCATGATCTCTTTTATAGACATCAGTTCATCTATTGTCCATAATTGATATAGTCTGACAAGCGGGCATTTAGTGAATTCTATATTTAACGTTAGTTTCTTTGCTAGCCTTGTCTATTTAAGTTAGTTTGAATTATCTAATGTCAAATGTAGTGATTTATTTTGCAGCTATATCTACTATTATGTATGTCAATAATTTATTAATTAAATAAGTCAATGTTTGAGATGTGCTCTACCATTGTAGAATTTTGCCAAACTAATACAGTTTTCTTTGATCTTGATTTCAATTTTAGGTTAATTTATTTAGACAAACAAGCAATCATATTCAACAATGGACAATGCCATTGAGTGAGACTGCTATTATCTACCTTAATTTGTTAATTTTAGTTATTTTTCATTTGGTTAACAAGTTGACCTATTCTTAGCTTCATTTATTAATAAATGACATATTCAAATCAAAGGGAATGCCTTGTATGTTAAAAGTATTATTTTGAATGCCACTTGTCTCAATTAATTCTAGAAGCATAGGTAAAATGTGCAAAAATCTACTAGGTTTTCATATTTCAATGCGAAGTTAACAACATCAACTTAACTGGAACTAAAAATGGTCCACGCGCAACACACCTATGCAACTACTACTTGATCCCAAGTGGTAGTTCATAGCCCAAAAGATAATGCCATAATGCATTAGATTCTCGTGCTCCCAAGTCGATTTTATTATTTTTAAGGAAGTAGCTATTTATATTTGTATTTGGAAATATGTGGGGGATTGTTGAACATTATTACGGTTATTTCAAAATAAAAATATTTCTTTACCATATATATATGAATTGTTTTAAAAAATAATTTAAACCAAAATTCTTAACCATTAATGTATTGGTTAGAAATTTGTGTGAAACTCGGTTATGCATTTCATTACATTTAAATTTGAATAATGGTGGAAGTAAACTATTTTAAAAGTTTTGAGGTAGTAAGTGTGATTCTCTGAAACTTTTGGTCAGTTAAGTTTGAGATATATGAAAATTAAGGCAAGTTAATTATTATACATGATATTATATTTAAGCTACAAGAGTTGAATTAAATTGAAGTTAAGAAGACTAGTATTGAATTACAATTATTGAAATTATTAGAAAAAAATGTTATGGGAGTAAATTCATTACACAGTATTATTGTTGCCCTTATTTTCTATATATTTATATATTAAAAAAAATTCCAAGTTTTAAAGCCTTGTGGGGCATTGTTCGAATTATAAAGAAGTTTTAAAACCTTTCAATTTAAGTTTTTGGTTACAAGGCCGTTGAATTGAAGATTTATTTGACTATTGATTTCATATATTAAAAATATGCTTCTAATGGATTGATTGTTACAAATCATAATCTATACTACTTTAAAATGTCAAAATTCTTGAAAAACATTTTTTCCCTCCTTTACCCTTAAAAAACATATCTATTTCGTTCATGTCCTTCCTATTTAATGTCTTCCGGCCCTAATTTCACTTATTCCCTAATCCCATCGTCACCAGCCTTTCTCTCGATCTCTCCATCTCCAGCCGTTTCTCTTTTTCCCCCTCTTGTGTGTTCGATTCTATTACCAATCTATCCCATTTCTCAAACTTAAATACCAATTTACTGCCGTTTTCAACTTATTTACCAAACTACTACTGTTTTAAAAGCGGAATTACCAATTCCGACTTTATCTCAAAAAACGGATTTGTCAAATACGCCTTTACTACTGAAAGCGGATTTGTCAATTACGTTTTTAATTGAATAATTGTAATTTTAGAATTTATTTTTAAAAGTAGACTGGTTTAAAAGCGGAATTACTAAGTCCGACTTTATTTAAAAAGCAGATATAGTAATTACGACTTTATCAGTGGAAGCGTCTTTGTCAATTACGCTTTTAATTTTGTTTTTAAAATTGAAAGCGTGTTTGGTAAGTGCGATTTCATTTGAATATCAACCTCCTAGGGCCCCCTTTCTGTTATTTCATTACTTTGCCTATCTCTCCTCTCTTCTCTCTTCTCTATGGAAGGTCTGATTCGCCTCTCTTCGCTCTTCACTGTCTCCTCCTCATTCTTCCATTATTGTGTCTGATTTCATCACCCCTAAGCTTGGCCCTTATAATGCACAAACCCTACTGATGAAATCCAAGCATAGCCGTAATTTTTTTGAAGAAGACAACTGACTTCTGGATCAATGAAAGACTGTGAGATTCGCCTGAGGTGTGACATCTTCCAGCCGTGAGATTCCATTGTAAGCCCTAGTTTTGTCGACTGAAGCAGTAGACTGGTACACACCCGTGGGTTAGGTCTAAATGAAGGAGAAGACAGCGGTTCACGTATTGAACACAAAGCTTCTATTTAAGCAGGTACGCTACATTGACTCTCTAATTCAGAAGAAACCCAAGTGTAACTGCAAAATTTTCCCATTGCCCAATCCCCATGAATGTTGAATTCAGAAATCCCCAAGTGTTAGTGCAAATTTTTGAATCCTTATTGCCCAATGAGTGTGTGATTCCAAAAATCCCCAAATTTTTTCAATTTTGAATCCCCATAATGCTGCGAGAAGTTTGAACTGCATCTTTTCTTTAGAAGATTACAGTGTGAAGGCATATTTTTATTCAAAAATTTATTTTTAAGTGCATCACTGTCTCTTATATTGTTTCATTTTATATTGATTGTTTATTCAACTGCATCATAACAACTATAATCTTATTACTGATTATTCAACTTCAGAAAATTACTGATTGTTTATTCAACTGCATCATAGAAAATGTAATCTTATTACTGATTATTCAACTTCAGAAGATTACTGATTGTTTATTCAACTGCATCACAACAATATTTTGCAAGGTTTTAGAATTATCCATGTTAATATGATAGTGTCTTTGATTATCTACTGTTTGTGATCAGAATTATCTATTGTCTGTGATTAGAATTATGTACTGTCTCTAATCAAAATTCTGAATAAGTTATTTTGCTCTTGTATGCTAATTCTTTGCCACTACTTTTGGATTTGGAAGCATAGCTTGAAGTTTGACCATGTTGTTAATTTTTGTTGAGACTGAGTTGTGATGATCTAATAAAATTATTTAGTCACCCAAAAAACCATCATAGTTCAATTTGGTTCTCTAATCCGTTGTCCCCAAATTATGGCAAGATAGAATAGTTGCACCATGTTAACATGCCAAAATATGAGAGTCACATATAACTCTTTGTCTAAAACTGTTTGCTTTGTTCTAGCCCATGCTATGTTAGGGCAGTGGTCTCATTTCTCAGCATGCAATTGCATAGAAAGGAGAGCAATGCCACTTACTATCCACCTTATCTTAGTGTTGTTCAAATACCCAAAAATTTTTATGTTACACAACAAACAAGAGATCTCTCTTTCATTTCTCAATCATCTTCAGCTTTTACTGGTTCATCACAAGAATTAAGCTCTGACAAATCAGTATTACTGGAAATACTTTTACTCTTAATTTCTACTTTTATTTAAAGTGATTCAAAGAAAAGTATTACAAAAAATCAAAAAAATAAAGCAAAGATTGAGATCCACTAATCATAGAACAAAGTGATGGAAACCCTTTTTAATCTTTTGTTATCACTTTTTTATTCTGGTAATGATCTTTTGCGATGAACTTCCAAGTGAGTGTTTCTCAGTCTCCCAGTCAAAGAGCTTCTTCCTATCTTTGATATCATAAAAAGACATGCAAAGAGCAACAAATAATTTGAAAGCAAAGCTTCCTGAAATGCTAGAAAAGGAGTGTTTGAGAAACAAGAGAGAAGAATTTAAGTTTTTTATACTACAACATACCCTTTACACATACATCACTCATAACAGTTAACGATGTATAAACAAAGAAATCAGTATTACTGGAAATACTTTTACTCTTAATTTCTACTTTTATTTAAAGTGATTCAAAGAAAAGTATTACAAAAAATCAAAAAAATAAAGCAAAGATAGAGATCCACTAATCATAGAACAAAGTGATGGAAACCCTTTTTAATCTTTTGTTATCACTTTTTTATTCTGGTAATGATCTTTTGCGATGAACTTCCAAGTGAGTGTTTCTCAGTCTCCCAGTCAAAGAGCTTCTTCCTATCTTTGATATCATAAAAAGACATGCAAAGAGCAACAAATAATTTGAAAGCAAAGCTTCCTGAAATGCTAGAAAAGGAGTGTTTGAGAAACAAGAGAGAAGAATGTAAGTTTTTTTATACTACAACATACCCTTTACACATACATCACTCATAACAGTTAACGATGTATAAACAAAGAAATTTGTATTAAAATAATAGAGCCGTCAATAGAGTGTTACATAGCGTCATGTTGAGGCATTGTCGTACATCCCACAAATCAAAAACTATAGGACTCTATCCTCTGTTCTCTTGATCAAATCCATCAAATATACTTTCCATTAAATAAAATTTTGTTTGATAATCATCCTAGCAAAACCAAACCAGGAAATATTTTGTATTTGTTGCTAATTTTGTGATTGCAACGAAGGGATATAATTTGTTTTAAATTGAAAGTTAGGGGCTTTCTTTTGATCTCTCCTTTAACTATCAAGTCCTTTAAGTTTTCTCTTTGAATGAGAATACATTAAAGTCGAACAACCCTCTAGCTTTTTTCTCATTTGCTTAAAGTAAAGCACTCTCATAAAGCACACTTAAAAGCAAACTATGGCATTATCTACTGAAAAGGGCTGCTGCTCATTTTATGCTTTTGAACTTCAAATGAGCATCTTTGGTTTATACGTGGCCATGTGGGTGAAAGCAATATCTAAGAGGGAACAAAACTCTCTCTCTCTCTCTCTCAATGAGAGAAAGAGATAGATTCTTTAAAATAATGACATGACAGCCTTGTTAATGTAAAAAGTGATGGAATTACGAACCACACACTTGTTTTCCCAAAAGTTAAGATTATTTTGTTTCTGTGTTATTTTGTCGAGAAGAAACTTAAAAGTTTCATATATGAACCTAAAAAGCTACTATTATAACAATATAAATGGCAACTTTGGTTCTTATACTTGATGAAACTGCACGGAATATTTAAGTTCATGTTTTCACTATTGTACTACCTTGCTGCTTAGTCCTGTGGAAGAAACAAGATGGCTCTGACCTAGAAAAAAGAAGCTTCAAATGATCCTTTTTATGCTTGATTAGCAACCCATAATTGATGGTTATGTTTTCTCAAAAATTTGTTTAAAATTCCTATAGTAATGTTGTTCTTTTTTCCTAATAAATTATCCATCCATTCACAATCCATGAAAATAAATGTTTTACATTTGTATTCAGTAAAATACATGTAAAATACCTCGATTTATACATAGACCAAAGAATGTCACTGTCTTGTATTTAATATATTATCCTTACTTTTTGTTGCACAATTATATAGTTAACATCTTTTGAACATAGTCTAATAACGACTTGTTAAAATAACCAACGAACATAGTCTATGAAAGACAGTAATTTAAATATGAAAATTATTTGATAGTATATTGTATGTTGAAGGTATAAAATGTCGAGGAGACGCACCACAGTAATGTGTTATTGGGGAGATAATATTATCTACAATGAAGGTTGTTTATCGTACGAAGGAAATCCTCAACATTGTTTAAAGTTAAAACAAGGAACAACATATGAAGAATTGTCCACCAAGGTGTACACGATAATGCAGCTGGACAGTACAACATCACGACTACAACTAATTTGTCTTTTCCAACTTTTTTGGGTGATCGCATGCAATAGTACACGGAATTTGAAATAAAAAATGATGACGGTGTCGCGGCGATGGTAGATGTTGTATTTGGGAACTGAGCACTGAATAATATTGACTTGTACATACATGCAGAGCCCATACAACAGTTGCCTCAGCCAATGATGAATGATTATGGACCGTATATCGAATTGCTTACACAGGAGAGCATCAGTCTGTGTCCTAGTTCGTATGCGCTTGATAACTCTTACTATGGTTATGAGAGTACTCATGTTGAACACGACTATATGGCTCACGATACTTTTACAACATAATTTAATTCGGGCCATGGAATTCTGCAGGCTGAGCCTTATGTGCCAGAAATGCATATAGGGCCTAGTATGCAGACATCGACGTATTTGGGATACAACACATCTTCTTCCAATGTTGGTATCCAATGTCATGCTCAATCAAGGACCAAAGTCATTCAAAATTTGGTTAAGTCAGACGCTGATTTGTTGGTGACCAATGTAATGTGTGCGGTTGATCGTGCGGAAGTCATAGACGATGAGGACAAAGATATTTCATTGATGGACGATGTGGAAAACCATAATGATGATGCTGACGGTAGAGGCCCATCAGTCATACTACAAGACACTGTTCGTATGCATGAGCCATCGTCAGCCTTCTTCAGCAATGATGAACTTCCCCAACTGTCTGCACCCAACAGTCAAACAACAGCTCCAATGTGGGATCCAGATCGACCTGAGTTATCAATTGGGCTAATTTTAAGGGTAAATCGGAATTGCAAGATGCAGTGAAGATTTATTCAATCAACAATTATGACCAATTCGAGGTTGTTGACAGTGAAAAAAAGTTATTCGCTGTGCGGTGTAAAAAATATCATTCTGGGTGCAAGTGGAGGCTTCGAACTATTCAAAAGAAAATGCATGAATTTTTTCAAATTATCAAATATGAAAGACCACACACTTGTGTGCATGTGTCAGCCACTATGGACCATTGCAATTAGATTCCCAATTCGTTGCACGGCGAATAAAAGATCTCGTAAAGGCAGATCCATCTCTGAATGTTGCATTGATAATAAAACACATTTCCATTGTGTTTAAGTATGAGATATCGTATCGGAAAGCATGGAAAGCAAAACAAACTGCGATAGCAATGATTTTTGGTGATTGGGATGAATCATATTCTATTTTGCTGAAATTCCTTGCTGCATTGCAAAAGTATAATAAAGGCACAATAGTCAGATGGCAGGTTGCTGACCTTGGAAATGGGATCGTTGTATTTGATCGAGTCTTTTGGGCATTTAAATCATGCATTGACAGTTTTCAGCACTGTCGTCCACTTATAAGTATCGATGCCACATTCCTGTATGGGAAGTATAAGGGGAAGTTGTTAATTCCTACGGGACTCGATGGAAATCATCAGATTTTTCCTCTTGCCTTTGCAATCGTCGATGAGGAAAGCATAGATATATTGGGTTGGTTTCTTTGGAGACTTAGACAAGATGTTGTTGGTGACCATCCAAGCATAT
Organism: Ilex paraguariensis; assembly: GCA_963454935.2. Lineage (NCBI taxonomy): Eukaryota > Viridiplantae > Streptophyta > Magnoliopsida > Aquifoliales > Aquifoliaceae > Ilex > Ilex paraguariensis. Next base: position 93,091 of record CAUOFW020006924.1, read on the forward strand.
GCCTCCTATCTGACTGCCATCAAGTTATAATTCAATCAGTGGTTGCTCAGGGTTCTGGATGGCAAGCACCGTATGCATACCATTGATATTGCTTACGACATATCCAAAGTAACTTCAATAGTAAGTTTCATAATTCACATCTTAAACGGCTAGTATGGGATGCTGGTTCTACACATCAAATCCGTAAGTATGACAAGATTATAGCGAAAATCCAAGACATCAACCCATCGGCCGTTCGTTGGCTTGAGCAGATACCAAAAGAGCAGTGGGCTCTTGCACATGATGGTGGAAGACATTATGGAGTCATGATGACAACCAACATTTCTGAGGTGTTCAACTTTGTCTTAAAAAAGGCAAGACATTTACCGATCACGTCTTGCGTTGAAACAATATTTTACAAGGTTGTTCAGTATTTCAATGATAGACGTGGTTCGGCATCAGACAGCGGGTGCGCTTTCATACCTAACGTTGTGGAGAAGATGACATATGTTTCAAAGAAAAAAGTCGGTCAAAATGTTACCACATTCAACCGTACCACCGGTGAGGCATATGTTGTCACAAAAAAAGGGAATGCACAGGTACTAAACATTTTAGACCGCACATGTTCATGTGGAAAGTGGAACACATATAAAATGTCATGCTCTCATGCAATAGCATTGTTTTCAAAGAGGCATTTGGACCCGTGGCAGTACATTGATGAGATATACACAGTGGCTGCCCATGATGCCGTTTGGTCTACTGAATTTCATTCACTACATCATGGTGACTATTGGGATGCAGTCAGTGGTCCAATAATCTGTCCTAATCCGAATCTACTACGGACGAAAGGGTAGTCCCCAATCTACTCGCATCCGAAATGAAATGGACATACGACAAGGTTGTAATAGGTATCAATGCAGATTGTGTGGTCAACCTAGCCACGATCGACGCACATACCCGTAAAAAACGGCTTAAGATGTTCGTAGGTCTCAATGAATGTGGATGCTAATGTAATGTGAGGCTGTAATAAATGAACATTGGTTATGTAAATAATAATGTTCACTTTATTTAATGAGGAAAATGTAGTACTTGTGTTTATGTCATTACATCCTTCACCGTTATATTCATTGACGTATGTTTCACATTTTGCACTTTTTGCAGATACAGTTTACAACTGTACTATGTCTACTTGTGGATGTATCAGTGTTATATTTAAATCTGATTTTAATTGGTATATTGAACTTATCTGAATACAATGTAATTTAATGTAATTAGGTATGGAGTGTCAAGATGCGCGTGACTTAGTACACCCGGGTCCTATTGACCCAGCAGTTTTATACTTGTAGGCACGATATAGGTCCACACAGATATGGGATGGACAGACACGTATTTTACTAACTACAATATATGTATTCATATATTCACCTACAATACATTTTATTCAAATGTTTTTTGACTTTATGTAAATATTAAAGGAATTAGCCTCATTGAAGTGTTGTCGGGCTGAGTTGACTATGCGACGCTTGCGACATCCAGATGATAGGGTATTGCGATGGGTTTTGGCTGGGGGATTTTATGGGCTACACTGTATTGGGTTCATACAACTAGACCACCTTTGATCACTGCGCTTGTGGAGCGATGGAGGGTAGAGACGCATACATTCCATTTGCCCATTAGCGAGGCGACGGTTACATTATAGGACATGACACTACTATCTGGACTACCCATTGACGGTGATGCTGTGACTGGTGTTGACACTCATCGTACAGTGCTGGAGTGGTAGGATTACTGTGACCAGCATCTAGGCATTAGACCTGTAGACTGCATTATCTGGATCTCGTCTTAAGATGACCACTCTTGTTGCTATATTTGCTGAGCCACTCCGAGATGATGTTGATGCCATCACCATTGATAGATATGCTCGTGCCTACATTTTACTTCTCATCGGAGCGTGCATTTTTCCAGACAAGTCGCAGAACAAGGTTGGACTTATGTATGTACAGCATCTTGAGGACCTAGATGCTTCTAGGAGATTGAGTTGGGGTAGTGCAGCTCTAGCTTGTATGTACCATGAGATGTGTCGCACCACAGCCCCAGACGCTTTAGATATTGGTGGACCACTAGTTATATTACAGGTAGATTTGAATTTACATGTAATTAAAAGTTACGATACATTGATGGACGACTAAATACTATTTTTCATGTAATTGAATAGTTTGGGCATGGGAGTGACTTACCCATATACGTCTTGAGCGAGTATTACCTCATCATGCAGCAGCGGCAGATATACCTGATGTGTTACACGTTCCTGAGGTACTTGATGCTGAAATCCCAACAGATGTTCCCGCTCCTACGACACCGATTCATGATCAGCACGAGCTGTTACCTAGGGGCCCGTTGGGGTGCAAGTGTGTAAATTTGAACTAATAATTAACCATAGTAAGTCGTATTCTATTCATACAAATGCTCAAACTGAATTGTTTTGTTTTACAGATGGAATGTGCATATGACATCGTACGTACATCATCCCAGACACGTCCTTAGACATTATAGAGATCAGCTAGACCAGATGCGCGATGAGCAGGTTCAATTAGTAAAATAACGTGGACTTCAATATAAAATGAAACATGATTAGACTTATAATTAAATTGTGTATTTCTCTTGTTGTAGATGGTATGGATGTCGTATATTGCAGAGTTTATAGAAGATTTACCAGTATACTGCATTATTGGTAGGGACGTATGGATGGCACATGTACCATTGATATACTTTGCATTAGAAGAGTGGCATTACCCTGATTGTGTCATGCGGCAGTTCGGCTTGCAACAGTGTATCCCTCAGCCTTGTGACACTGGGTCTGCTCTTCATGCTACAGATTGACAAGGTAGGGGAGGTTATGATTGGAGTATTGTACATCATACGTCTATAGATGTCTGGACCCATCGGAGAGAGCATATTATCCTCGGGGAGGCACATACATATGTGACTGATATGAGTATTCGCGAGTACATGATTTGGTACAGGCGTATCACTCGACGATTGATCGGACCCCCAGTAGATACCCCACATATAGGATTTCAGCCTATGGGTAGCATCGTCGACATATTGGTATGCTCCTTTTTTTTTAGCTCTAGCTTTGTCATTATAATCATGATTTACTAATACATAATTGATAGTATTCTAATTTACTATGACTTGTTTTTACATTTACAGGCACGTACACTTGTTCAGATTCACCAGGTCGCACATGATGGCCTAGAGGAGGGTACAGATGCATCACATAGACAGGCATTGCAGGTTGTCCAGTCTCTTACCACAACTTGCCTCGAGACAGTTCGAGAGGACCATCGTCTGCGTCGTACCGTCCACACGAGGCAGTACATATACCACATTATGCACCTATTGTACGACCCAATGTACCTACGAGGCCTCATGGTATTGTTATACCACGACAGAGACATGCACGACGATGAGTAGATGCCAGTGTCGACATAGTACCAGTCTCGAGACATGTAGATGATACTACAGCTGGACCAAGTGGAACTCATGACGCATAGACACTGTCCATATCAACTCCCGCCCATACATCAGCTCATGAGGCACATCCCCCATGCATATCAACTCCCCCCTATACATCATCTTATCAGGGACAGACACCTTTCATATCGACTCCCCCCCATACATCAGCTCAGCAGGGACAAACACCTTCCATATCGACTCCCTCCCATACATCAGCTCATTAGGGACAGACCCCTTCTATATCCACTCCCCCCCATACATTTGCTCATCAGGAACAGACATCGTCCATATCGACTCCCACCCATACATCAACACCTACTGCACCCCATCCACCTCCATTGATCGAGACATTCCACACCCAGCCTACCATCACATTCAGACCACCATCACAACAGCGTGCTACTACACCACTTGCCCATCTTATTTCATTAATTCAAGGTCGAGGTGGTAGTCGTGGTAGAGGCTAGGGTGGTCGAGGCAGAGGCAGAGGCAGACATATTATTCCAGTCAGAGATTATGTGTCATAGGTCATTGATGCCGAGCCGTCACAGTTAAAGGAACGACGTCCTACAGGCTTAGGAAGAAGCCGTCTTGTGGGACTTAGTGTTATCATGTTTTCTAATTTTATGTTATGTTTTTAAACTTGTATATTATAGATCCACTTGTCATGTCCATATGTTAGTTTTGTGGTGGGGTGTATGTGGTGTTGTGGTTGGGTGTTGGTGGTGGTGGTTGTGGTGTATATGCATAGTGTTGTGGTTGTATTGTTGATGTTTTGATAATGTCATTACAGGTCCAAATTTTTCTGGTTTGTCAAAAATATAGAGGAAACTCTATCGAATTTTTTTAAAATTAAATGGGTAACATATATTGTATATGATTATATGGTATGCCTTGCTCTTAGCGTTATTGTCTACACCAATGGGAAAGATAACATAAAACAACAAATGGTACATTATATTGTAGCACTGCACAATGACAGTACAGATAAACTACAACAACACAGTCAGTGGTACAAACATATAAAATGAAACACGAACGACAAACATTATGAGGAAAACCTAACACATGCGTAAATGTTTATTCATGAAGAAATCTTCATCATGAGAAACTTTCTTCGTCTGACATATCAACGTCAGAAACACATTCTGCTTCCGTAGACAACTGTAAGCACAAATGAGCTTCCTCAACCAAACCTTCTACAGCACGATCGCCTGCAATTCACCGGAGGTTATACCGAGTTTGACGTATTGCCATACGGTTATTTTCAGCTCGAATACGCCCCAACGCACCTTCCAACTGTTGTGGTGTTTCAATAGGCATATTAATGGCAATTTGTCGCAGCCTCCATATGTTAAAAATGTGTAAATCTTCGCTTAGAACTTCCCTCTCATTCAAACGATGTTGTCATTCTTCCCTCATTCTATTCACTGATCGCTGTGAGAAACGTAAACGTGGATTTAGAGGATAGAAGAATTCATTCTCTAACGCCCAATGATAACCCATAGTTTCAAACACGGAGCATGGACTGTAACTCATGTTTGTAGTTGGTAAGTATGGTAATAGAGAAAACCACAATGAATTTATAGTGATATTCTGAAGGACATCGTGGTCACTGTTTAGACAGCTGTGGATATATTTTTTAAAAAATTGATGATGTGACTAATCGTGCAATACTTCTGATTTGTCTTATCACTAAATGATTTACATCAATATCAGTGTTAAGTCGTCAGTGGTGATTTAACACAACACTACATCTACGTTGTCTAGTCTCTCAATTTTCAATCCTCTCTGAATATTCATTGCAATATATTATTTCTAAGTTCAATGTATGTAACATAACAGTGCTAGTACGTTGTTATCAGTGTCATAAATATTAGTCTAGAGTTTTATTATCACCTACCGGGACCAAGTTGGTTGAAATATTTTTTCAAGCTCTGTGAACTTTAATTATACTGTCGTTGATTTGACAACTCCTGTAGCACTACTGCTTTGTCTCATCACTGCACACAACACATCAATATCAATGTTAAGTTGGCAGTGATGAGTTAACACAACACTGTTTGTACAAAAATGTCAGTGTTATGTCATCAACGTCTATTTAATCACAAAGCTTTAGCTGTGTCTAGTAGTTATCATTGCTCGTACATGTTCCTTCATTGCAATATTTATTTACTAAGTTCAATGAATGTAATATTAACATAATTTATGTTCCTGTTTAAATACAACTACTTATCTGCAGTGTAAATCATACTTACACTATAATGTCAACAACATCACCAAATGCGTCTTCAAGCCAACCTAACGATGACTCATTATCAACCATCCACTACCATCATGAAACATTTTCTTCATTTAGTTCACCAAAACCCGGTAATTACAAAGATCCCCATGGAGTCACATGGTATGGAAATTTACGTTCCTTTAAGAATGATTCAATCAACATTCATACCCCTTTCACTGAAGTCGGTCATGTTATGATTGGATATGCAGCCTTTGTTCCGCCTCTAGAGTTTTATTATCACCTACGGGGACCAAGTTGGTTGAAATCTTATTTCAAGCGTTGTGAGCTTGAAGTATATTGTCGTTGGCATGGATTACGAGTGCCACAAGCACGTTCAGCTGAAATGTATGCGGAATGGTGCACAGATAACTACAATGATATCATTAAAACACTGGCTCTTGAAAAATAATCAAATGGAACGACGGCTAAATCGATTCCACCTTATTACAAAGGCAAATATTGAACATTCAGACCCTGTAGAGCCTATCAATGCAATACTCTTTGATCAATCGTTGGCTTCTGACAATGAACTTTCTGATTTTGAAGAATCAAGTGATGATAATCATTGTGCAAAATTTGTCCCTGCTACTCTTTGCTTACATGGCACACCACTATGCTGTTGAAAATATGATCGTCATTAGAAATATTTTTTACTAATATGTTTGTATTATGCGGTTTAAAATAAAATCTTATAGTTCTATTTCAACAAAAGACATAACGTCTCTTCATTAATGTTATCTTTTTTTGTTTGTTTTTATCGTAAAAGAAATAAAATTTCTTTTTCCCCGGTTTAGGGTTTTTTGGTTGGGATTGGGGGGGGGGGGGGGGGACAATTGCTATTCTCTTTTTGGATAATAATATTTTTAGTGGGTAGGATTTTTAAAGGTTTATGATTTAAGGTTTTATTTGTGTGAGGTGGGAAGAGGTATGATGGGTAGTACTTTTGATTTATTTCTACAAAGGGAAAAAATGAAACATACCACACAAAACGGATGTGTTAAACACGCTTTTCATTAGAAATCGTTTTCAGTAAATCCGTTTTCAAATGAAAGCAGGTTTAACAAATCAATTTTAATTTTTATAGATAAGTCCTTAAAATTGGGTTTGATAAATACGCTTTCAAAATGAAGTTAGAATTGATAATTTCGCTTTGACATTGTGTATAACTAAAATATTTATTATTTTTTGTGGATAATTTATTATATTTATGGATATTTTTATCAGTTGTGAATATTTTTATCAATATTGGTATAACTATTTTTGGTATAAAAAAATGATTATTTTTCTGGGTGATTTATTATTACATTATTTGTGAGTGTTTTTTTTATCATTATTGTGGTAATATTTTTATTGCTTTTTTTTGGGACAAATAAAATTTTTTTTTTTTATTTTTATCATGTTTCTGGTAATTATTTTTATTATTTTTTTATAAACAACAAATGTAAACTAAAACTACCATGATAACTCAGAAGATGGAGTTGACAAATACGCTTTTATTAGAAATTGATTTGCCAATTCTGCTTTGTAATAAAAACGTATTTGGTAAATCCGCTTTCTAATGAAGGCGGATTTGTAAAGTATGCTTTCATTAGAAAGCGGAATTATCAAGTCTGCTTTCCTTGGAATTTAGCTACAATTTTTTTATTCATAATAACGGATCTGATAGATACGCTTTCAATAGAAAACAGATTTGGTAAATCCGACTTTAAATAAAGGCATTATTGTTAAATCTGTTTTTTGATGTAAAGTCTTTTTTGCTAATTTCGCCTTTTAAATGAAAGTGGATTTCATACATCCGCTTTTAAAACAACGGTATTTTGATAAATAAATTAAAAATTGTAAGAGATTGATATTTAAGTTTGTGAAATGAGATAAATTGGTAATAAATTCCTGTGTATTCACAAGTTAGTGAAACCAACCGACCACATGGTCACTTCTTCGCCGATTAAAGTCGAAGTAAACATATCGGTTACAAATCAAAAAGTTCTTAACACTTATTCAAGTTCAAACGCTACCAATTCAGACAATAAATTCTCAACATTTATTGGCATTGATTAATTCTTAGCAGAATGAACTTATCGTGGAAGTGATCGCGTGAACCATATGTTGGATCTTTCTTCTTCTCTGCTTATAGCCACACCAATCGGCAATCACATTCCTTCATTCGTACAACAAGCCATTTTCAGCACTGGCATCGCGCCACCATCACTTACCTTTAGGTCGGTACACTTTATCTCTCTCTCTCTCTTTTCGTTATGGCATGTGTATAATTGACAGCGAAACTTTTAGGCTTTTCCATTTTTCCATTCAACTGTCAAGTGCTAGAGAAAGAATTACAATTCATCTTGGTTTTCAAGTCAAGGAACATAAGTATGGCACTTTCCATTTCCATCATTCGCCTTTTTTTTTCTTATGTTTAACTCCTCATAGTTTCTTTCCCCGATTTAAGCACCACCTTCTTTTTGTTCGACAAATGTTCTCAAAGAAGCTAGAACTCATGAGCCACTTCAAATTAGAAAGAAAGTTGAACAAGTGAGTTGTTTTACCATGTACATTGTTTTAAATTGTGTATATTGCCTTATTTCTTTCAATTTTCATTTAGATTTGTTGAAATTATGTGATTTACTAATTCATGTATATGTTGTTTTGGCTATTCAAGTGTATCCTAAGGTGAAAGTGAGGGAACTAGAACGCGATGATGTAGCTATTACTCTGCAAGATGATACCAATTCCTTGTCTTTGTAGAAGGCAAACAATCACCCTGGTCACTATGATCCCCTTTGTGAGGAGAGACCCCTCTCCTGAACCACCCCAAGTATTTAATTGCATCAATGGGTTAAAGTTACAAATTTTTTTTACCTTTTCTCTTTCCGAAATGGGTTATTTGTAATGCCCTTGCCTTCATTAGTAATGATAGAAACATGCTTATCTTTAAAATACCATATACAGGCTACTTGATCTTGGTATTCACCTCTTCTTTTAAAACGTTTCTCATTCAAATTCTGAGAAGTGGAATGCCACTTGATCCATCATTGGTTGCACTGGTTGATTTAGTGAGTTAGGTGGGTGCTTTTTTTTTTTTGAGCTTCAAGTGAGACGTGCTTAACTACAAGTATCTTCTGCAGTGAAAGATACTCAAAACGATTCTCCACCATTGGTTGCCAGAATTTCAGAAACTTATGTCCCAAAGTTGGTGATGCCACCAATTCCTTTCGTTAATGGTCAAATTTTTAATCTAACTTGATTTTGGTCCCCTAATCTCATTGGCTTTTTTAATTTAGTGGAGGGTTCATGTGATTGATCTAAGGTGGTGCTTTTTTGTTTGGATATTTTTTGTGTATACAGCCTCAATGATTCTAGAATGTGAAGTATTGACTCGCAGGAAGAACCCTTATAATCCTGCTAATGGGTTGATTACATTTCTTGGCTATCATCTGTGTTGTTTTAACATGCAGGCATGCATTAAAGATGCATATGCTATTATGGGCAATGGACAATGCTGGCCATGCAATTCTTAATTCGTTGCAACTTAAATATTATGGAAAATACTTGCATCAGGTACAATTTGAATTATTATTCTTTTTTGGAAATAATGTCTACCAAAGCCTAATGTTACTACCAATTGATTAAGTAGAACTTTGTTTGCGTGCGTAATGGTCATCCTTTTTTTATCTGAAGACTTCTTTGTGATAGCATGTGAAAAATAGGAAAATCCCTTATTTTATGTCTATCACAAATATTATTATCAAATTCAACATTGTTCTTAGTATTATTGTTATTGTCATTCCAATGCAAACAGGGTGCATTCATTCTCTGTTGTAAGTCATCAAAGAATAAAAGTTCTGCAAAAATATAATGGAGATGATAGTATTGGAACCATTTTTTGACTTACTATTTGACTTATAAATAGAGTACAAGGAAACTTTTTCTGAGAAGAAATGGTAAAAAAGGCTAACATAATCATAACTTTGCATTTAATCCATTCTTTGCGAAGATTCCTGTCATCGGTAAAAAGTAGTTAGGTACAGTACTTCTAATCTACTCAGAACAGGGGAACATTGATATGAAGAAATACACAACCTGTTGAAATATTAGTAAAGACAGAGTATGCATGACCATTCCATCACTTGGTAATTTCAGTTGATACGTATTAGCATTTTCAAAAGTGGATCTATGTTTATTTTACTGGAATGTTTGTGGTGATTAACTCTCAAACTTGGTTGGCATAATGCCATGTAAAGCACAATAGATTAATTCAATTTTTTTTGGATGTCTAAAACAATTTCTGTTTGTATAGATGTTTTGCTTTTTTGGGAACTTGAATTAATTTTATTATGGTTCTTATAATAGGAATTAAACGGGTTCCAAGTAGTTCATTTCATTGATTGCATTTGAAATAGAGGCTAACTATTGAGTTGATACTTAGGTATGTCAGCATGTAGGTTTGGTTCATTAACTAACGGAATGGATATGAGTAAGAATGGAATGAAAAGCTTGATTAAACATTTGTTATTTTGCTATTTTATTGTATTTTTTATCCTTTTTTCATATGTCATTTTTTATTGGTTCTTTGGTATTTAATGGTACTTTCCACACAGTGGATGTTATTTAGTATCCTTATTATTTCTGTAAACTCGTGCTCCTTTATTTAAAAAGGAAAAACAAAAAATAAATGTGTGTGTATGTATTCATATCAGTCATCCTACTCTTTCTTTTTGTTGTACAAAGGAGACAAAGATATAGACAAAATGGGGCTTAGAGAGAGACGAATCAAATTTGAGAATCAATCTTCGTATCAACTTTAAAAATTTTGATGCTTTTATTTTATCTAACAAAATTTTTTTTGAGATAGTGTATTTTATTTTCACCGAGATTAATAGAACAAATGATTATTTTTCATTTGGATGGTTGATACAAGCATCTACAAATCTAGAGTTGAAGCAGAGAATTCCATTGTTCAATCTTCCCTCAAAATTTTTGTTAGTTATGTTCAGCTGTTGTTCAATAGTTTCAATCGGGTTTTTGTTTGGTTTCGATGATTAGTAATTGGTAGGATGGTTCCTCTTAAGAAACCCTTGTGGTCTATTTCATACACATCGATTGTTTGAGGATTGGAAAGACAACGTCATTGCTTCTACATGGTACCCATTTTTTAACTTAAGGGGCCTTTATATTATGTTTTTTATAATTTTCCTTACATTAGATTTTTTTTAACAACATTAGCACATTGATCAATAACACATTAACTTAGTTATGGTAACTTTGATTGAATAACAATCCATTCTTATTTAACTGTAAAACTTTTGTTCATATGTTGGTACAATTTACTCACAAATCGTTGAGATTGTGTTACGAGATATCATAAACCTTGGATCATTTTAATATTTGAACATTATTTGATTCAAGAAAGTAATTACCCCTTTCCCTTGTTTTCATTTGTGACAAAGGTCAAAATTCAATATTTTTAATATAACAACATATTTGGATGATTTTTATATACTAACACATATTAAATGTCGTATGTGATACAGTTTAAGTGGGGGGTGTCTTCAAGGATGAAGAGGAAGAAAGACAACTCCTGCTCTTGCATCACAATGAACGAATTATAGATCCCAGACTCTAATTACAGTGCTTACAGTGAAAGAGGACTACTTAAAATTTTCTATTCTTGGTAAAGATCGCAATGCACAATTATCTTCTGAACAAAACTCAAGCTATTACAAGCTGTCTTGGGAATGATTTTCAATTATTTGCCTTACTACTCTGTCTTCCTTATTGGTTTTTGGTAGTTTTTTTTCACTTTAAATTTAATCTAATTTTTCATGATTTTTACCATTGGAATATTGTACTATTATTCTAATCAGGGATTGGAATTGTTTGTCCGAAGGATTGAAATCGTTAGTCTAACAACAACTTTTGCATTTACTTTTGGAACGTTTTATGGTAGACCTTTCTTCATAGTCTTCTTCTCAATGCCTTAGCTTTTTGTGATACGTAGTCTTATATTATATTAGTCCTTAGAATCAATGTATTTTGTGTTGTTATTCCTTTTCCATTTTCTGTGTGGGGTTTTTTAAAATCTTGCAATTTAAGGTTGTTTAACCACTCATTTTTTTCGGAAGGCTTAATCATTCATTTTTCTGTGGGTGTTTTATGTGTAGGAGGTAACTCATATCTGAAAAGAGGACAAAGGGGCATGGATTGTCGTGTTCAGTTTTGTTAGTTATCTCCGTTTCCCAAGTTTCAAGAGATAGTTATTTACCAAAGATAACAATGATCATTCTATATAGACATAACTATAGGGATGATTATTTATTTATGCTAGGGCCTATTAAGGGTTTAATCATAACAGAACTCTTTGTAAAGAGTTCACGTGCAACAACTAGTGTTATATAAGCATGCTACTAGGGGCCACTCTCTACTATCCTTGGCATTCAACTTGTACATATCTTGTTAACCTTGGTCTTTCTAACATTCTTTGTTAAAACCTTTTGCCATTATATTTTCTGGCCACCAAAACCTTCTGCCACTTGTATTGCACACATACAATTATATTACTACAAGGATTTTTGTGTTTTGGGCTACAGACAATTTGAGTCAAATTCACCCTATTTTTCTAGTAAGTGTGAACATTGAGGAGATGATGCTACGAGCATCTGGATTAGATCTTGGAGTTGTTGGTGTCCGTGAGGAGGCTCAGCTATTTTAAAACAGTGATTACACACCTCTCAGACTCACAAGTTAGCTCTTTCTAATTTACAGTATTTATATTATTCCATTCTAAATTGATTTTTATTTTATGTTTGTTTATATATTTTTGTTAGTTTGTTATATTGATATTAATTTGTCAGTTAAAATTATGTATAATCATACTAATTTTCCCAACATAAAGTGTTAAGGCGAATTAGACTTGATTGATTATTTTAACTATGGTAGGAAGTTATTTTGTCATTACAATTAAAAGGTTAAGTGTTCACAATTATAGTTCAAAATCACATGAAGTTTATGTGGTTCTATCATCTTGTTTTCTATGATTTCTCATAAGCAAAAGAAAAATCGTAAGAAATCGCAATTACCCAAAATGGTCTGATCCACCTTCTTTTTCTTCTTCGCGAACCATACGCTAACCATAAAACTGAGCCTCCTTAAATCAGAAGCCCCGTGATAGAGAAGTGAAATGTTTCAATTTTCTCTAGGTTTGTAGAGATGGAATTCAGAGAAGCATCTTTTATATATGAGCAATGTTATTGAGACGTAATTTACTGACCTAATTTGTTTACTTAATTCATTATGACCTTTGGATTGACTGTGGGACCTATTAAACATTGGAATTTGATGTTGATTCAATAGTTCTATTGAAATCACATCATTATGTCAGCAAATTAAGTCGGATTTTTAGATTCAAATAGTATTATTCTTTATATATCCCTCATATTACATTGGTAGATACATTACATATTGTTGCAATACCAGTTTGGCTTCATTCATGAGACAGATTTCCATGAATGGTTATTTATTTCCAGGCTATCATCAGTCACCAAGCTAACCTTCCTGATCCTAGTCCTTCAGATCCTGCAAAACAAAAACACATGCACATGAGAAAACAAACGTGAAAACTCATTGTAACTTTCGGTACTTGCATAATACAAGATTGTCTCCTTCGAGTTACGCTTAGACAACTTTAAAACGTTTTGACAATAATAGTTAAAAATTCACACTGACCAAATCTAACCCTACGCCACACCCTGCAGTGGTAGGAGTATCTCAGACTGGGTTACCTTTTTTCATCAAACCTTTCACGCACACGCACAAGCACTCGCGCCCACTCATACTCACACTTCGTACTCAGATTTGGGATAAGGTTTTCACAATTATATGGATAGATGCCATCCAATACTTTAGTAGGAATGGAATAAGGCTTACTGATTATATTCGATCCTGATATTGCCGGCTTTAAGATCAGCAATCTTGGAGAAGGCATCTCGAGAGAGATTAATAGTTCCATTGCACTTTGAACAATAATCAACAATCTTTACATCTACAGTCGCGCCTGTGCAAGGTCTGGGAAATAAATTGTTGGCACCAGTGCATCTGACTCTATACCTTCTTCCACATGCTGCCCTATTGTTCCACAGGACGTTGCTTGCTCCGGCAACGTTCGAGTCACCATTTTGTTGGTTGGGGAAGCATGCCGAAGCTGCCAAAAATAGCAAGGCACTATTTAGGGGTGGTCTTATTGCACAATTCATGAATTCCACTATTTATGAGTCATTTCTTGTCCAAATTGCAAACAATTTGCTTGTCTCATTTAGAAAGTCATGAAAAAGATACCACTTATTAGGAATATACCAACATAACCTAGCTAGATTCCGGTATTCAATAACAACTGCACATAAAAAAGGCACAAGAAACAATAAACAAATTTTAGTACGAAAATCCGAAGATCAGAAAAACTATGGAGCCACACCTAGTCCACTATGAAACAAACAAAATACAATGAGAAATAACAAATATGCTGCTCTGCCGCATACCCCTAGGTTATAAAACAAGTGTTAATTGAATAAAAAATACCGTGTACCAAATAAGATCTAAAATTTTACCGATCATTTAGTATTGTTAGACTCCACATTATGTTATATCACCTTGTGCAACTAATTTAATCGAATTACATGGCAAAGCCTGCTCTGTACTCACGGTAATAAGGGGGATCATAATAAGTCGCAGACCCCTGGATGGCAGATACACCTGAGGCAAGGCATATCACTATGCCCACCATCATCAGAACTCTTGTTTGAACACCCATTTTCTCTTTCTTTTTTTCTGCTTCTAACACCTGAAAATATTTACCTTGTGCAAAACTAAGGGCTTTCCGCCTTTTATAGTGAAAAAATGCAAAAACAAAACTATAGGTCTTGGTCTTCCCTAGTTTTCCAAAGGCCCATGGAAATTCTACAAAGACTAAAAATAGTGAAAGGAATAAAACGTAAGTAAGATAATTAAATGAAAAATGGGTTGGTTATGTGACTGAGCAAGAGGGCGACTCGTAAATCACTACGTCACGAGTTCAAGTTTCACTTGTCGCACAAAATCAAAGAGCGGTTGTCCATGTTGGAAATTTTGCAAGACTCCATAATCGCTTGAGTGGCAACATATTTTCACCCTTTATTCTCGGTGGAAGACCTGGAAATTTTTCCAGTGGGCGTGGGTTGGGGGGTAAAACGAAGACACGGAATTCAAATGTTCTTAATTCTGGTATAATTGGAAAAATCCAATCCCATTCGCAAATTCCTGGAATTTGAGAAAGAGAAATTATGTGTCCACCAAAATTTTTATAAAATTTTTGTGTTATATTGATAGCCATTGAATAGTTAGTAAGAGTTTGTGAGACCTATTGATTCTATAATTTATATTAATTTGAGATTCAAAAATTAATAAAAAATTTATTGCATGTAACATTGTTATTTGAGAAATTGGGCTTGAGGAAAACAACTATAGAAAAGCCAACTAACTGTTTTTATGGAAAACTTGAAAAATCGTTGGAGACTGTGTGTTCAAAGTAGAGGAAGAGACTATTCGCGAAATAATCACAAAAATCGTCGTCAAAGTCAAAATTGAGTAGACACGTTTCACACGTACTGTCAAAATTGAATAGACACGTTTCACACGTACTGTTTCCACGATTATAACTTTGCCTAATTCCATCATTAGGCCTTCAAATGGAATACATCTTTAATTTATTAGCCTTACTCAATGATTTTCCATTTTAGGTGTGTTTGTCCTTTGTTAATACAAATACAATTTCTCTATACTCGTTATTGCTACGTTATAAAACGATAAAAAATAGGGAAAATTTTAGCCACACCCCCCCCTAATTTATCATAACTTCAAGAACACCCCCTCTAATTATCAAACACATTACTAGCACCCATTCTAGTTTATATTTAAATATCATTAACACCCCCTATCATTAAACTACCATTTCTAACAAAAAAATAATTCATCTAAATACCAAAAATGCCCCTATATAAACCTCAAGTAATTTTTCTGAATAAAATTTTATTAAAATTCTAACTGATTAAAATTTATTTTTTTCCATATTAAAATTTGAACCAATTAGAATTTGATTGAAGCTGATTAATTTTTTTTTTTTAACGTATTTGACGGTGTAAATCAATGTAGTGTAAACTTATGGTAATGAGCAGATAGAATAATCAGTCTCTGACTAATAGGATATGAGCTGCAAGGCTCGAAAGAACAATCAATGGGAAATTGGGGGATTGACACGATAGAATTATAGTAGTTTACTAGCTCTGAAACTCGGCTAATCCACTTTTCAAATGGAGACTCTTGCTCCCTTTTTCTTTACTCCTCCTTCAGAAGGTTTACAAGATAGAGTATATGTTACTAGGGTCCGCTCTCCCTTTGGGAGAGTTACATAATATTTATAGGGTTGTTCTTAGTTTTATGGGATCTACCCCGAGATCTGTGCTATTTATTCGAGGAACTCTCCTTAATCTTAAGAGAAGATCTTGGCTGATTAAGGATTTTATGTCTTGAACATGACTCTTTGCCACCTAATAGCTTTCTGTTATCATCCAGTTGTTTCTTTATCACTTCTGTTGTTGGCGCACCTGGGGGGAGGTCTAGCTCTGACTTGGGCTCTGCGTGTCTTTCTTGACTTTTTTTCCAGACCTACTCGTCTGACCTCTTGGTCTAGCCTTCTGGTCCGACCTCATGCTTGAAAATTACTCTAAGTAATATAAGTATTAAAATTCGAGCCTATTAAAATTTATTTTTTACATATTAAAATTTGAGCTGATTTAAACTCTACCCGAGTTTGTTAGGGCCAATTAAATTTCGCTTTTGAGTCGATTAAAATTTATATTTTTTTACTTATTAAAATCCTTGTCAATTAAAATTCGATTTATTAAAATTTGTGACAATTAAAATTTATATTATTTTATGTATTAAAATTTGGGCTATTTAAAATTTGATTTGAGTCGATTAAAAATAATTTTTAATTGTTTCAAATAGAATTTTAATTAGTCCAAATTTTAATACGTAGAAAATATAATTTTTAATTTGCTCAAATTTTAATATGTAAAAAAATAAATTTTAATTAGCCTGAATTGAATTTTAATTGGCCCGAATTTTAATATATAAAAAAAATTAGAAAACAGCAGGAGTCTCATTGAAGATATTTTTATCTAGAGGAAGTGTGGATGAAGTTTGTCCTCAAATATATCATGGGCAATTTAGTAAAATTGTATTTTTATTAATATTTTTAATCTGACATGGGATATCAATGAAAATTCAGAAAATATATGGGGTGTCCTTGAAGATATAGTAAATTAGAGGGGGTGTAGTTGAAATTTTTCCTAAAAAATATGAAATTCACTAAACACAGTTTCATTTAATCCTAATTTTAGGTGTATTTTTTCCAGGCCTAACTTTTTTCAGTTTTTGACCATTGCTGATAGTCCTCGTACTAGCTAACTCGGTCCTCAGTGGAATATCTAGAAATTTTCCAGGTTTTGAGTGGGGGTGGGTGGGGCGTAAAACGAAGACTTGGAATTCAAATGATATTAATTCTGGTATAATTTGACAACATCAATTCTATCTGCAAATTCCAGGAATTTGAGAAATTGGACTTGAGGAAAAAACTATTGAAAAGCCAACTAATTGTTCTCACGAAAAACTTTTAAAATGGGACGAGCAGATAGAGATTTTAGAGATTAGGAAAAGACTAGTATTAACAGATTTTTAAAATTAAGTCTTTTGTGGGTGGGTATTTTATGAAAAACTCACATGTTTTGAAAAAGGTACAAGGGTGCGTTTGGCACCAATCTCATATTGAAAGAATGAGAAAAGTTTTGTGGGCATATAAAGAATACTGGAGTAATTACATTTACTTTAGTACAAATGATCCACTACAAAACATGGAGCAACCCACGGTCGGAAACAGCGCCCGCACGCAATGGGGTGCTTTGATGGCGCACTTTTGTCTTAGCATGTGAGCCTTGGCTGTTGGACACCTAAATGGCGCACTTTGCACCTACGCCAATATGAATCGGGCTGATCGGGTATGTGGGTGCGACGATTGGGTGCGTCCATTATATATGGACATGGCTGTTAGATCAACAGTTGAAATTCAAATGTGCAGAATTCAAATTAACAGAAATTTGAATCTAGCACCCATCGGCTAATAGACACTAATGGTTCTATAGATACAGTACCTTCCCAGACCAAAGTTAGAATTTCATATTTCTCTCCTTCTCCTTACACAACATTCTGTTCATTTCGTTTTGCATCTAAAATTTTGAATATCTACAGAATTAGTATTACAGTTCTCGGCTATTTAGTTTTTCCCGTGGATGTTCTTGGTTGTTTTCGTTAGTGTAAAAATGCAAACAAGTCAGGCTTCATTATATCTTGAAAGTAGATTTATGGATTTTCCGTGTATACACCTTATTCAATCTGGTGGGGGCAAATACTATTTTTAGGAAAGTGTTTCTACACGACTTAAAGCCATACAAATTGTCAGTCAAGTTGAAAAGTTCTAGTTTTGTTCAATGCCAAACAAGAAGAAGAAGAGTTTGATCAACAATCTCAACAACTATGTGTTCAAAGTTGTTGTTTCAAGAGAGAGAGAAACTATGTGAATCTTCCATCATGATTATACACGTAGAGTGCACGACACTACCTATTACGCTTTTTAAACTTTATGATTAAATAATCAAAAATTAAAATCTATTGCTACCACAATTACTTCTTCTCACAATGATTAGTCAATTAATAGTGAGAAATTTTTTTTTAACCCCATGAATTTATGAAGATTAATGTTGCTAATTTGTCAATTAAAATACTCAAACACTCAATCTCACATAGGGATCCCAACCCAATGACCCAAACCATTAGATTCATAACTATGGATGATTTAGATATCAAACATTCATCTAATCAAACACATAGTGCACGCGTGTTCTCAAATTGCAAGTGTGTATGAAAAAAAGATAAAAAAACACAAGCAATATATTGACGCGAAAACCCCCATCAAGAAAAAAATGCCGGAAAACTTTTCAGTTCAACAAAGCCTAATTCAGTACCCTAAAATCAGTTTGCAAGTACTCAAATCTTATACCTCAACCAATATCATGATTAGATGCTCCCTTCCTTCAATAAATCTTTCCACCGGATACACCCACCGATATCTTGGATAGCTTTACTTGGATTCTCCACCACAATGGATCCTCTAGGCCTCGAGCAATCTTAGGTGCACCATCGATCCTTGGTATGCACACTCCAATTAATTTAGACTTCAACCAAACAAGATCTTCTTATCCAAGTTGTGAGGTTATATGAAAATCATTAGATGATAGCCTTACGTTTTAGGGATCTAGAGTTGTGATAGAAGCTTTCTAGGTAGAAGATAAGATTTATCTCTCAAAATACTCATAAGAGGCTTTTCCAAGTGTAGGAAAAGTTTTTCCCATGGGTTTGATCAAACCCCCATTTGTGGGGTTTGGGATTCAAATCCTAGACCCCCAATCTTGAATCAAACATTAGTTTAAAAGGTGCACTAGCATCTAAATCTCACTAAAACCCACATGCCAAACTGGTCGAAAAAGGGTTAGTCACACTTTGTACTTTAAAAATGTACAAATATTTAATTCCTACTTTACAGTGCAACCTAGTCTAAAATGAAACCTAGTCTTAGTATGTTGTGCTTAAATTATTTTCCTATCTGATGTGATGGTATGCCATTCTATTAAATTAGGCAAGTCCTTATGATGTTTAGTTTCAATTAATGTCTTGAATATTATAGGTTGGAGTTAGAGAATAAAATTAATCAGTTGGTTGTGAAGCAGCCATCATTAAATTTATAGTGGATTGTTGCCGTAGAATGTTAGAGGTTAGTCTATTCTAGTGGGGGTGAGATAGTTGTCTAACACTTATAGTGGATTGTAGTTTGTGAGAGTAACCACTATTGTTCACATAAGTTCAAGGCTAGAAGATGATATACCTTTCCTGTGAAGGATTTGTCAATGTCATGGAAACGGTATACGCCCTTCCTAAAGCAGTTACAATGTGTCCTGCAGAGAATAATTGAGATTGTGTGGTTGTGATGGGTGAATGAGGTAGAATCGTTGTGTAGATTCCTGTGAAGCAACCAACATACATGAGAATGGAGATGAACCAACATACATGAGAACGGGTGTGAACCAGAATACATGAGAATATGAGATGATGCTACTGAGTTATTTATTGAATGCTTTACTTTATTGCATGTTTATTCTTGTCATTGATTTACTGTGTTCTGTACACTTGAGATTATTGTAACTTCCATTGTTTTACTATCAAAAATTTATATATGCTATTTCTCAAAAGAAACTTGTCTTTTTTTGTTGTTTTAAAACCTTGTTTGGATTTTAGAGGGATTTCTTAGCGATTTTTTCTCGTCCCCTTACAAATATTATAGATTTTGGTAGCGAGTAGGATGTCGAGTTAGATGAGTAAGGTGATCTCGAGGCTGGAGAGGGTTAGTATGTGGATCTTGAATTAGAGGCTTAGATTTGCTTTGTTTTAGTTCTGATTAGTGTGTTTGGAGAAATTTTTGTGAAACAATGTTTCAATTAGTTTTATTATTCTATTGCTAAATACTATTTGATTTTGAATTGTAAGTTGGAAAAATTATGATATTTTATTTGTTTTAGTTTATTCTTTACCAGGTAAATGAATGGTTTATTATCTAATAGTTATTTTTAGTTGCTCTCATAGTTAGATGGTTTGTAGATAGTAATTTCTTCTAGGGTGGATTTTGGGGTGCTACAATACTTCCTATTTTCTTGGTCGTTTTAATGAATTACATTCTAAGTTTTTGATTCTGCTGTTGGGTTCTTGGGTAAATGTAAGAACTTAGTCCATTGTTCGTTCATTTTTTGGGTTGTTTGCTTGCTGAAATTGATGCATATAGTAGAAGCATGATCTCTTTAATAGACATTAGTTCATCTATTGTACATAATTGATGTAGTCTGACAAGCGGGCATATCGTGAATACTATATTTAACGTTGGTTTCTTTGCTAGCCTTGTCTATTTGAGTTAGTTTGAATTATCTAATGTCAAATGTAGTGATTTATTTTTCAACCATATCTACTATTATGCATGTCAATAATTTATTAATTAAATAACTCATTGTTTGAAATGTGCTCTACCATTGTAGAATTTGGCCAAACTAATACAATTTTCTTTGATCTTGGTTTCAATTTTAGGTTAATTTATTTAGACAAACAAGCAATCATTTTCAACAATGGACAATGCCATTAAGTGAGACTGCTATTATCTACCTTAATTTTTTAATTTTAGTTATTTTTCATTTGGTTAACAAGTTGACCTATTCTTAGCTTCATTTATTGATAAATGACATATTCAAATCAAAGGGAATGCCTTGTATGCTAAAAGTATTAATTTGAATGACACCCGTCTCAATTAATTCAGGAAGCATAGGTAGGCCTATCAAAATCTGACACGACACGATTAACCTACATGAATTAAATGAGTTTGGGTGATAAACGAATTAATCCGCCAAACACGTTTAATAAACGGGTCGTGTTTGGGTGAGACCAATCAACCTGTTTAAAAAATAATAATATAATAATTATTTTTAAAAAATTAGTCAAAATAAAAATATTATATATAAATATAAAATATAAATATATGATAAATGAGTAAAGAAAAATATTACTTCAAAAAATTTAAGTACAAACTACTCACTTACCCCTTTGCAGTGCTCAATGTGGGATGACTAGAACTAGTCGCATGAGATATCTACGCAATGTGCCTCATAGATTCAAGACCAATTTCAGAGAAGGTACTGAAGCAGCTTCAAGGAAGAAGGCAGCGGTAGGTCCTGCTTGAACTGCTGGAGGTTTTACATGGGCCTGATTTTGGGGTACTTTATTATAGTGTCATGTGGTGTTTTATTCAATTGTGAGAAGAAGTTAATATTTGGAACATCATTTTAAAGGGTTTTCAACCCATTTCTTGTTATCAGCTGTCTTAATTTTTCTTCAAACAAGTTGATCTAAGATTTGGATACCCAAGGGTTAAACTATAATGAGTTCGAATTCCCATTTTTCTTCTTGAAGCTTGATTTTGCTTCATGGTGTTTTTTATTGTGATTGTGATGCTGCTTGAAAATTATATTTGGGTTAGTTTGATCCTTGATTAAAAAAAAAAAAAAATTGGTTGCTGCAATATATCCGTTTCGGTGGTCACGCATGTCGTGGTCGTAATGTTCATCCCCAGAGTACTGCTGGTACTGCTCAGAAGCTGCACCTTCAATGGCGTGGGAACTGCTCCGAATGGCGTGTTGTCGAATATTTGAACTCTTCTTACAAAAAATTTTACTAGGTCTTCAAATTCGTTCAGTAACACAGTTTTGTTGGGTATTTCACTAAAGATATGTAGTGAAACTAGATCCAATAGGGTGGGATTCGATTGCGGTTGATGAAGAAGCCACAGAAGAGAAGGAAATAAGCTAAGATCTAAACCCTAATCGTTCTTGAATGCCTTTGGGTGAATTACATGAAGGAGCACAACTAGACCTGCACAGTGAACACACAGTAAAAGCTTTTGGCTTGAATCTCACATTGACAAATTCAAATGAAGGAGACCTCTCATGCCTATAAAAGATGTAGCCCCCCTTCCTTTAGTCATCAAACCTTTTCATTTGCCTTTGCAAGTGGCAGCCAACTGAAATTTTTTTAATTAAGAGAATACAGTTGGTGTGGGTAATTAATGGAGTTTAAAATTTTCATAAAATAGTTTTTTGTTGTGAGTTAAAGTTTTAATAGAATAATTTTAATAAAATTAAATGGGTTAAACGAGTCATGTCATGTTACCTTTTTATTAAATGGTTCGTGTTTGTGTTTAGATTTTTTACCCGTTTATTAAACGTATCGTGTACGAGTTTATATATTTTTCACCCGTCACCCGGTTAACCTAACACGTAACCGTTTAACCCGAACGTTTGACATCCCTAAGCGTAGGTAAAATGTGCGATTATCTATTAGGTTTTCTTATTTCAATTCAAAGTTAACAACATCAAACTTAACTGGAACTCAAAATGGTCCACACGCAACACACGCGTGCAACTACTACTTGACCCCAAGTGTCGGTTCATAGTCCAAAAGATAATTTCATAATTCATTAGATACTCGTGCTCCCAAATCGATTTTATTATTTTTAAGGAAGTATCTATTTATATTTGTATTGTGGGGGATTGTTGTGCATTATTATGGTTATTTCAAAATAAAAATATTTCTTTACCATATATATAAATATATATACAAATTGTTTTAAAAAATAATTTAAACCAAAAATTCTTAACCATTAATGTATTGGTTGGAAATTTGTGTGAAACTCGGTTATGCATTTCATTACATCTAATTTTGAATAATGGTGGAAGTAAACTATTTTAAAAGTTTTGAGGTAGAAAGTGTGACTCTCTGAAACTTTTGGTCAGTTAAGTTTGAGATATGTCAAAATTAAGGCAAGTTAATTATTATACATGATGTTATATTTAAGTTACAAGAGTGGAATTGAATTGAAGTTAAGAAGGTTGGGATTGAATTACAATTATTGAAATTATTAGAAAAAAATTTTTATGGGAGTAAATTATGAGTTAAATTCTTTAAAGGGTGAAAGTGTAATTAGTGCATAGTTTTGTGATTATTGGAGGTAGAAGGCGGTGGTTAGATTAAAAAGAAAGGAATAAAAAAATGAAAGAGAAAGCAACAGAGAGGAAGATCAGAGAAGGAAGGAAGGAAGGAAAAATGAAAATTATGGCTTTGAGGGAAGATCCAATGGTGATATTAACTCCAATTCTTACCAAATTTTAGTATGTTATTTAATGTAATTTGAATTTCATATCTACTTTTTAGTATCTTCAAATAAAGTTGGTTTTGTTTAATTTTCTATTTTCTTCCAGTTGATAGTTTTTCAGGTAAAGAAAATGCTATAGATCGGTATGGAAGCTAGAATTCTGTTGGAAAAGTAATATTTCTTCACAAAAGTTACCATACATTTGAAGTTTCTAGAACCAAGAAGCTGTTTTTATGTTGCTGAAAATTAAGTTGATGAAATTTGATCTGCTAGAAATTTTGTTAAGAAGTTGGTTGTTAATCCTGGTTTTGCAAATAACTTGGGTAGTCAGTAGGAAAACATTGATAACTCTCTAGAAAATTTGAATTCATGCCCCATTTTTTTTTTGGGTTAGAATAGAGACTCATAGATCTTTCTAATCATATATGGTACATAGCTTAATTTTATATGTGAAAATTGACATCTGTTTAAAGATTAGTGAAATTCTGCAACTGATGAAAAACAATCAGCTTAGTACCCCTTTAATACAAGTGAACATAAATCTTCACATGAAACCCTGATTGTAGCTCATGACCTGTGGTTAGAATACCTAGTAAGTCTACTTTGTGATTAATTTGGATTCTTATTATTTTAGCAAGGATAGAAGCTTCTTTTAATTAAACTCGTGTGATGGGTCCTCATGTTATTTTAACGCATGTTAAGTGTTCGAGAAAATGTTTGAGTGAAGTGAATGAGTGAAAATGTGGCTTAATTGAGGCTACCTTATTTGAGTTGAATGTGGCATGAAATAAATTTGATTGATTCGGATCAAAGAAAAACAAATATTGAAAATTTTGGATAAGAGGTGTATTTGACAACTTTGATATCTTTTAGTACAACAGACATAACTTTTTGTACAAAACTCAGGTTGATGCGGCGTCAATTTTTTTGGAAACTAGAATCAGAGTCCTTTCCAACGGTATATGATAGAACTTCACATTATTCCTATGTAAATTCAATTTTTAGTTTAAATATATCAAAAAATAGTCCACTTATCAAATTTGATAACTTGTTGGAAAATAATCGGAACATGGTCTATGTGAGGTTGTTTTGAACTTATGACCTTTCATTAGAAACCTTAAGAAGATTACTTTCTAACTCATTTGATTTTATGTTGAGTTATTTAGTGTTCAAACTCACTGTGTATAGTTATATGATTTGTTTTAGGTCTAGAAGGTAGTATACCAATTCCACTTAGGGATCGAGCATAACGCTGAGTGATGTGTTGGATGGTGGTGACAGATGAAGTGTACTATTTCATAATAATTCAAAATAAAATTGTATGACATATGAATTATTTTTCACTATGTGAAACGAAGTTTTGATTTATATTGAGTTGAGCAAATAATGGATCAAAATGAAAAGTTTGTGATTTATTGAAAAGTTTGTGGTTTGTTGGATAGTTTGACATGGATTATATGTTGTTGATTTGGATATTGCGCAATTGTCATGAGACAGTTTGACATGACTTAAATGTTGTAGATAACTTGACATTGATTAAATGTTGTTAATAGCTTGACATTGCTTACATGTTGATAGCTTGACATTGCTTAAATGTTATTGTTGACTCATAGCGCAAGTGAATTATTTATTATGGTAATATTTTTTACAGTGATTTGAGATTATAAAGTGGGTTGAAACACTTTGCTTGTTTCATTTTCCTCACATTGTGAACATATTTTGGTAAAATGATATTTGATCCACATATTTTTCAATATTTTCATTTATTATGATGCGCAATACACTAGAAAAATATTTGGTTTCAGAAAACTGAAGTTTAGAGTTGAGTCCACTATAACACTAGTAGAGTCAAGATGAGAGGTTAAGAAAACTTATTGTGTACATATTGTACAGGAGCGTTTATTTCCTTGTTAATGTAAATGATGAATTCCTTAATGTTTTGCTTTGGTTTAAATTACACCGTTGTGTGTCACACGTCAAGTTATACTTCCATCTTTGGGATACCAAAAGGTCTCTTGGGATGGAGTGTGACAGTTTTTGGTATCAAAGCTAGTGTTTATAGATTCTGTAGACATGTCATTGTCTAATGTGTGTAGTGAACCGTAAGAAATATGTTGTTGAGTTTGTGAAAGTGATGTATGAGTCGTTTGTCAATTTTCAAAATGTCTAGGTATTGTAGGGTGCATTCATACATCACTATATTATTTTATATATTTTCAATTTCTTATCGATATAGTGCAATGAAAACCACCCTATGTTGTTGGAGGGGTATAATTTGATGTATCTTGTCTAGTTGTGCCATAGGTTTACACAGGTTGTAAAAAATATAGCGAATTTGAGATAGCACATGAGCAATTAAGGGTGATGAAAAAATTAGTTGATAGTGTTACTACATTGACTGAACAATAAATTAGATATTTTTAATGACACATAATAGATAAAATTTTCAGCACGTTAATAGAGGATTTGAAGAAGATCGAAGTTTGACATATAAATCAATGGTGTAGGTACATTGTATCATTTAATACTTTATTTTCCTTAGTCAAATTAAGATTTTTCGTGTTTGAAATATTATAAACTAGGACATATAGTCTCTTGTTTTGATGAGTCTCCGAATTTATTTACACGTTTAGCTAATAATGCACAGACTTATATTGGTAGTCTTTTGAGAGAAAAACTATCAAACTATTGTATACGACATATTTGCTAAGACATGATAGAGTATTCAAGTTACTATGGAGGTTGTCATAAATATACTTTAGAGGTTGCATGGGCTTTAAGGTACCCAAGATTTGTATAATCGTTGTATAATATATAATCAGACTGATTGTTGGCAATGTTGTGTACTTATTTATCAGTTACTATTTTACTATGAGAGATAGTGCTAGAAGACACTATATATAGAGGTTATGTTTTGAATGTGGAAGTTAAATATTTTTATGTGTTGATTATGGATATTTGAGACGTTGTATGATTCTTGAGATGAATTGATTGTTGAAATCATGCTGTTATACCTTTTTCAAAAATGAGATGATATTTTAGCTACCAAATGAAAGAGTATAAAACTTCTAGCTATTGGAAATGGAGTTTAAAATGTTCAGTGTACTCAGGCAAAGGAAAGCTAGGTTACCTAGCTTATGGAGCGGACAATAAAGTAGGAAAGATATAGTTGAAATATATTTTTGTGGTTCAGGTATTTTTAGATGTATTCTAATAAGAGTTGCGTAAACTATAAATAAAGAGATGTAGAGTTTATGTTTTAGTAGTTTGGAATGCCTCATTTATATTTGTTACTTTGTATCACATGGTTCTTACTGAGCTAGAGGAATTGAGAATTCAATTAAAAATATATTAGATCGAAGATGTATTCAACCTAGTAATTCATCATGGGGTGCTCATGTTGTGTTTGTAATTAGATGAAGGAATTGTGAAATGGTACGTTGGTTACTACTGATTGAAGGTAAAAATTCTTTACGTTGTATTAATAATTTATTTGATCAGTTGTAAGGAGTTTGAGTATTTAGTAAGATTGATCTTATGTTAGGTTATCCTTATTTAAAAGAAAGAAGTGGTATGTCATGAAAATAGTTTGTCAAGCTAAGATGGTCATTTTGTATTTTTGGTGATGTTGTTGAGGTTGACAAACGCTACATCTGTATTTATAGATCAACAAAATTTGGTATCTCAACTTTTTCTAGATTCATTTATTATTGTATTCATTGATGTTATACTTGTGTATTCCCGTAGTAAGGGAGAACATAAACATCATTTAAGGATTGCACAGCAGACTATAAGAAAAAGAAATTTGCATGCTAAGGTGAGTAAAGGTGAATTTTGGCTAAATTGAATTGTTTAATTGGGACATTTAGTTTCTGGTAATAGTATTTTTGTTGATCGTAAGAAAGTTGATACAATAAAGTGGGAAAGATCAACTACAGTGATAGAAATTTACAAATTTATTGGGTTTAGTTGGCTACTATCGTAGGTTTGTACAAAAAATTTCAGTATTAACAGTACCTTTGACATATTTGACAAATGAAGTATTCAAAGTTCGAATGGGATGATGCTTGTGAAAATAGTTTTAAATGTTAAAGAATGAATTAATTTTTAGTCTTAGTGTTGACTATACACTTGAGTAGTGGTAGATTCGTGATACGCAATAATACTTCACATCAAATGTTGGACTAAAATTTGGTATCGCATAGTAAGATGATTGTTTATGCCTTTAGACTGTTCAAAAACACTGAAATAAATTACACTACTCATAATTTGGAGTTTTTTGTTATTGTGGTTAGTTTAAAGTAATGGAGACATTATTCATTTATATGACTTGTAGATCATTGAGTTACGAATATTTTTTTTAACTCAAATGGAGCTGAATTTGATGCAAATGAGATGGATGGAAATGATCAAGGATTGTGATTATTCTAGGCATTATTATGCAGAAAAAGCTAATGCTATTGTTGATTCATTGAGCAAAAAATTATTAGGAAGATTGTATTGTTTTTACTTGAGTGAATAATTTTATGGACTTGAGATTGATGGAGGTACATATGATATTGGCTGGTATAGATATATTATTAGCTTAATTTCAAGTTAAACCATTATTGATAGATCAAATCAGGGAGTTACAACAAAATGATTGACATAAATATAGAAGCTCAATAGCATGATAGCAATATAAATTTTGTGTTTTGTGTTTGTGTGATGTTGTGTTATATTTTGGTAGTCAGTTATGCGTACCAAAAGATAACATGTTGAAGAAAGACATTATAGATGCAACCTATAATTTTATGTATACTCTGCATCCAGGGAGTATTATACTGATGCTTGAGAAACTATTATTAGTTAACTAGAAAGAAAATAGGGATTGCAAAATTTGTAACCAATGTTTAATGCATTGATAGATAAAGAATATCAATATCCTACAGGTTTATTACAACTTCTTTCAATTTGTGAATGGAAATGAGAGCATGCCATTATGAATTTTCTATAAGGACTTACAGGATACAAATTGGATAAGAATCTATTTTTTTATTGTAGATTGATTGACAGTTTTCTCGCTTCTAATAATTAAACCTACATATTCATTTGAAGTGATGCTCAAAATTATTTGATGAGAGTGCATGATTGTGTGTAATACTTTTTACCAATTGTAGCACATAGAGATCCAAGATTTACATTAAGAAGTGACCTTGTTTACAACATCCTTTTGGTAATTCTTTGAAGTTCAGTATATTTTATCATTCTAATTTGACGAAAAGTTTGAGTGTGTTATTCATACTTTGGTGTTATGCTTCATGCTGGTGTGCTAGAAATTCAAAGGTAGACGGAATACTTATTTGTCTTTAATAGAGTTTGTTTATATTTAAAATTGATGTAGTAGTATTGGTATGACACTGTGTCAGGCATTTTATGCTAAGAAGGACATGACCTCGTTGTGTTGGAGTAATATAAAAGAAAAAAAAATTTAAACCTAAGTTGAGATGTATAACTACAAGAAAAGATGAAGTGGTTCAAGTAAGACTAAATGTTGTATAAAACAGATAGAAATGTATGTTGATAAATAAAGGAAACATTTAAAACTTGTGATGAGTGATATTTGTGATAATAAGCAAATGTGACATTTTAAGATTTTCAATGAGAGACCAGGCATTTATGAGAATATGAAATGGAAAATATATGTTAAGATTTAACGAGGAAAGAAAGCTTAGTCTAAGATATATTTAGAGAAAATTGAGGCTACAACTTCGAAGATTGGCTCTATTAGCATAATTGTTTTGTTTTCATAACGTACTTTACGTTACTATGCTCAGGAAGTATATATATACACTCGATTCTTCTAATATATTGGTTGAGCAGATTATTGAGTTAAAGTAAACTTTTATTTATGTTGAGGAGTCAATAAATTTTGAGTATAAGGACCATTCTATTGACCAATTGTTGTGGAAGAGTTACCCACTTGAGTAAGTTACTCGGGAAAGAGGGGGAAAAATGAAAGATTAATGATTCGCAGTAGCAAAACTAGTAATTAAGATTTCAATTTGTAATTGTATGCTCTGAGTATTAACTACCTATCATAAGCTTTAAATTTGAATACATTTGCTTGTAATACTTTTACTTTATAGATGACTTCAGCTATATGGATGACCTTTGTTTTATAGTTAATCTATGCTAGTTGGGCAACTTATGGTTGTAGACAAACATATGTTGTGAACCAAACTTGTGTGGTAGAAGCGTAAGGGCTATGTTAATTCAAGTCTTGGGGTTATATAATGCTTGTGTCTTGAAAAGGAAAAGGAAAAATTAGTAGGGAAAAAGATTGGATGGATATTGGATATTTTTGGTTTTTGAATTCAGAATTTTATATGGAAGTCACCATGACATTAATGAATGTTATTGATGAATTTCGAGGATGAATTTTCTTTCAGGGGGAGAGAGTTTTGAAATCTGGTTATGCATTTGATTACATTTAATTTTAAATAATAGTGAAAGTAAACTATTTTAGAATTTTTGAGGTAATAAGTGTGATTATCTGAAACTTTTGGAGGGTTAAGTTTGAGATATGTCAGAATTAGGGCAAGTTAATTATTATACATGATGTTATATTTAAGATACAATAGTGAAATTGAATTGAAGTTAAGAAGGTTGGGGTTGAATTATAATTACTAAAATTATTAGAAAAAATTTTTATATGAGTAAATTATGAGGGAGAAATTCTTTAACAAGTGAAAGTGTAATTAGTGCATAGTATTGTGATTATTGGAGGTAGAAGGCGGTGATTAGACTAAAAAGAAAGGAACAAAAAAAAGGGAGAAAGAAACAGATAGGAAGATCGGAGGAGGAATGATGGAAGGAGAAAAGGAAACCGTGACTTCGAGTGAAGATCAAACGGTGAGATTAATTCCGATTCTTACCAAATTTGAGTATGTTATTTAATGTAGTTTGAATTTCATATCTATTGGTCAATTCTTCAAATGAAGTTGGTTTTGTTTAATTTCCTATTTTCTTCCAGTTGATAATTTTTCGGGTAGAGAAAATATTATAGATTGATATGGAAGCAAGAATTCGGTTGGAAAGTTAATATTTCTTCACCTAAGTTACTATGAATTTGAAGTTTCTAGAACCAAGAAGTTGTTATTATGTTACTGGAAATTTTGTTAAGAAATTGGTTGTTAATCCCAGTTTTGACAAACAACTTGGGTAGCTTACTTTTTAACTCATTTGATTTTATGTTGAGTTATTTAGAATTAAAACTTATTGTGTATGGTTATATGATTTGTGTTAGGTCCAGAAGATACTATACCAATTCCACTTAGAGATCGAACATAATGTTGAGTGATGTGTTGGATAGTGGTGACAAGTAAAGTGTACTGATTCATAATATTTGGAAATAAAAGTATATGAAATATGAATTATTTTTCACTATGTGAAATGAAATTGTGATGCTTTGATTTATATTGAGTTGAGCAAATAATTGATCAAATATATTTTATTGAAAAGCCTGAAATTTGTTGAAAAACTTGTGATTTGAGTAGTATTCATTGTGTTAAAGTTGTTGAATAGGTTGACATGACTTACATGTAGTTAATTTGAACACTGCGCAGTTGTCATGAGACAACTTGACATGACTTAAATGTTGTAGACAACTTGACATTGCTTAAATGTTGTTGACTCATAGCTAATGTGGACTATTTATTATGTTGATATTTTGACAGTGATTTGAGATTACAAAGTGGGTTGAAACACTTTGCTTGTGTCGTTCTTGTCAGATTGTGAACATATTTTGGTAAAATAATATTTGATCCATATTTTTTATACTTTCATTTATTATGATGTGTTACAATGAGAAATATTTGGTTTCAAGATGCTAAAGTTTGAAATTGGATCCATTATAACACTAGTAGAGTCAAGATGAGAAGTTAAGAAAATTGGTTATGTATATATTGTATAAGAGTGTATGTTTCCTTGTTGATGTAAATGATGCCTTAATATTTTGCTTTGGTTTAAATTACACTGTTGTATACTATGTTCTACATTTTATCAATTTTATGGAGTTATTAGATGGCAATATTGTTTCTAAAGACATCTTTAATTACAGGTGCACGAGATAAATCCTGCAATAGTTTGAGATATCTCGAGGAGCGCCCCTAGTCTTCGAGCATAATCCAATCTGTGAGCTGCAAGACAGAAAGAGGTTAGAAGGACCCCCGGCATTGAGCCAGGGGAGGTCCCTCCGATGCCTAAGTCAGTATCGTGATCAACACATGAATAGGCTATTGTATAAAATTAAGGAAATGGTAAAATGTGTGTGTGGAGTATGGAGCCGAGGTGCTCCTACTTGAGGCCCCCTTTTTCTTGGGTCATTCACCCACATATATAGAGAAGATTAAAAAGCTCCTTACCATAGCCTATACAGCCGTCAATGCAGGGAAATAAGCATAGACTAGACTGTCAAAACACTTATGACCTGTCATTATTTATTGTAGTGGGTCCCACTTCTGATATATGTCAATTTGTTCATTGGGAGTGGGGCTGGTGGACCCACTTGACAAAAATGTCCCGCCAACTGCCCCCCAACTTTCATTTTCTTTTGTCGCCCTTGAAAGAAGATGGAAGCTACTTGAAATATTCATGTCTACGGGGATAATATTCGCATCATCTTTGGTAATGTACAGCTTGAGAGAGACATGTCGAGATCCACTATATGCTATCAAGCAAGCACGGAGGCCGAATACCATAGATAATAATTCACGCACAGGCCGAATATCATACAAGAAATCCTTTACGCCGAGCAATAATGAGATGCCTCATTGAAGGGCCAAATAATAGAATCCCAAATATAATTATAAGATGTCGTTGGACAAAGACGAATCTTATATAAGACAACCATAGTTGGTTCATACCTATCTAAAGAAACAATAATATCCAAGTCTAAAAGAGGATGACCACAATCAAATCCAAGGGATGAGTATAATTGAATCCCTAGTACGATAAGCAATTATCGGGTCATAAATGAGACGATCATGAGGCACCGTCCAAGCCAAATATGTCCAACAGATATCAATAATAGATGTTGTTGATCCTTTGATTAGAGACCACATAACTTTGGCCTCCAACGATAAACCAAATGAGTCCAAGGCAGGATCGAATCAATTTGATTCTTGATTGACTGAATACACTGTGTCCCCACAACATGACCGAACTATCTTGATCTCGGAGAGAAGGTCTCTATGTAGAAAGCCTCAATACGTGAGTTTCTTGACGAGGGACTTGATAAAGAGACCCTGAACACATCTATCCCTTGAGGCAGAGTAATAATGAAGTCCTTTATTGAGCGGCTCAAGGAATATCGAAGATAGTTTTTTAATGTCTGCTAGAGAGATTTACATCCCGAATAGAATACCCATAGGTGCTCCATATCCAATTCCAACGAAGATAACAATATCAGAACCCCAATGAAGGTTACTAAATCGAATGCAGCAAACGTCGAGCATGAACGAGCCTAAAGAGAACAATAATAGTTGGTCCTCAGAAGAGGGACCAAATAACCTTGAATCTTGAGAAAGATAAAAATAAATATATCCTTGTAGAGAAAGGCCGAATACATCGGATCCTCTGAAGAGGGACCGAATAATCTTGGCTCTTTTAGAATACCCATAACAAAAGGCCCGAACATATCTGTCCCTTGGTCTCAACAGTCCCAAGTTTGATGGTCAACTGGGCATTGACTCTTACCCTTTCTTATCATGTTCAATTGACATTTAATTGAAATAAATAAAAGCGTACCTTGTCGAATTGAGTCTTGATTTCTAAGCTCATAACATCATGAAAATGCACCCCTCGGGGTCGTGCCTCTAATGATCCGAGTGTAAGGCTTTTTAAACTTTTGAGGGTGTTGCTCCGAGGGTGGAGTCTTACACCCCTCGGGGCCGTACCCCTAACGATCGAGCGCCAGGCTCGTGTTGAACTTTGAGGGCGTTACTCCAAGGGTGGAGTCTTACACCCCTCGGGGCAGTGCCCCTAACGACCGAGCGCCAGGCTCGTGTTGAACTTTGAGGGCGTTGCTCCAAGGGTGGAGTCTTACACTCCTCGGGGCCATGCCCCTAACGACCGAGCGCAAAGCTCGTGTTACCTCCCTAAGCAAGGAGTACTCCCAAATACAGGTTTTTGAACCCATCCTTGAGAGGTTTTATGCCTACATTAGGACTTTTGGTGCTTTGGCCGAGCAAAGGCTTACCCGTTTCTAGGACCCAGAGCCCACATTATGTCCCCCATTATCATGCTTGTGA
This sequence comes from Ilex paraguariensis, assembly GCA_963454935.2. NCBI lineage: Eukaryota > Viridiplantae > Streptophyta > Magnoliopsida > Aquifoliales > Aquifoliaceae > Ilex > Ilex paraguariensis. The sequence continues at coordinate 127,049 of CAUOFW020006924.1, forward strand.
TATCACTCAGCAATAGTTCTTGGTTGCTCGGTGAGAGAAAACCAGTTATGGATTGACCAATCACTTCTAGGAAGTTGCAATGACCATCCTTTTGGTGATGTAATAACCATTTCTTAATGAGAGCCTGAAAACATTACAAGCCAATCACGTCGTTTGAGGAGTCGGCTTGGTTCTCCCACCTTCTTGACATGATTCATGCCTTTAGTGAACTGTCATGTGTCAAATTCTGTGTCTAAAGCCCCTTAGCACTCGTGCTTGGTGCACCGAAGTCAATGGGCCTTGCGTTAAGATCGTCATGGTTGGTTCTTCATTGTTGATAACCACTTTATAGTTCTCTAAAGAATTAGAGACCGAGTGCAGCTTTGGTCAAAAGAATCATAGCAATCCTCAATGATAGTTCGACATCCCATAGACGAGAAACTGAACACCTTCTGGTCGCCACCCTTTATGACGTTCGGGTGTAAGAACCTGCTGAGTCAAGTAGTTGATTTGGGCTTTCATGTATTGTGATATCCTCGGCATGGTTTGTAAGAATCGCCTTTGCTTAAGTGAGTTCAAGAAATAGTTCTGCTAGTAGTTTTCTTGGTGACTATGATTGAAACCCAAATACAGTGTTGTCCTTTGTAAAGAACACTCAAGAGAAAGACCAAACAATGTCTCTTTTTCATAGGTGAGGCCGACCACCTTGGAAGCTTAACTTCTAGATTTCCTTGCGTGGACCAAATGCCCCGAGACCATTGTCACTTCGGGATATGCCCCCCCACCATCGGGCTAGCTAGATCAGACGACACCAAATTTACTTTGGGCAGCGCGGATCTTTTGTTCACCTTTTGTTTGTGATTGGGCTTTGCTAGCGTTTTTAATATTGTATTGTGTGCCGACCGTTGCGGATGTGGTGTTGCCTCTCTTGCATCGAAGACAACCTCCTGCTTCATCCAAAAAATAACAAGCAAAGATTCGCAACATAATCTGGCAATAGAGATTGTATTAAAGCAAAGCTTACTCATTTGTTTTCTTCTTTGCTTATGCACTCAAGCATTCTCTTTCCCTAACTATGAAAGGACATTAGCTTATTAATTTCACATGTGAGTAAAAAGAGACAACCACTAGATGGTGAACAATTGTATACAGATCAACAACTAACCAAGGCTTTTCATAGGCGACTGATGGTCTAACACTAGTCCGAAATATAATGAAGAATAAGATGTTGATCACAAGGAGACAGAAAGAGAGGTCTCGAGCTCCATAAATGTAGTTTTGTTATTTTATTTTATAGGCAAGATAGGAGTTTTCGATATGCCAACCTCAGGAATCATGTCATTGTCCTTGCAGGCTTGGGGGCATTACCGAAGGTTCGTTTTGGCCTTAGCGTTCTCTGGGTGGGAGCCACTTCGTGATAATGCCCACTAGAATTTTTTATTTTCATGGGCCCTCATTCACTTGGGCTTGTAGTGGAAATAATACCCATTTATTTTGACAAATGATGGCTTGGATAGATGAGCTAGTCGATCCCGAGATGATGAACCAAGCCCCGAGTGATTTGCCAACCCCTTTTCTTCTTAGTTACAACGACTGACTTTTGGTTTGTTTCTATGACAAAAGGAAAACATAAAAAAAAACAATTTAACCCCATAATTCTTTGGGGTAGTATCCAAGAGTTCCACGGGTGGCCGAACATAGTTGCCATGCCGAGACATGTATCCCATAATTTCTCTATTATATATACAGGCGCATTCTAAGAAAAAAATATGGGAAACAATCATATACATCATTAAGTGACGAAAAAAGTTTTATTCGAACTCGGTTGAAACATGTGAGAAATGCACTTATCTTTGGTTCCATCAAATTCGATCGGCAAATATAGATGACGAGCAGCTCCTTGTAGATTCTTGCGACATCTTGTAATGGCAATGACATCCTAAATGTGCTCACTGCCGAGGCCTGACCCTCCTTAATGGGTAGAGATAACTTTGGTAGAAGAGCATTACTCGTAAAAGTCCAAACATTGGTCCATGGTTTAAGGGCGGCATGCTTCTTTGAATCTCAAACTTCTCGCCATCTACATAGCAGAGAGACACTCCGAGCGATTATCAGTGAGTAGGTGCTCGAGTCCACTGCTAGGTAATGTACCGACCAAGCACATGGATTTTCTAAGTCTGAGCAATTGCATAACTTGTCACAAGCTGAGTGGGTTTTAAGTAGTAGAAGCCTATGACCTTCTTGCTCCCATAAACACTCATTCTTTGACTCGATTGGTCAAGACCACCTTGGGTTTAGACTTTGCAACAGCCCCATAACAATAGGCGAAGATGACTTTCATGGTGAGTGATGTGTAGTTTGTTCATAACGCCGAACCATCTATAAGCTTGTAGCTGTGTCAAGTACTGTACTGCAACTCTACACCAGTGTGTCGATAAGCATGCCACGATGCTTGATTGAATGTCCAAAGGAACGGCTCCTTGAGGGAGAGAGTTGCAGGCTAATTAGTTTGAAGGACTTTGGGGGAGGTCGTTCTTTCATGATGATATTGAGCCCCTCTGGATTTCTGGAGGTGAGACCGATCACTACTTAGTGATTCACCCAAACTTGCAGGCAACCCTGAGATCACCCCAATGATGAAGAGATGGACCAACCGAGTTCAGTACTCTTAAGTCAGCCCTGCAACACTAAGACAACAAAAACAATTGTACTAAAGGAGCTTTGCTCCCTGTTAGTCATATTAGGCAAAAGTCCATGATTTTTGCTATCTATGTGCTTGTGTTTACATGCATAGATTTGTCAAGTGAGCAAGTGTAATCTTCTTCAAGTGACACTGGAGTAAATACGACAATCATTTTAGTCTTTGTTAATGGTGAAACTTCAAAATGTGGTTCCCCACTAAAAGAAGCGAACTTGCTCTCGACCTAAGCTTAAATTGGTTGTACTTGTAAGAGAATGACGAGTTATGGGTCTCATGCACCATAAGTCGGCACTTAAAATGAGACCAAGATGCACTAACAACCCCATAGGGAGAAACTGTGTTGGGTCCTTTTACTGGGTTTGCACTTTACATATGCCAGCAGCACAGAAAGACTATACTTCTATGCTTCATATGGTGGCCTACATGGCATTATTTGAATTTTATTTAAATATAAGTGGAGGGAGACCACTTATCTTCGTATTCGCTGAACTCTTACATAAATATATAAGAGATATTCCGACGTGGATAATCATACGAAATAATGACGAGTGTATCCCGAGCTCCACGAGCGAACAAATACGAAGAAACCCAACCAGCCGAGTTATCAAATATTGACTGCTCTTCTATGGTCAGAATATTTTTCAGATCCCAGGACTCTTTGATACATCAATTATGTGGGACTATTATGTGCACATCGACACAACTTGCTTATCTTTGTTTGCCGAAACCCATCTGCAGAACATAAAAACACCCGAGTTCCATAGACATCCCAAACGAGTGATACATCTATTGGCCCCTATGTTGGCTTAGTGCCGATACACCTCTTCTTTGGACACCGAGCAAAAGCTAAAGTCAGTGGCAGGATGTCTCCTTGCACTAGAGGACAAGCCAATATAATGTAGTAATCAAACCAATTTGCTACAAAGGCCGAGTACCCATGGATGGGAGAGAATTGAGTCCGAGCTTCATAAACCGATCGGATCCGAAGGCGCAAGGATGCACGAATCATAACAAGGTTTGGACAGCACTCACGGACCAGAGATACGAAGATTTTGGAGCATACATGTATCGTTTACCACAGACGGCGTCAAATTGCACGGGATAAATCCTGCAATAGTTTGAGATATCTCGAGGAGCGCCCCTATTCTTCGAGTATAATCCAATCCGTGAGTTGCAAGACAGAAAGAAGTTAGAAGGACCCCCAGCGTTGAGCCAGGGGAGGCCCTTCCGATGCCTAAGTCAGTATCACGATCAACACATGAATAGGCTAGTGTATAAAATTAAGGAAATAGTAAAATGTGTGTATGGAGTATGGAGCCGAGGTGCTCCTACTTGAGGCCCCCTTTTTCTTGGGTCATTCACCCATATATATATAGAAGATTAAAAAGCTCCTTATCATAGCCTGTATAGCCGTCAATGCAAGGAAATAAGCATAGACTAGACTGTCAAAACACTTATTACCTGCCATTATTTATTGTAGTGGGTCCCATTTATGATATATGTCAATTTGTTCATTGGGAGTGGGGCTGGTGGACCCACTTGACAAAAATGTCCCGCCAACAGGCATAGCTATTACTATGTGTCAGGTTATACTTTCATTTTTAGGATACTAAATAGATCTCTCAGAATGGCGTGTGACAATTTGTGTCAACCATTACTAAGCCTTCAACTTTAAATGACTTTGAATTTTGTACTGTTAAGTATCTAAATAGAATGGATAAAGTTTTTGTGTCAAAGAAAGTGACAGTTGGGTCTATGACCCTTTGAATATTAAATTTGAATTCAAATGATTATCAAACCGAACGTCTAATGCATTTGGACATTACAAACCGTTGCTTTGAACCAATGCATTAGATTCGATTGCATCCTTTCTGTTGGTATAAAACGTTGGACAGATTATCTCAAAGAAGCGATGAGAATAGAATAAGTCTTGCTGTCATGTTCTTTATAAATTTGACACATTCAACTTCTTAAATAGAGAGGCTTGGCAAGATGGGAACGATTAAGAGTTGTTCAATATACCTCTGCATTTACAAGTACACGCTTACGGAGAAACAATAGTTGAATCTTTGATGATAGGATGTCATAACTTACTGCACCGAGTTTTGTACTCAAAGGTGCAGAAATCTATTCTTAAGGGGCAATAACTACATGTCTCTATCAATAAATTTTCTATTCCTTGTTTATTTTTTGTATTGTAGCATTCTAAACTTGAATTTTCACAACAGTATGACCCATGGGTAAGGCGCCAGCTTGAATCCACATGCTTCGCGTAATTAGTCCAGTCATAAAGTGCAATGAGTTATTTTTCTAAGCTTTTTATTTGTAAGTCCAACCGAAAATCTAAACTCACGAAACCATCCAATTTTAATAAAAAAAATTCCAGTACTACTTTACGTTTTTTTTTTTTTTTGCCATTGCTGATCGTCCTCTTACTAACTCGGTCCGGTGAATGTATTTCAAAGTTTTCCAAATACTCCACCAAAAAAATATATGATGTTGATGTCTTATATGCTCACCTAGCTAGTCCGACATAAGAGTCTTACAATTTTGCCCTTTTTTTGGAAATCTGAGCAAAATGGAAAAAAGGTTTTCCAAGATGGTATATATTTCAAATTCATAATAGAGAAGGGCAATTGTTCTCTTGCTTTCATTTCATTTTGAGAACTCTTTGTAATGGTCAAAGTTTTTGTTTTTGTTTTTGTAGTTTGGGGAAGAGGAGCGCCATAGTTGAAGTGGAAAATACCTTTAGGACTTAAGTGGAACCCAACACCAACTCTAAAAGGGCCTAACCTTTGAAGCTAGTGGTGACACTTAAAAAAAAAAAAAAAAAATACACCAGTGGTCAATGTTCACAGTGAACTTTTTATCATTATTGCTCCACTTGGAACGAAGGTTTTCGACAACCAACGTGATTTTGTGTGTTTTTTTTTTCCCCCCGATCATTTTGCTGTTATAAATAATACTCTCCGAGACTGTCATTTCCACACAAGCCAATAAACCATTAATTCTTCTTACCATGATATTGGATTCTAACCTTCTTTAGATTCGGAGAGAGATTCATTTAAGGCAACGACGGTGTCGTTTGGTGCTACTTCTCAAAATAAAAGTTTATTTTGGGTTGAACTTTTGTGTAGCAGATTTAGGAGGAAGAGAATGAAAGCAAAGGAGAAGGAAAGCATTAATTTGGTCCAAAGTTTTTGAAAAGAAAAAGGTTGGTACATATTTGTTAGAGATGTTAATTGAGTCATGTCATACCGTATTCGAATCGTGTCAGGTTGAGTTTTTTGTCATATTTAACTTACATTATTGGGGTTCATATCATGTTTACGTCTATTCGAACTGATACCTATAACCATGAACCAAAAATTTTAGGCCTTTCATTGTCTCTTAATCGAATCCACCACACATAGGTCCCCATATAATACACTCGATCCACTTCCTAGCAAAACTATTTAATTTTATAATAACTCATACAATACTAGATTAAGAAATGTTAAAAAAAAATAGAAATTTTCTTTAATGCTGATGATGATGGATTTAAGTTTGGGTCCCTTTCCAAGCCCAGAACATTTGTGGGCTCACCTAAGGCGACCCAAGCGTTCCCTCTAGATGTCATTCTCCATATTCAACCTGGGCCACAACCTGACTCCATGGAAGCCCAGGATCATCCAGCTCAGAATAGACGCCAGCCTAGCCCTAACATGCTCTGTGACAAGCATCTGCTCAAGAGTTAGAAGCTCGACACCAAACAAACCAAAGGAAGCCCAATTGCGACACATGGATAGGGGACAATACCTGACGACTATAACGAACGAATATTCACTAGTAGTGGAGATGCCTCGTGTATTCCTTTCAAGGCATGGTGGGCACATAAAAAAGTCAAAGTGGTAGGTTTAGCAATAAGACAAATGAGGATGGGACCACAGAACCAACCAGAAAAGGGAACCTCTACGAAACCCTAGTAATAAGATGTATAAATAGCAAACGACACCATTGTGTAATATATAGAGAGATAGGCAAGAGACAGAGAGCATTAAGAACTAAGGCTCTCAACCAAACAATCTAGATCTAAGGCTCTTAGCCTAATGAGGCCACAGACCTCCATGACCACAACCACTCAAGAGAAAACAACCATTGAAGATAGCCAAAAGAGCGAATAGACAACGAGGCCCAAAGCCGGGCTAGAGCTATACCAAGAGAGGACCATCTCCCACCCCTACATGACGCTATGGACCAGTTCTGGGAATGTAGGTTTTGAGAAATCTAGCAGGAACTGGGGAATGTCAAGGAAGTGGTGAAAGGGAAAACCCTTATAATCATGGATGCCCTGGTCCAGCAAACTGAATTGCCATTCACTACAAAAATCCTACACTTCCCTCTACCTTAGAAATTTTGGACGCCATAGATAGAGGCATTCGATGGGACTAAGGACCCTATGGAGCATCTAAACTCATACAAAAACTAAATGGAACTTCATGAATACCCTGACCCTATCCATTGCCAAGCTTTCGCCAGCCTGGTTTAACAGACTATAGCCATTTTCGATTTCTTCTTTTCGAGAACTCTCTATATAGTTCATGTTCCACTTTATCGGGGTACGAACTTACTAGAAACCATCATACCATCTTTTAAGCATCAAGCAAGGACCCAATGAGTCTCTCCAAAGCTACGTATAGAGATTCAACCAGGGGTCCTTGAAGGTTGAGAATGTTGACGACAAGTTCGACCTGACGACCTTCATGTCTAGGATTGGCCTCCAATCCAAGGATTTGTTATTTTCAACCGCCAAAAATCCTCAGGCAACAATGCCAAAGGTCCACACCAAGGCTGAAAAATATGTAAACAGAGAGGAGGCCCTTCACATGAAAGGAAGATTGTCAATGTCAAGTGAGGGAGAGAAGAAGAAAAGAAATGCATCCCAAGAAGGGAGAAAAGGAAGGACCAATCCCCAAGGAGAGACCGGTCCCCAAGGAAAGAAAAAGAACCCTCCCTAAAGAGAAGGAAAAATGTCAAGGACCGTCTTGGCCCACCACCTCAGGAGCTTCAACCACGATATGCACCAGCCAGGCTCACCCCCCTAAATGCCACCACTTCTCAAGTCCTCCACCAAGTTCAAAATGAGAGATTCGTCAAATGGGCGCCAAGGATGAAGTCGGGACCCCCAAATAAGCGATCCCACCAAGTATTGTGAATTTCACAAAGACATTGGTCATGATACTGACGACTGTATCTAGCTGAAGAAGGAGATAGAGTATCTAGTTCAACGAGGCCATTTGCGATATTACATGGTGGGGGAAGGAATAGATCAGAAAGAGCGAGATAAGGACGACCGAGCTGTATGGCCACCCCAGCAGCAGCACAAACAGGCCCAAGGTGAGATAAGGGTCATCTCAGGGGGCTTTTCAGGAAGAGGTGAATCAAGCTCGAGGAGAAGAGCTAACGCCAGGAGGGCTAGGTCAGACGATTTCCTTGATATCCAGACGATTCGAAAGGCCCCACGTTGAGACCCGGAGATAACTTTCTTGGACGCTGACCTAGAGGGATGTCAACTCCCACACGATGACCCCTTGGTCATTAAAGCCATAATTACTAACAAAAATATACATCGCGTCCTCATAGATAATGCAATTCGACGGATATCATTTTTCTCTCGCTATTCGAAAAGCTCGGGGTAGAAAAGTCGAGGCTCGAACCTGTAAGGACCCATCTCTTGGGTTTCTCGGGAGAGAGAGTCCTGCCTATGGTATCTATACAGCTCGTCCTTACATTGGGAAATCACCCTTGCCAGATTACCACCACAGTTCGTTTCTTAGTGGTATATGCACCTTCCGCCTACAACATCTTTCTTGGTAGACCCTCCCTCAACTCCATCAGAGTCATCCCTTCGTCGTATCACTTGGTCATGAAGTTACTAATAGAACACAGAGTAGGGGTAGTAAGGGGTGACCAGTGCATTACCAAAGAATGCTATATAGCATCCATGAGGTAGAAGGAGGTAGAATATGTTCAGTTAGAAAACTTAGATGATGGATGAGATCGAGACCTGACCTACACTGTTAGGGTAGGTAGAGCTAGTGCAGGTTGATGAAGACCCAAGGCATGTGGTCTTTGTAGGCTCTATGCTACCCCAAGACATGAAACAGAGGCTTATTATTTTCCTGAAAAAGAATGTTGATGTTTTTGGTTGGAATAAGGAAAACATGGAGGGGATCGATCCTAGGGTAATAGTTCACTGACTCAGTGTGAATTCTAACTGCAAGCCCGTTAGACAAAAAAGGAGGAGCTTCACCCCAGAAAGACAGATGAAGAAATGGCTAAACTACTACGGGCTAAAGCCATTAGGGAGGTCAACTACCCGACTTGGCTAGCCACCATAGTGTTGGTTAAAAAGGTCAATGGGAAGTGGCGTTTGTGCATCAACTTTACTGACCTAAATCGCGCATGCCCCAAGGATAGTTTCCCTTTACCCAGGATCGACCTTATAATTGACGCCACAGCGGGGCACAAGCTCCTTAGTTTCATGGACACCTTCTCCGGATATAACAAATTAAAATGGACCCTAACAACCAAGAAAAGACTTTTTTTGTCACGAAGCAAGGGAATTTTTGCTACCAAGTCATGCCCTTTGGATTGAAGAATGTAGGAGTCACTTGCCAGAGGTTGGTCAACTACTTATTTCAAGGGAAGCTCGGCTCGACGATGGAGGTGTACATCAACGACATGCGGGTCAAGTCTCTTAAATCCGAGCTCCACATCTAGCACCTTTAGGAATCCTTTGAAATCATTTGGCAATACAAGATGAAGCTGAATCCAGCCAAGTGTGCTTTCGGAGTATCGATAGGAAAGTTTCTAGGATTCATCGTCAACAGCTGGGGCATCGAAGCGAACCCCGAGAATGTGTGATTAGTTTTAGACATGAAGTCACCGACTAACACTAGGGAAGTGCAACACCTTACATGGAGAATTGCAGCGCTCAATCAGTTTGTTTCACCGTCCAATGATAAGTGCTATCCATTTTTCAAAGTTTTAGAGGCTATTTTCCAATGGAATGAAAAGTGCGAGGAAGCTTTCCAAGCCTTGAAAACCTATTTGGCTTCGCCCCCAGTGTTGGTTAGCCCGAGAGAAGTAGAAATCCTAACCTTACACCTCGTTGTATCTAAATTTTTAGTTGACGCTGCCTTAGTCAAGGACAAGGAAAGGTACAACATCCCATTTATTTTTACAGTAAAGCCCTCAGAGAAGCCGAGAAGAGATACCCCAAAATGAAAATGCTCGTTCTGAGTTTTCTCGTCGCTATCAGAAGATTGAGACCCTACTTCCAAGCGCATACCATTGAGGTTCCGGCTACCCAACCTATGAGACAAGTTCTGCACAAACCAGAGGCATCTAGGAGACTGGTGAAATGGGAGATGGAACTCACTGAGTTTGATATCAAGTTCAAACCAAGAATGGCAATCAAAGGCCAGGTACTGGCAAAATTCCTTGCCAAGTTCATCCCCTATCAGAAGACCAGCCCGAGAATCTTGATCTCATTACGGACATCCCGGTTTGGACGCTGTATGTGGATGGTGCTTCAAACGCTCAAGGGAGCAGAGCAGGCCTTATTTTGATTTCTCGAGAAGGCTATAGCCCCCGAGTATGCACTTAGATTTAACTTTCAAGCTTCCAACAATGAGGCTGAATACGAGGCCCTTATAGCAAGTCTTAACTTGGCTTTGTCAATGGAAACACAACAGACCATAATCCAAAGTGACTTTAGCTGGTAGTCAGACATGTGGAAGAAGAATATGTGGCCCGAGATGAAAAAATGGCTTTGTACACGAGGAAGGTGTAAAGCTTGCTAAGAAGATTTGTGGTCGTCGAGCTCGTTCAAATTCTCCGAGAAGTAAATGATCGAGCAGATGCACTAGCCAAGCTGGCTACAGCGGCCCAACAGGATTTGCCGAGGATAACGCCTATGGAGATCCTGCTCCAGCCAAGCGTCCAACTCGATGAAGATCAAGTCATGTCGGTGGACGGGAATGTTTGGTGGATGGATCCTATCACTTTCTTCGTACAGGGCAGACATCTCCCACACAACAAGAAGGAAGGGGCCAAGCTAAAAACCAAAGCAGTGAGATTCATCATGGTGTAAGGTAAACTCTACAATCGAGGTTTTTCTTTTCCCCTATTGAAATGTGTCACTGAGCTCGAGGCCGACTATATCCTAAGGGAGATCCACGAAAGCTATGTGGGAACCATATCAAAGCGCGAACTTTCACCAACAAGGCACTACGACAAGGTTACTTTTGGCCCGTGATGGCAAAAGATGCCAAAGAAATAGTAAATAGAGGTTAGGCGTGTCAGATCCATGGAAACCTACCACACTGCCCCCTCCCTGAGCAACTCATGTCAGTGGTCAGTCATTGGCCATTCTAACAATGGGGGCTAGACATTCTAGGGTCACTCCCAATTGGCGTGGGGCAGTGAAGTTTGCAATAGTAGTCGTGGACTATTTCACAAAGTGGGCAGAAGCCAAGGCGTTGGCAAAAATTGCTAAGTAAAAGGTGAAGAATTTCGTTTGAAAATAGTTAATCTGTCGTTTCAGCATCCTAAGAGTCGTGGTTTCTGATAATGAAAAACAGTTTGATAACTCGAGGTTCACAGGCTTCTTCGCAGAGTTAGGTATTAAGAATTACTTCTCGACACCCGCACACCCGCAATCAAATGGATAAGTAAAAGTCACCATCCAAACTATTAAACAAGCATTGAAGACAAGACTAGAAACTTCTAAGGCCCAATGGGTCGATCATCTTCCGATGGTGTTGTGGGTTTACCAAACCACGGTATGAAAAACCACTAATGAGACTCCTTTCAGCCTTACTTATGGGACAGAGGCAATGACCCCTGTCAAAGTTAGACTTCCCTCAGCCAAGGCTGAGCTCTTCGATCCCGAGCAGAATGACAGGTCTCTGCTTACCAACCTTGATCTCCTAAACGACAAGAGAGATGAAGTGTTGCAAAGAGTCTTCTCCTACCAAAGGAACGCCACGCGATACTACAACCAAAGGGTCAAGAAAAGGAGTTTCAAGCTAGGCGACTTGGTTCTCAAGAAACTTCTTCCAACAAGGAAAGACCCCACACACCAAAATCTTAGTCCCAATTGGGAAGACCCATACATTGTGAAAAGGGTGGTCCGACCTGGCAACTATGAACTACAAACTGAAGAGGAGAAGGACCTGCAATACTCCTAGAATGCGGATTATTTGAAGCAATATTACCAATAGAATCATGAACAATGATGCAATGTGAAAGTGAAAGAACAATTGTAAAACACCAAGTTCCTAATCAATGAAATTTGAAATTCTAGCGAGTAAACTTGTACAGTAGATGCCTTCGAAGAGTTCTTCAAATTTCCAAAGGCGTGAGCTCCTCAGCTGTGCAACCTAGACTAGGCTTTTCAGCTCGACTTTTAGCCTTCAAAGAGTTCTTCAACTCTCCAAATGTGTAAGCTCCTCAGTCACGCAACCTCAACTAGGCATTTCGGCCTAAGAGCTTTTTAGCTCTGGTTGCACACATGACAATCACCTCATCAAAGACTTCAAAGAAAATAGGCACACAACAATAACCATGACAACAACAAATAAGAAACAAAAATTTGAAAAGAACAAAAAGAGAAACCACGTCACATTCAGTACATGGTTTTTTGTTCCTCCTCTTCAGCTCTATGACCTTCTCCCCTAGCCGCGCGTTCTCCACTCACAACCGAGCAGTCTTCGCCTTCAACTCCTCCCGTTTCTTCTTGGCATCAAAAAAATGTCTCTTCAGCATCACCTTCCCAAATGTCATCTCCAGCTCGCAATCTATGACCCTTTTCTCACCAAAAGAAGAGTCTGACAGCTTTGGCGAAGAAGAATCATGCGTTCTCTTCCTCTTCATCCTCGAGGAGGTAGCCGTGTTCTTTTCCAGGTCCACCGAAGAAGAGTTCACATCGATGGTAGGAGAAGGAGAGTCAAAGTAGCAACAAGGATGACAGCTGATTCAGGTCCAAGATCGAATTGAAAAAGGTTCTAAGCTATAACCAAAGTGGAGAAGTGAACCACCTCGGCACAGCTAAGTCGGCAGACCCTGACAATCTCTTTAGGGGTCAGCCTAGGACCATCTGCATCAGTGTAAAAACTGTTAGTCTCAAAGTGGATGTTACTAGATGAGGGAGCCTTACTACTTTTGAAGAGCAAAATGATTTCCTTACCTCTCTAGGATACGCCCCCAAGAGCGAGGAACTCGAGAATGGTCCGATCATGCTTCGACGAACTCCCAAGAATCCCCAGAGATGAAGAAAAAATGTTGCGACCACCCCTCAGGGGAGCTAGGGGGACATGAAATCGCCACGTAAACCAGTAGTAACAAGAAGGGAAATCAAAGTCAAAATGAAAGAAATAAAGAAACTCATAAACAATGGGGAAGTGGTCATGACCATGCATATGCCAGAAAAAGAAGAAAATCACAAGGATGCCCCACCCCTCTAGAGAAAGATGTGAATGGAAGAGCCCAAAAAAGGCAAGAATCAGCCCTATAGACAAATGAATGGCAAACAGAACCCCAAATCGAATGCGCCTTCAAAAACACAAACCTCCCTCCAGAGAAAAATGTTGCAAGGTTCATTAGGAGTAAGAATTTGAATGACCAAGCCAGCAGGGAAATGGTATCATCTCCTAACTTAAACCACTTCAGGTGCAGTAATAACATTAGGAAACAAAAAGACAGCATACCCTGGATCGATAATCATAATTAGATAGGCAACTTATGGAGGCAAAAGGGCAACCATTAGACTTCTTCAGTAAAAAGGCTTTATGATAGAAATTAATAAAGGGTGCCAAAGACGAAGTTAGGTGGAGTTAGGTGGGCATGAATATCGATGCATTCAACATGTTTTCTCCTAAATTCACACACTTCTGCCCGAGGCAGTAAAACTCGAGCACAAGCCTTATCAAGAGTGAAGGGCTCAATGCCCAGATCAGGTACCTTATGGTATTGTTCGAGACAACTCAGCCTGAGACAACTCACAACCAAGAACCAACTAGCTTGAGCACAAGGGGCAAATGATAAAGTCACAACCAAGAACCTGGGGAACCATATAGCTCGAGACAGCACCACCTCGGAAAACAAGTAAGAGCAGCCAAACCAATCGGCATACCACAAACAACGAAACAAAGTTTAAAAGCTCACAAACCTAAAGATATTTTCAAAGACCATACTCCAACGAGGTGAAGACCTACTTGAAGTAGGGGCAAGGAGTATATAAAACATCCCAACAACATTTAAAAGAAAGCTTAAGTGGTTTCCATTCCAACAACGAGGGAAAGATTACATCTTACATTTCAAAAACATATGTGCAACAAGTACAAACAAAAAAAAAGGGGCAAGGAACAGAGGGTCTCAAGGCTTAGAGGAAGGCAGACAACATCACCTTATCCAGATGAGCATCCAGAAGCAGAAAGGAATCGAGGCTCAAATTGATCAAGGCCAAGGTTAGGGAATTTCTCTAGGGCTTGCGGTTTCCCTCTTTGTCCTCATGATCTTCTTTCCCTACTTTTCGACCAGTCGTCGCTTCGAGCTTAGGGAGTCCTCCAAATCGACTATTACTACTCGAGATTCAGCTAGCTGGGCTATTAGCACAATGTTGTCAGCTTGGGAGTTGACCACCTCATCCAATTGCTGACTCAGCTAGTCTCACAGAAAGACTTTGAAGTGGTAGCAGTGATCAACTGCCAGAAGACCTGGGCTCTTTGCTCAAGAGTCACAACCAGCTCAACCTCTAGTTTTGAGCCCCACTGCAATAGCTCAGCAAGCCTAGCATCCCTATTCTGAGATTCCACCCTCAGATAATGGATCTTTCATCGAATGTACAAACATGCATCATGACCTAAAACCCAGTTAGATGGATAAACAATTGCACAATTAAAGCTAGAGAAGACAAAAACGATAAGTTCCACCTCAAGAAGAGTGTTCAAGGAATCTCAAGATCTCGCCCTAAAAGGATGATTAAAAGAACAATGGAGGTTAATCTAAGGGATCAGCTCTATAAAGGCTCGGCTACCTCGGGCCACATTGTCCAAGAGATTCATCCCAAGGCCGCTGACTGCAACTGGCTCGGGACGTTTCAAGCTGGAGCCTTCTACACCCCCAAGAAAAGACCCATGTCTAACTAGCCCCATCTCGGGATTAATAAACACAACCCCGACCGTGACTTCCCTAGTGTTGGGCAAAATCAAGGGCATGGCAGGAGAATTTGACAAGGGGCTATCCTCAAAAACCCTCGCCCTCTTTGTAGGAGGCCTTGGGGCTTGTGCTAGACTCCTCTGACCCACTTGCTCCACAATCACATCCCTCTCGCTAACCAAGTATGTGGGAACTGGAGATGTAAGACAGTTGAGAAATAAATCAGGAAAGGTCATCATAGATGAGGCTACCAAACCTTATATGGATACAAGGCACTTATGGCTCGAGACGTTAGACGAATCAGGGCCTATCAGCTCAGCATACAAAAAGGGTAGCTGAGCCCTAGCCTAATCAACCCAGGATCACGCGTCTCCAGTTAAGCTTGGGTATTCATCTGCAAAAAAAAAAACAAACAAACAAACAACAACAATAGAAACGGAGAGAGGGAAGCCAAGTTAGAGCCTCAAAAGCCTAGAATAGGCAGCTCAGTATAAAGGAACTCACTAAGGTAGGGGAACTCACCAAGATGAGCACGCCACCCCCAAACTGTGGGAACTCGAACCAACGAGATCATTTGGGAAGCGAACTCCCAACCTATTCTAGATACCAAAAAATACCTCCTCCTCCAACCCTTAGGCTCAAAAGGAAGCTCGAGAATTAGGGTTTCTCCTCCTCTCCTCCCAGCAAAATAGTAGAACCCATGAATAGACTAAGAAACTCCAACAAAGTGGCACGTGGTCACATGAATAGACGCTCCCACAGCACCGGGAACGCCAACAGAACAACCCACCCTGCCAATAACAATATGGCAGGACAAAAGCTAAAGAAGTGCAAAACCTCCCTCACAAAGGGAGGAAGAGGAAACCTAAGGCCCAGTTGGAAGGGAGCCTCGAAAAAGCAAACCTAGCTGCCCAAAGACAAGTGGTAGGGATGATGCTTTATGGCATGGACAGTCATCTCGCTGGAAAAGCCATAGCGACTAGAAAGCCCCTTAACCCCCGCTACGTCGATCTCACTGACTTCAACATCAGAGAAAATCTCCCTTTGGGTATCAGAAAGCTAAAGAAAATGGATCAGAGGATTGAAGTAGGTACTCGTCCTTGGATTTTAGCTCAACCTCTTTCGCCTTCAGCTCATCATCCTTCGCTTTCAGCTAGGCGTATTTCCCTTTTACAGAATCCTGGTAGCTAGTGTAAATTGGCATAGGCCTTATTTAACTCTACCACCTCGGTAACCAAGACAATAATCTTCCCCTCAGCTAAACATCTTCCCTCCTTGGCAGAATCAACGGCTTCTAATGCACCTCCTAGCTCACACTCCTTTGCATTCAGATCAGCCTTGAGCTGCCGCTCAACAAGTTTGAGCTTCTCTAGTTCAGAATTCAAGAGAGCCTTCTCAGAAGACTGGCCAGCTAGTAGGGTCAAAACGTGCCCATGATGAAACTCCATCATTTTGATGCATGCCAAAGACTGACAGCAAAAACATAAATAACGTAAAGGAGAAATAAAGGGATCTAGAGACAATATTTAAAAGGGGTCAATAAAAGAGTGTGATACCTCAGCTAACGTGTTTGATTTTCCTCTCAAAGCTAACCTTCATAACTTCCTCAGGGTCTGAGGTTAGGACCAGCTCGGCCAATGCATCTACAACTGCGACAAAATTGCGTAGGAACCCACTATCTTGAATACCCGCTTGGGGAAGATCCCGCCCGCTCTCTTTTCCCTCCGAGAAGGTTAACGGAGGGAGAGAATAAGAACAACCTTGGAAGCTTGATCCTTTTGGTCGAGGGCTCACCCTTGGACGGCGACTTGGTGGGCTCGTCTCCCTCCACTTTACGTCCATCTTTGATTAGCGGCTCGAGGGATAAGGAAGGAGGAAGACCACTCTTATGAGAGATTAGATCCTCACTCTTCTACTCCAAGGTGGCATCTGACGACGTCGATTTCTTCTAGGGAGGGAGCTTGAAAGCCTTCACCTAGTTCCCCCTCTTTCTCTTTTTCTCATCTGTAAAGGATGCCATAATGAGGTCATGATCCATCTGGTCAGAGGGCTCTACTGGCAACGATTTAGCAATCTGGGTAAGCAACGTCTCCAAGGGGGGACCAAGTTCGTACTCTGCAAGCTTTTCCTTGGTCACCAGAGCTAAAAAGACTTAAGACGATAAGCTTCAGCTAAAGCCACCCAACAAACCTCCATAGCATCAAGAGAAGGACATAAACCTGTAAACAAACAAAAAGTTAAGACTAAAACCTCAAAAAATCCACAATTAGTAAGCAAACATTCAGCTATCGCTCTTACGTGTGTTCCTCGGGATTCCCTAAGAATAAGGAATTTGGGGAATGTCTCTAGGCAAAGTAGACGAAGGAAGCCCAGATATCAAACTCCTCGCCTTCACTCGCTTGGCAAAGTAGAAAAAACCCAACGCCGTAGAGGATTTAAGTTGAAAAAGATGGGAAAATTCGTAAATAGTAGGTGGGGAAGTGTTCCTACCCTCGCATAAGGGAACAAGGCAGCCAACTAGTAAACCCCACCCATTTAGAGAAACCCGGGCCGGGCACACATTGTAAAAGGAAAGGATGTCTCGAATAAAAGGATGAACAGGGAACCTAAGGCCAGCACGTAATGCTGAGGTGAAGAAACAGGTTATCCTGGGAATAGAGGAATTACATCTCTCATCCTCTCTAGGAGAATAGACTAGAATAGAAGCCGAAAAGGAATACACTTCCCTCAGAGCCTCTAGGTCATCCTTGTCAAGATAGCTCAAAGTTGAGTCGGCACAATATGTAATGTCAAATAGGTCTCGTCAGATCTTTTTCTTTTTAGGAATAGAAGAAGATAAAGTGCCTTTGGAACCCCTATTCTTGGTACGACTCTTGGAAATGGGGGGCAATGCCAAGGAAGGCTCGGCAGGGTGTCCTGCAGTTGAAACCTTGGGGATCGATCCCAAGTCCCTCAGATTTGATGCCCTAGGACAAAACTCATACTTTTTCGCTAGAGCTAAGGAAAATTGGCCGCCCTTAACCAAGATGTTATCATTAGCAAGAACCTCCTCTCCACCAAGGGGAGATGAGACCTCCTCCTCGACGTAGTCACTAGAAGGGGAAGTCAAAACCTCATCAACACCCACATTGCTCCCTTCCTTGGATGCAGAAAGGAGAATCGAGAACCACTCTCCCTATTGGGGGCCCAAACTATAACCTGAAATACAAGGTGGGAAGATGCAAAGTGCAATCCATCAAAAACAAAGGGATTAAACACCAAGATCTAACTAAGGACAACCTAAACAAGAGAGAATAATCTATGAATTGCGAAAGAAAAGAAAAACTACTAGAGTAATTTTGAAAGTAGCTAAACCTCCAAATAATGAAATGGAACCCGAGGCCCCACTAGTGGCGATTGTAGGGATCCAGAACGAAGAAGAAGAGAGGGAGAAAACTTACATAATGAGGAGCAAAAGTTGACTTGCAGAAGAACGAAAACTAGGATCACTTGGAACCACCATAAACACAAATTGACCACCTTAAAGTACAGGAGAAGAAAGGAGCGTGAAAAGGCTGGAATTCAAAATATTGTTGAAAAGGCAAGATGATTCCCCCCTTTTATAGTATTTATTACCACGATTTAACGTGAGAAAATACGTACAAAAGGAGTCGTACGGGAGGAACCCTCTTCAAGAGACGCGTGTCCTTTCCTAGCAGGTCTCTCCCATCAGAGCAAATATGGGGAAGCTCAATACACCATTAAGACAACGCCGATAATCATGAAAAATCGTCATCTACAAAAGTAATCATTGCGATGGAAAAGATGATCCTAACCCCAAGACAAAGTTGAAAGATCATCCTTTTGACCTGGGGCTGGGGGGGCAACTAATGATGATGGATTTAAGCCTGACCCCTTTCCAAGCGCAGAACCTTTTTGGGCTCATCTAAGGCAACCCAAGCGTCCCTCCAGATGGCATTTTCCATATCCAATCTATGCCACAACCTGACTCTGTGGTAGCCCAGGATTAGCCAGCTCGGAATAGATGCTAGCCCAGCCCTAACATGCTCGTTGAAAGGCATTTGCTCGAGAGTTGGAAGCTGGACACCAAACAAACTAGAGGAAGCTCAATCGCGACACATGGACAAGGGACAAGGGGACAATATCTGATGACTGTAATGAATGAATATTCACCAGTAGTGGAGATGCCTTTCAAGGCATGGTGGGTGTAAAAAACCTCAGAGTGGTAGGTTTAGCTACAGGACAAATGAGGATGGGACCACAGAATCGGCCATAGAAGGGAGCCACAGCAAAACCCTAATAATAAGATGTATAAATAGAAAATGATACCACTATATAATATATAGAGAGAAGGCAAGAGAGAGAGAGAGCATTACGAACAACCTAGGAAATACCTTGAAAAAGGCTCCCAGCCAAACCATCTGTAACTACAACCTTCTTCCCCAAGCAATATAGTCCTCAAGGAGCAAGAGTCTTCTCTTATAGTAGATGTAGCCTCAATCCCTCGGCTGAGGTGAACCACACATATTTTTGTCTTCATTTTCTTTTCTATACTTAACACACTTTCTGTCACTAAGACTTATTGAGTTCCTCTAGGCCTTGCCCCAGATTGTTCTGTAATTGGGTAAGAGGATTTCGAGCACCATCAAATGCAATAGTAAATTTTTCTTAGCAAAATCCAAACGTTTACCTAGAAAATCTGATTTTGTCGACAAAACCAACCTTTTACCTAGGAAATCAGATTTCATCGGGAAAAATATTCCTCAACAAAGTGACAAAATTATTTTATAGTTGAAGACTTCTATCGACAAAATTCTAACTTTTACGTAGGAAAATTTTTCTAGCTAAATCATTGTTTTCTTGTAGTGAAATAAACAGGTAATAGTTATCTGTATTAATTGATCGTATCATTATTGGAATACTTGCCGTCTGAAACCTAGGCAACATTGTTCTAATCTCTCCAATGTGGCAAAATTGCATTGAATCAGTGCCTTCTTGGCTTATTTTACGATGAATCTGGCTGAACGTATTGCCAATTAGGTTCCAGATTAATGTGTTTTTGTTATTTATCCATTCATTAATAATTTTTGAAAATATTTTGAAGAACCACCAAACTACTAAGATATAATAAGCTAGAAAACGTCTCTTTTATTTCATCAAGCGATACATTTTACAGGTCGTCTCAGTATCAGCTTGGAATTATTCATAAAAACATGCATTCCGCATGCCATGCTTCTTATTTTTATACGTTGTCTTCTTGCTCTTTCAAAGCTTCCACATTGCACTAGGATTCAGAGTCTGCAAGTCACAACACAAGAAGGAATTTGTAAGCCATGTTGCTAGTGAAAAAATATTATGTGTAACCGTTACATCATGTCAACAGTGTCACGTGGTATAACGGTCCACTAATACATAAACAAATCAACAAATGGGCCCTATTAAAACTCATAAATCATTCAATCATGTCATACATAACCACCTCCATGATAAGAAGTGAGTCATATTTTACATTTTTTATTCTTTTTTTATTGGATGGTTACACACATATTCACTCGTTGCTAGTATACCTGGTAAACCCAAATCAATCAAATATCCAAAAAAAAAATACATATTAGGGTTAGGAATTAACGATGCAGGACAAATTAATTTGCATGAACCCTATCACGTGATACATTAACCTGAAAAATAAACAGATTTAGTTGGTATCAAATGTAATCCGGTTGATTAGTACATGAAAAATCCGTTTAGATGATATAGTATGAAGAAAAAAAAATTCATTCTTTTACCTAATATTGTATGAATCCTCATGCATTAGAAGTTTTTTTTACCTAATTTCTGAGCATGTGGACCTAATGAATTTTCAATTGTTTATAGAGGACCTATGAATGACTTCTTAGTTCAGAAAAGGGAGTCATAATTCTGGATTTTTTACTTGCCCGTTTTTCGTATTGACCTGAATAAGACACAATTAATAAATAGGTTGAACTTGTGTCATTTTGTCTGAAGTAATGCTATTGAGATCAAAAAATTTGATTTAATTTGTTGAAATAATGATTTGTAGTCTCAATAAAGAAATTTAATAGTTACGGTCACAAAACTACTATTACAAAATATCACTGTTATATCATTAGTATTACTCTTTTGTCTAATATAGTTAAGTAATCATGTGAAATTAAGATTGACTAATATTCGACCGAACTCAACATAACTTGAATATGACATTGCATGTCTCAATTGTCACTCCTAAATAAAATGAGCTTACTTGTTATATTCGATTTTGATTTTTCCAGCATTAGGGTCAGCAATCATGGAGAAAGCTTCTTGAGAGAGGTCGATGGTTCCTTGGCAACCCGGCGACGGGCAGTAATCTACGATTTTAACTACGACGCTCTGACCCCGGCAAGGTTGCGGCACACCGACGTTTGTAGAGCCAGTGCATCTGACTCTATAAAATGTCCCACATGCAGCCTTATTGTTCCATATGGCATTGCTTGCGGCAGCGATCATGACTCCATTGTTTTGGTACCCATAGCATGAAGAGGCTGCAAAACAATTTCAACATTGTCTATCACCATCTCAAATGAAAAAATAGATGACTATAATTCAATAAACGAGAATTCCATCACTGTGAAACATGAGAATGGTCGGATGTATATGATTTTCTTGCTAATTTCTTATGAATATACTCACGAACGTAAGGGGGAGTATAGTAAGTGGCAGTCCCCTGAGCTGCATGTGCAACTGAAGAAAGACATATCACCATGCACACCACCACTAGAATTCTCATTGTGACACCCATTTTGCTTAATTCTAAGTGCTTTAATTTGTATATATGAAGCACGATACGAAAAGGATGTCCCTTTTATATTTGAAAAAAACCAAGACCAGGAAGCGAACAACGTATGATCTTCCTCGCAAGACCCTCCTAGTACGGTAAAGCAAGAGTATGGCGTGATGTCATGTTCCACATACATCATCTTTGTGAGAAAAAATGGTATAGTCTAGGTCAGTCCCCACCATCAATCTCCCATGAACCGTAGTAGGCAAGTAATAGAACTGAAAATCACACAAGTGTTAACTCACTCTATATAAAAGAAATCTTGCCTACTACGGTTCAATATTTGAAGAAAGAAGTTTATAATATTAAAGAAGACATAAAGTCAGCTCTTAATGAAAGTGACATTTCAAAAAGATGATAAACATTTTCATCCAATAATGAATACTTAAATGTCTTGGAAAAAATAACTTATCAGAAATGGTATGTTAAAATCATATTAGTTATAAATTCTGAATTTACTGTCGAAACTATTGTTTTAATTGACAGTAGAGTAGATATGAATAACATAAAAGCAGGATTAATTCCAACTAAATATTTTGAGAAAACTATTCAGTCAGTAAATATTGCTGATGGTTCAAAATTAAATATAAATTTTAAACTCTCTAATATTTTTGTATGTAACCAAGGAATTTGTATTCCTACAACTTTTATGTTTATTGATAATTTAAATCAATTGATGATTTTGGGAACACCATTTTTATCTTTAATCGGACCTATAGAAACAATTGATTCTAAAGGAATTTTGACTACCATAAATGGTCAACAGATATTATTTGAGTTTATAACTTTACTTCAAATAAAATTGATAAATCAAATAAAAGAAAATCTGATTTATAAAGAAAACCAAATAAATTTCTCATCAACTTCTAACATTTTGAGAAGTGATGTTTATTTTGCAGGAAAATACCAAGAAGTTCCAGAAATTGATCATAATCCAGATTCATTTTCTTTAGATCGTATTGTCAAATCTCCAGAACTTCTTGATTGTATTTGTGATTTTGGAGGTGAAGATTCGCTACACCAAATGAAGTCTGAAGAAATAAATAAAATTGGATTTTCTAAACCAAAATCTCAACCCAATATATATGCACAAGCTACACCAATGAGAACTTATTATCAAAAGACAATACCTCAAGATATTTTATATGAAGAAAATTTTTTTATTAATCAACAAGGTTATGATGCCTCTTCAATTTATGAATGGAATATTGATGGTATGTCTGAATATGTAATTCATCAAGTCTTGCTTAAAATTTTAAGGTATGCCTCAATTTGCAAAGCTAATCGCAATTCTAATCATGCAACAGCTAAATTTATCACCACAGGATTTACAGGCCAATTAAGAGACTGGTGGGATAACTATTTAAATCAAACTCAAAAAAATGAAATATTAAATGCAGTTAAGATAACAACAGCAGAAAATGGAACTTTAATTACTCAAGAAGATGTTGTGTACACTTTAATACAAACCATATTAAAATATTTTGTTGGATCCAATATTCAAAACACTGATAAAAGTAAAGAACTCTTAATGAATTTAAGATGTCCCACCTTAACATATTTTATGTGGTATAAAAATATTTTTTTGGCTAAAGTCTTATTAAGACCAGATGCTAATAATGAATTTTGGAAAGAAAAATTTAAATCAGGCTTGCCCAGCTTATTTGCTGAAAAAATCAGAATTCGTTTAAAGTAAAAATATGGAGGATTTAAAATCCCTTATGAAAAATATACTTATGAATAATTAATTTCTGAATGTATTCCAGAAGGATTAGTTCTCTATAATGATTTAAATCTTAAAGTTCAACTTAAGAGACAAAGATTAACTGACAAAAAAGAACTTGAAAAATTTTGTAATCAATTTGCTTATAATCTTGATATTCCAAAAGACAAGGTTTCTAGTAAAAGAAAACCTTACACTAAGCCGTATAAAAAAGGTAGAAAACTCTATAAAAAGGGTTATATTAAGAAACAAGAAAAGGTTGATAAACCCACCAAAAAATTTAAAGATAAAAAACCTCTTCTTAAATGTTTTAAGAGTGGAAAGAATGTCATATTGCTTCCAAATATTAAACTAAACAACAGATTAATGAATTAATTAATGATGAAGACCTCAAAGAAAAAATATTTAAAATTATATTAAACTCAGAAAATGAATTAGAAGATAATTTTGATAATTTTTCTGAAAATTACAATATTAATGAAATTAGTAATTCATCTTCAGAAATCGAATCTTTAGAACAGGATAAAGCTTGTTCCTCCAATTGTAAAGCAGAAAGCAATTATTATAAAGCTATTCTAGCTATGAACGGATTAAGTATAAATAATTTGACTAAATCACAAACTTTTATTCTTGATCTTATTGATAAAATTCAAGATCCAGATTCTAAAAAAAAAACTATTGAACAATATTTAGAGATAAATCTAGAAGAAAAGATACATAATTTGTCTCAACCGTATTCCTTAAAGGAAGTTCTTAATAGAACTGAAAATGACATGAGTGATAACCCACTCCATATAAAAGAAATCTTGCCTACTACGGTTCAAGACTTAAAGAAATAAATTCATAATATCAAAGAAGACATAAAAGTCATAAAGGCTAGACTTTTAGCCTTAGAAAGAATGCCCCTTAATGAAAGTGACATTCCAAAAAGATGATAAAGCATCTCCATCACATAATGAATACTTAAATGTCTTGGAAAAAATAATTTATCAGAAATGGTATGTTAAAATCATATTAGTTATAAATTCTAAATTTTCTGTCGAAACTATTGCTTTAATTGACAACGGAGCAGATATGAAAAGGATATTCCAACTAAGGCTAGGCCAACCCAAATGAATAAATAATATTTTGAGTTATGTAAAAAAGAAATTGCCTCTTTATTGGAAAAATCTTTAATTTGGAAAAGTTATTCCCCTTGGAGTGTGCGGCTTTCTATGTTAATAATGCTGCTGAAAAGGAGCGAGAAGTTCCTAGACTCCTTATAAATTATAAACCTTTAAATAAGGTATTGCAATGGATTAGATATTCAATCCCTAATAAAAAAGGATTTATTATCTCAATTGTATAATTCTAAGATTTTCTCTAAATTTGACTTAAAGTCAGGTTATTGGCAGATCCAAATTACTGAGGAAAACAGGTATAAAACTACTTTCACGGTACCTTTTAGACATTATGAATGGAATGTTATGTCATTTGGACTTAAAAATGCCCCCTCTGAATTTCAAAATAAAATGAATGATATTTTTAATCCCTATTATGCTTTTTGTTTTGTTTATATTGATGATATACTGATCTTTTCTAATTCTATTGATTAGAATCTTAAGCATCTGAATAAATTTGTTCAAACTGTCAAAAATAATGGACTTGTTCTCTCTGTTGTTAAAATGAAACTATTTCAATTAAAGGTAAGATTTTTAGGTCATTATATTGAACAAGGGAATATAGTCCCCATTGAAAGAAGTATTGATCTAATGATTTTCAACGGTTTCTATTTGAGAAATATTACTTAATTTTTTCTTGAGTTCATTTATAAACTCGACTTCTTCTATATCTAGAAAGCAATTTTTTATTTCATTTAACTGTCTAGTATTATGTGGAACATAATAGTTTAAAAACCAATTAACAAAATGAAATATCCTTCTTTCCCTTTTTATATAAAGGTAAAATATTTCTTTATAATTTTGAAGTTCTTCTGAATTCATTGTTTTAAAATACCAATTTTTGAAATTTTCATATTTCGGAAGATAAAATTCTTTATTACAGGTTTCATTTATCAACTGTAATTCTCTTGGGTGTAAATCCATAGAAACTATAGTTGGAATCCGATTTCGGATGGGGTTGGATCATAATCTTCCTCTAGAGAAGATTCATTAATTGGTCGATATATACCATGTGGAATATTATTTCTTGAAATTTTAATTCCTTCAATTATGGGTTCTTTATCTCTTCTTCGATTTTGGACCGAGGAAGTAGATTTTCTTAAAGGTGTATTTAAAGGGGAAAAAGGTGCAGAAGGATTATTATACACCGATGAAGTTTCTGATTTGTCAGAAGATTTTAAATAATTTCTAGAATTTATTCTAGCAAATATTATCGTAACATCACCCTGGATGATTGGGCGATCTGAGTTATTTCTTCATTTATTTTTGGTTTCTTAGGGACAATATACTCCATTTGTCAGGTGTCTGAAAACTGAATTTCTAACCATTTAATGGTTTTAAGAACTTCAATTTTATTCTTAACCGTGTTGGTTTTAATTAAAGTTGTTTGACATTTAAGGTTCAAAAGTTTAGCTTTCGGACATAAAGTATTCACAACTTTATAATAGACTCTATATCCAAACACAATTATATATGTGTTATCTTTATAATTATAACCATAAGGTTTAATATGGCATGTTAAAACATCTACAGTACTACTGCTATGATTGAAAATATATAAATAGGATGGTGAGAATAATCATTATGCAGGATTTTGCCCACAATAGGATGCTAAAAATATTATTATACCAGGATTATTGTAGCAATGGCCACAGTAGTAATACTGTAGCAGAATTAAAAGAAAAATTACAATAGCTACTAGAAGAAGGTAATAGTGAAATATATAAGTCGACAGAACACCCTTTGAGATACCACTATGACTTTAAACCTATTTAAATTTAAATTTAATCATAAAGATGATTATGTTAAAAATATGGAAGAGATAAAATTCTCTAATTTTGAAAATAAATTGCAGAACTAGGATACACCCCAGTACCTCACTAAGAAAATCTATAATATCGGCACTTTTGACTTTAAATCGAGTTTAACTATCAAAACGATTGAAATGATTATTCATTTTGATCAGAATGGAGATATTTTACAACTGTTAACTGAAAGATAAGTCTTAAAGGCTCAAGATAACAATTATAAATTTCTGCATATCAGATTAATTCAAGTTGCTTTAAAATCTTTAACTCTTCAAAGATTAAATGTCTATTTTATGTTAGCATTAAGAGATGCTAGATGTCTTAATTTTGATCAATCTTTAATGGAAGTTATACAATCAAACTTAAGTACTGGTCCTATTTATTTTAACTGTTTTCCTAATCTTTCTATATCTTTGACAAATAAAAATATTTTAGATGTTTTAACATATCATATTAAACCTTATGGTTATAATTATAAAGATGGCACATATATAATTGTGTTTGGTTATAGAGTATATTATAAATTTATGAATATTTTATGTCCTGAAACTAAACTTTTGAACTTTAAAGGTCAAACAATTTTAATTAAAACCAACACGGTTAAGAATAAAATTGAAGTCCATAAAACCATTAAATGGTCAGAAATCCAATTTTTAGACACCTGGCAATTGAAGTCTGTGGTCCTTAAGAAACCATAGATAACTATTATAACACATTATATATATATAATATATATATATATATATATATATGTCAGCATCTGTAAAAAAAATTTGATTTCCTATTTATCCCCAATTATTATAATAAAGTCAATCACACTTATCTATATACTTTCATCTCATTTTTGGTTTTCACACTTATTTAATTTTTAACTTATTTTGCACTCTTTTATAAGGACTTTTAAATTTTTTTAAACTCATTTATTAATATTACAGTTATATACAATTATTTATATCTATATGAAGAAGTAAAGTCCTATATTTTTAAATATAAGTTATTTTTTATGTTTTGGTTTGTGGTAATATAATAATATTATACGTGATATAATCAATCTGTTTAACAAAATAACAATTAATAATTCTATAATATATAATTAAATGTGCATATTTAAAGGAGTCGACAAAATACCTAAATAGATGATAGATTAGGTACTCAAAAACTTATAGAATAAATCAATAATTAAAATATGGATTAATTACTCAGCACCTAATTTATTATTTAATTTAATTATTCATATAATTTATATTTTTTATAAAAATAACATTATTTAAATTTATTTACGTGCAACTCACATCGTGCATTACTAGTATCATATAAAATTGCATACCTCATTTGACAATAATATTATTTATTTTCATGTTTTTTGAGAAATTTAAAATTGATTAAGAAGCTATGACTTATAAGTAAGGATATGATTATGTCTCTATAAAAAAAAAGGTTAAAATTAGAATAAAATATATTAACGGTGGAGCATTAAATTAAATTTGAACACATTATAAAAATGAGTCAAACTTATTTAATAATTGATTTAAAGGGAAAGTAAGATAATTTTTTTATTTTGCCATATTGGAATGAGCAATCCCACTTTTTAAATACAACAATGAGCATCGATTAATTGTGAATGTGATATCTATATCATCCATAGTTGTGCATGGAATGGTTTGGGTCATTGGGTTGGAATTCCCATGTGAGATTGAGTGTTTGAGTATTTTAACTGACAAATTAACAATATTAATCTTGTAAAATTCAGGTAAATTTTGAACTTTTTATGAAAAATAGCAAAACGATAATTTGCCACTACATTGCGAGTTGAAAACTCGTATTTCTCTAGAGCTCGGATGATGAAACGGACCTTACCATTGGATTCGTCTCGCGAAATCTAGTTATCCAGACAAATTTTGTCGAATTTCGAGATAGTTGAATTTTTCGAGTTTTACAAGGCAATCGTTTTAGGTCTCAAGTGACAATTTTTACTAAAATTTTAAAAGTTGAAAAATAATTTAAATAAATTTCATATAAAATATTTTGAACTTAAATTGGTACAAAATTTAATCGTTTTAGGGCGAAAACGGACCCGAAAAAAGGGGGCGTGTGGTGCGACGTGCACCAAACATTAAGGGTTATAAATATCCATAAAAATCTGATTTTCTAGCAGAATATTCCGCTGAAACCAGTGTGTACACGTTGGAGAGAGGAGGAGAGGAAAAATAGAAATTTCAAGACTTGTTTCTCAGATCTACGAAGTTTCGCCGATCGAAGTTCTTCGGGCCAAGAATCAAAGTCGATCTGCTCGACGAGGGCTACGCAAGCATATCAAAAATAAAGAATTTCATCAAAGATTCAAAAATGATATTTTGGGGGAAGCTTGGGTTTGAGCTCGGGATTAAGTTCTTGGAAGTTTTCTACATTCATTTTACGCTTCAAGAGGTAGGGTTTTTATCCTAACTAGATTTATTTTCAACCTAGAATGAATATATGAAATGGGTGGACTCTTTTGTGTATTTTAACACTTGCCTATTATAGTTGGTTTAATAAAAATGGGTAGGCTCAATTCTAGTGTGAATTGGTAATTAGAAATTGCTAGTTTGTGAGTTCTTGAAAGTTTTGATAATTGGGTATATGAAAATCATTTATTCTAATTTTTTTTTGAGTTATGTGATAAATTTGGACATTTTATGTGATTACATGATTTGGTGTCTTTAAAGTGTTTGATAAAATGTCTATGTGAAATAAAGTGTGTTAATTGCATGAGATTATGTGATATCATGTTTGGATGATGTGGTAAAGTGAAATCATATGCTTATAATATGAATTTACAATTGAAAATGCAAATGTTAATATGTGTTTATGATATATTGGCATTGGAGTGAATTATGAAAATTATTTGCTTAGGATGTACTTATCCATGACATGTGTTGAAATGTGGTAGAAATAATCCATATGCATTCATTACATATGGATATGATATTGATGTTGCAATTACTCATTACATTGCATATGCACGGAGGCATCACATTTATAGGCATGAGGCATGAGTGTGGGTGTGTGTGCTTGTTGTTAGGTCAAACACCATCCTTGGTGGTTGATAAGTGGACTCGGTATAGTTGGACTAAGGTTTAACAGAGTCGCATGGGTTGCATGAAAAACTTGTGTCGGGTATAACAAGATGGGCTAGATACTCTCTCGGGTGAAAATCCCGACTACTTGGTTCATATACTCTCCTATGGTGAAATTCTGAAAAAGTGTAATGGCGTACGTAGCCAGCGGTGTGATTCCAAAATCCGACACCCAACAAAGACCATGATTTTGTTTCATACAAAAATGTCATCGAATGCATAGCATCAATGGTGAATTTATTGCATATTGGCACTGCATTGTGTTGTGGGAGCCGATGAGGGTTCGGGTTAAAGTGCATAATAGAATTCTAATATTGAATTGCATATTCTTGTTTGAGATGGTTGTTGCTTATTGAATGTTGCATGTAATATTTCATATGCATCTAGGTTGGGGAGTAGCCTCTTTAAGAGTTACCCTATTAAGCGTGGCTACCCTTTATGGGGACAACATTTTAGGTGCGGGGTATACACCGGTGGAAGGCTCTCATTTGGGACCTCAAGGATGAAGAAAAGCCAACTTATGACTTTTAATTCACGTTTGGTAAAACTATTGTAAAAAACTATGTTTTTGTAAAACATTTGCTAAGTTAATTTTTGGGTATGTAACATATGTAAAAGAATTGTAATCGAACTGATATGGACTATTTTTAATATGACCTTGCATGTTATTATGAGTATGGATAAATGAACCCGATGTGGTCAATGTTAACTCATAAATGGACCCAATGTGGTCAATGTTGTATATTGGACCTCGGATGAGTCATGTGATTGTATGATGCACAGGTTGTGATTTGGGTAGAGCTCCCTGTACAAAAGAGACTCTGCCAGAATTTTGCTAAATTAAGGACCCCCGATTTTTGGGGCGTCACAACTTGGTATCAGTTCTTAGGTATACGATTTACCTAGGGCTTGATAGGCATAGGTTTAGACCATTGCATTCATTATGCATTTCATCTTATGTGTTTAAATGTTATATGTTATGTGATGATTATGCATGTTAAATGTATATGAAAAAAAGACACTAGGGTTAGAGAACATAACCTTGGAGTTTGGAACAAAGGATGAACGGGATAGTTCAATGTGTAAATGTCTACTAGTGGTGGCATACGCCTTACTAGTGAGACAATGAGAGAAATCTCAAAGTTTATATATGATTTCTATGTTGGGATACTAAGTAAATGCTCTGTTGCTATTTGACATGTATGTAGATGGAAAATAGAGGAAGAGGAAGAGGACGCGGCCGAGGCTGAGGCGGTGGGCGGAACAACAACCAACCACCACCGGCCTTTGACCATCAAGCCTTCTGATTAACCACCAAAATTGCTATTTTATTATATTTAATGATTGGTTAATTTCATATTATTTGTGATTAAATGTGTTGAATTCCTTGATTTTTTAGTTTGATACTTTTTCTAGTTGTTTGGTTTATTTTGCAGGTAATTGGTTGATTTAAAGTAATAATGGATAATGCAAGTGAATCAATCACTAGAGGAAGAATCGCATTTGATAAGGATTAAAGAGTCAATATTGAGATAGGAAGACTTGAGGATATGACAGCAATTTAATCCTTATAAGAGTCCAAGATGGAAGAAAACTCATTTAAAGTTGGATTAGGAAAGTATCCTAGAAGAATAAGGATTTGACACGTCTTCAGTATTCTGGTCATAACTTTTGACTCTGATATCTGATTTACTTGATTGTTGGGGATTGAAACGAAGACTCCAATGGCTACAAAAGTGTATTTCACGAAAATTTCTTGATTTAGCCTCTAAATATGCAAAATTCAAGCTCGAAGTCTGGACAGATTTTATACTCACGCCCCAAAGATTTTATGCACCGGATTTAACCTTACAAGATTTCTTTTTGGAAAGGAATTCCTTCCTAGCTAACCTTATATCTTCTAGTTATACTTAGGATTTATTTTTAGTATAAATAAGGGTTCTCATCTAAGATTTAGAGGATGATTTTTTTTCCCATCTTTTTATTTTGATTTTAGTTCGTCATGTCTGACTAGAAGCCTAAGCTAGGGCTAGGAGAGAACCTCTTAATGAAGTACGGTAATGTTATTGACTCTATGAGTTTAATGATTTATGATATTTTATTAATTTAACTTCTGATCTTATAGCAAAGTTTTTGTTCTGTAAAAATCCTTGAGTTGTTGTGTCATATACATCGATTGCTTGAATTTCCCTGCGAGTAAATAACTGGTTATTCCACGCTTGAAGTATTTATCATTATTTCATTAAATAATATAATTGGATGATTATTCAGGTTTCTGAATAATCTTTTGATTATAACTTTTGGTTTTCTTACTTGATTTGTTACTCGAATCAACCAACATTTGATTCTTGTCTCAAATTAAGACTTGAGTCTTTAATCATTATTGTATGGAATTGAGAGGGAGTACCTGACACTCTAGTATTTTTATTATATTGTTTTAATTACTCCAATCAATATTTTCTCAATTCAACAATCTCTTAAATAAATTGTTATTACAAGTTTGCTTTTTATTTGTTTTGTGTCTCTTATTTTTCCAATTCCCTGTGGTTCGACCTCGGACTCTCAAAAAATTTATTACTTTGCACAATCTGTACTTGGGTGATCAATTCTAAAGTTATAGCACCTTCGTGGAGGCTATTGGTATTGCGGCTACTACCATTGCACAGACTAGTGCAAATGTGGGTCAAGGAGGCTCAAGTAACCTCCAAAGGTTTAAAACACACAAGCCTCCGACTTTCGTAGGAGGCGCGGATCCGATGGTGGCTGACTGTTGGTTCCGACAAGTCGACAAGATCTTAGGGGCTATGAAAATCACCTCCGATGCTACTAAGATAACGCTAGCTACATTCCAACTAGAGAGAGAAACCCAATTGTGGTGGAATTGGGTAAAGGACTCAAGGAACTTAGAGTTAATCACATGGGGAGAGTTTCGGGAGCTCTTCGTGGGCAAGTACTTCCCAACGGCCTCGAGACATGCAAAGGCCCAAAAATTCTTAGATTTGAGGCAAGGGACAATGACAGTGCTGGAATACATGGCTAAGTTCATTGAGTTAGTGCGTTTCACCGATGACTACGTGGCCACAGATATGGCCAAGGTGAGGAAGTTTGAGGATGGTCTGAAATTGTCCATCTGAGCTAAAATTGTGGGTCATTGCCTGCAAAACTTGGATTCGATGGTCACGATAGCTATGGCCATTGAGAGGGAGGTCGAGGATACATGAAACATCTGGGAAGCAAATGTTAAAGACAAGAAGAATAAGGGTCAATCCTTTTCTTCTAGCTCGGGAAAGAGATAGAGGACTTCTACTCCACAAGGACAGGGCCGTGGCTATCAAGGCCAAGGCCAAGGTCAATTCTCCCAAGGCGGGAGAAATCAGAGGCCTTCCTACCAAGCAAGTCAAAGGACTTGCTATCATTGTCACTAGTCGGGTCACATGAAGCGGGATTACCCTCAGAGGCAAGGATCCTAGAGTTATGGGGCATCTCAGTCCCAATTATCGGTGGGGCAGCCAAAGACATACCTTGTCCCTCCCTACCCCACCATGGGCCAGGGAAGCCAATACCAGTTTCAGATGCTACTCAGGCCCCTACCACTTCACGAACGGGGACTCCGCAATCAGGTCAGATGGACCAGGACATGGGTCGAGGTCGAGGCCGAGGACAGGGCATGCAGACCAGAACTTTGGGGACTAGGGGCATGTCTACGCCATCACACCTCAGACTGAGCCAGTGGATCAGTCGTTATTCAGAGTACATTTCTTCTCTCTCATTTATAGGCAAGGGTATTATTTGACTCTGGTGCATCTCATTCTTTTATTGCTGCATCATGTGTGAAAGATTTGGGATTAGAGGTTGAGACCTTGGAAGAGCCTTTGCATGTGAGTTCTCCCCTAGGAGCTAGGGTAAGTGTTGATCAGATATGTCGGGGTTGTGAGTTAAAGATCACAGGAATTCTACTCACCATAGACCTTAGGGTCATGGATATGTCAGAGTTTGATATTATCCTCGGGACAGACTGGTTGGCGGCACACTGAGTTGTCATTGACTGTGATCAGAAAAGGGTCATTGTCTATACACCAGACGGTGTTTGTTTCAAGTTTCAGGGAAAAAAGCACAATGCTTTATCCTAAGCCGTGTATGACTCTCGATGGCACAGACAGTTGATGGGTTGGCTTGCAAGCCTTACTTTTGAGTTGGGTCTACCTCGGATTATCAGTGAATATGAGGATATTTTTTTGGATGAACTACTAGGATTACCTCTCCATAGGAATGTAGACT
Organism: Ilex paraguariensis; assembly: GCA_963454935.2. Lineage (NCBI taxonomy): Eukaryota > Viridiplantae > Streptophyta > Magnoliopsida > Aquifoliales > Aquifoliaceae > Ilex > Ilex paraguariensis. The sequence continues at coordinate 160,856 of CAUOFW020006924.1, forward strand.
TCAGCATTGAATTGCATCCCGGTACATCACCTGTTTCTATGACTCCACATAGGATGACACTAGCTGAGTTGCAAGAACTTAAAGTCCAATTACAAGAATTGTTGGACAAAGGCTTTATTAGACCAAGCACTTCACCATAGGGCACTCTGGTATTGTTTGCCAAAAAGAAGGACAAGACCCTTCGATTGTCTATAAACTATCGATAGTTGAATCAGGTTATTATCAAGAATAGGTGCCCTTTGCCGAGGATCAACGATCTGTTTGATCAGTTGAGGGGAGCGCGGGTCTACTCCAAGACAGATCTTTGCACCGACTATCATCAGTTGAGGATTAGGGAGGCAAATATCCCTATGATGACATTCAGAAAGCGGTATAGGCATTTTGAGTTTATTGTGATACCATTTGAATTTACGAATACCTCGGCAGCATTCATGGATCTCATATATAGGGTGTTCCAACCCTATTTAGATCAGTTCGTCGTGGTGTTTCTTGATAACATCCTAATCTACTCCAAGTTTGAGGAGGAGCATGAGGATCACTTAAGGGTTGTTCTCCAGACCTTGAGAGATCACCAGTTGTACGTCAAGTTCAGCAAATGTGAATTTTGACTTACGGAGGTAAAATTTTTGGGACACGTGGTGTCAACTTCAGGTGTATTCGTAAAACCAGAGAAGGTTGAGGCAGTCATGAGTTTGGAGAGGTTGAAGTCAATCTTTGAGATACGCAGTTTCTTGGGATTGACAGGTTATTATTGGAGATTCATCGAGGACTTCTCCCGATTAGCTGCACCTATGACGAGATTGACCCAGAAGGAGGTCAAGTTTGAGTGGAATGAATCGTACGAGAAGGCATTCTAGGATTTAAAGAGGATGCTTACTTCAGCTCCTATTTTGATAGTTCCAAAGAGGGGATAGATGTACATGGTGTACTGTGATGCCTCCTGAGACAGACTTGGATGTGTTTTGATGCAATTCGGGAGAGTGGTGAGCATTTTGAATTATTTTTAGACCACAAGAGTCTGAAGTGCATCTTTACACAGTAGGACCTCAATATGAGGCAACGCAAGTGGATGGAGTATTTGGAGGATTATGACTTCACTTTGCATTACCATTCTGGTAAGGTGAACGTGGTAGCTGATGCACTCAATCGGAAGTCACGAAGAGTTGTGGCTAGTGTGGCTTCCTGAGAATGACGGATGCTTGAGATTATGGGATAGTTTGGGCTGCATTATTGGGGTCAGGCTCAGGGTGCTTTAGGGAGCTTGGTGGCTACACCTTGCTTGCTAAGTAGAGTGGTCTAGTCCCAGGGGTAGGACTCAAAGTTTTCATCCATCAGGGACTGAGTGCAGGAGGGTACCGATGACGAGGGCTGGGCCATTCACTCTGATGATAGTCTTCGGTATAGGGGAGGGGTTGTGGTTTCCCAATTAGTAGATTTGAGGAAGGAGATCCTTAGAGAGTTCCATTGTTCTCGATTTGTTGTACATCCAGGTGGAACGAAGATGTACCATGATCTTTGTTGCCAGAATTATTAGAGCGGAATGAAGAAACACGTTGGGAATTTTATCAGCTGATGTCTCACGTGTTAGCAGGTGAAGGCTGAACACCAGAGACCAGCAGGGTTAGTCCAGCCTTTGGAGGTGGCTGAGTGGAAGTAGGAGCATGCCACGATGGATTTGTGACCCACTTGCCACGAACATCACAAGAGCATGACGTAGTATGGGTGATAGTGGACTGGCTTATAAAGTCAACATACTTTTTGGCTTTGCGGATAACCTTCACACTGGAGGAATTCTACAGGTTGTATATACGAGATATTATCTAGTTGCATGGAGTGCTCGTATCTATAGTATCAGATCGGGATCCCAGGTTTATGGCTCATTTTTGGGAGAGTTTTCAGCGAGTCATGGGGACACAGTTGGTGATGAGCACTACTTTTCATCCCCAGACGGATGGTCAGTCGGAGAGGAGCATGCAGACTTTAGAGGACATGCTACGGGCATGCGTCCTAGTAGTTGAAAAGAGCACCTACCCTTAGTGGAGCTCACCTACAACAACAGTTATCAAACAAGCATACAGATAACACCCTATGAGGCACTATATGGGCAGTCTTGTCATTCTCTGGTTTGTTGGATGGAGGTAGGAGAGAGACCCTCTATGGGTTTGAAATTGGCTAGAGACACCTCGGAGAAGATGGACTTGATACAGAAGCGTCTTCTCATGGCTCAGAGCCGACAGAAGAGATACGCCGACAGACGGCAACGACCTCTAGAGTTTGAGGTGGGAAATCACGTCTTCTTGAAGGTGATACCTAAGAGAGTGGTTAGGTTCGGCAAGCGAAAATATCTGTCGTCGAGGTATATTGGGCCCTTCGAGGTACTTGAGAGAGTTGACACAGTTGCTTATCGGTTGGTGTTACTACCAAATCTATCGGGGTTCATGCGATATTCTGTCTCTATGCTCCAAAAATACACCCCAGATTCGACTCATGTGGTGGATTGGGGCAAGCTTTGTTGTTGATGCGGATGGGACCTTCGAGGAGGGACCGGTGCATATCATGAATAGCCGAGATCAGTTTTTACGAGGCAAGACCATGAGGCTAGTGAAGGTGTTGTGGTAGCACCGAGGAGTGAATGAGGCGACATAGGAGTGCGAGGACACTATTTGTACCAATTATCCTTTTTTATTCGAAGATGGAGGTATATTTTTGTAGTTATGAATATGATATACTGTCGCATATGCATGTGGTTGAATGTGCATGTGTGTGTGAAGATGGAGGTACATTTTTGTAGTTATGAGTATGATATACTTGTCGCATATGCATGTGGTTGAATGTGCATGTGTGTGTGAATTTTGGGGACAAAATTCTTTTAAAGGAGAAAGAATGTAAAACCCGGATATTTGAACTTTTTATGAAAAAGGACAAAACGGTAATTTGGTATTATAGTGCGAGTTGAAATATTGTATTTCTCTAGAGCTCGAATGATGAAATGGATCTCACCGTTAGATTCGTCTCGCAAAATCTAATTATCCAGACAAATTTCGTCAAATTCTCAAATAGTTGAATTTTTCTCGTTTTATGAGGCGGTCAGGTGACCCTAAAAATGAAATTTTTATTAAAATTTTAAAATTTAAAAAATAATTTAAATAAATTTCATATAAAATATTTGAAACCGGTACAAAATTTAATCGTTTCAGGACAAAAACAGACTAGGAAAATAAGGCGTGTGGCGCGGCGTGCACCAAGCATTAAGGGTTATAAATATCCATAAAAATCTGATTTTCTAGCAGAATATTCTATTGAAACCAGTGTGTACACGTTAGAGAGAGGAGGAGAGGAAAAATAGAAATTTCAAGACTTGTTTCTCAGATCTACGGAGTTCCGCCGGTAGGAATTCTTCGGACCAATAATCAAAGTCGATCTCCTCGACGAGGGCTACGCAACCATACCAAAAACAAAGAATTTCACCGAAGATTCAAAAATGAGATTTTGGGGGAAGCTTGGGTTTGAGCTTGAGATTAAGTTATTGGAGGTTTTCTACATTCATTTTACGCTTCAAGAGATGGGATTTTCATCCTAACTAGGTTTATTTCTAACCTAAGATGAATATATGAAATAGGTGGGCTGTTTTGTATATTTTAACACTTGCCTATTATAGTTGATTTAATGAAAATAGGTAGGCTCAATTCTAGTGTGAATGGTAATTAGAAATTGCTAGTTTGTGATTTCTTGAAAGTTTTGATAATTGGGTATATGAAAATCATTTATTCTGATTTTTTTTGAGTTATGTTATAAATTTGGGCATTTTATGTGATTACATGAGTTGGTGCCTTTAAAGTGTTTGATAAAATACCTATGTGAAATAAAGTGTGTTAATTGCATGAGATTATGAGATATCATGCTTGGATGATGTGGTAAAGTGAAATCATATGCTTATGATATGAATTATAATTGAAAATGCAAATGTTGATATGTGCTTATGATATATTGGCATTGGGGTGAATTATGAAAATTATTTGCTTAGGATGTACTTATCCATGACGTGTGTTGAAATGTGGTAGAAATAATCCATATGACATTCATTACATATGGATATGATATTGATGTTGCAATTGCTCATTACATTGCATATGCACTGAGACATCACATTTATAGGCATGAGGCATGAGTGTGAGTGTGTGTGCTTGTTGTTAGGTCAAACACCATCCTTGGTGATTGACAAGTGGACTCGGTATAGTTGGACCAAGGTTCAATAGAGTCGCATGGGTTGCATGAAAAACTTGTGTCTGGTATAGCAAGAAGGACTAGATACTCTCTCGGGTGAAAAACCCGACTACTTGGTTCATATATTCTTCTGTGGTGAAATTCTGAAAAAGTGTAATGGCGTACAGAGCCAGCGGTGTGATTCCAAAATTCGATACCCAACAAAGACACATGATTTTATTTCATACAAAAATGTCATCGGATGCATAACATCAATGGCGAATTTATTACACATTGGCATTGCATTGTGTTGTGGGAGCCGGTGAGGACTCGGGTTAAAGTGCATGAGTGAGTCTCATTTCATTTCATTTCATTTCATTTCATGACATGGTAGAATTCCAATATTGAATTGCATATTCTTGTTTGGGATGGTTGTTGCTTGTTGAATGTTGCATGTGACATTTCATATGCATCTAGGTTAGAGAGTAGCCTCTTTAGGAGTTACCCTATTGAGTGTGGTTCACCCTTTATGGGGACAACATTTCAGGTGCGGGGTACACACCGGTGAAAGTCTTTCACTTGGGGCCTCAAGGATGAAGAAAAACTGACTTTTGGCTTTTAATTCACGTTTTGTAAAGCTATTGTAAAAAACTATGCTTTTGTAAAATATTTGCTAAATTAGTTTTTGGGTATGTAATATATGTAAAAGAATTTTAATTGAACTGATATGGACTATTTTTAATGTAACCTGGCATGTTATTATATGAGTTTGGACCAATGGACCCGGTTTGGTCAATGTTTACTGATAAATAAACTCAGTGTGGTCAATGTTGTATATTGGACCTCAGATGGGTCATGTGATTGTATGATGCATAGGTTGTGTTTTGAATAGAGCTACCTGTACAAAGGAGTTTCTGTCCAAATGTTGTTAAATTAAATACCCCTGATTTTTGGGGCGTCACAAATTTTCATGGGTTTATGGGGTCATGGTGGTTAAAAATGAAGTTCTCGCTATTAATTGACTAATTATTATAAGAAGAGGTAACTGTGGTAGTAATAGGTTTTTATTTAATGTTATTTAAGCGTAATGTTTAAAAAGTGTAATAGGTAATGTAGTGTACCACATGTATAATCATGAGAAAAGAATCACAGCATTTCTCCCCCTCCTGAAACAGCAACTTTGGACACTTAGTTGTTGAGATTGTTGATCACACTACTTCTTCTTGTTTGTTATTGAATGAAACTGGAACTTTTGAACCTATCTGTATTGCTTCTAGCTATGTATAAATACTTTCCTAAAAATAGTATTTTCCCCCACAAGGTGCACATGAAAATTCCACAAATATATTTTCAAGATAAATTGAACCCCGACTTGTTTGCATTTTTCGTACTGACAAGAACAACCTAGAACATCCACTAAAAAAATTAAATAGCTAAGAATTGGAATCCTAATTCTTCAGAAATTCAGAATTCTAGATGCAAAACGAAATGAACAGAATATTGCGTAGGGAGAAGGAGAGAAATATAAATTCTAACTTTGGTTTTTGGGAAGGTACTGTGTTTATAGAACAATTGGTGTTTATTGGCCAATGGGTTATAGATTCAAATTTTTTTAAATTTGAATTTCAACCGTTGATTTAACAGTCATGTCCATTTGTGATGGACGCACCCGATCGTCACACTCGTTGGCACCCGCACACATGATCGACTTGATTCGTACTTGTTTACGTGTAAAGTGCGTCATGTAGGCACCATCGGGCTCAGCGGCCACAACTCACATGAGAGGATAAAAGTACACCATTAAAGTGCCCCATCGTGTGCGGGAGGTGCTTCAAACCGTGGTTTGATCCATGGGCTATAGTGGATCATTTGTATTAAAGTAAATGTACTTACTCCACTATCCTTTATATGCCCACAAAATTTTTCTCGTTTTTCTTCTAATGCGGGATTGGAGCCGAAGACACCTTTTGCATCTTTTCAAGACACACGAGTTTTTCACAAATATCCACCCACAAAAGACTTTATTTAGAAAATCTAGTAACACTAGTCTCTTCCTAATCTCTAAAATCTTCAGCTGCTCATCCCATTTTTTATGTTTTTCGTGGGAACAATTAGTTGGCTTTTAATAGTTGTTTCCTCAAGTCCAATTTCTCAAATTCTTGGAATTTGAGGATAGGATTGATGTTGTCCTATTATACCATAATTAATATCATTTGAATTCCAAGTCTTCGTTTTATGTCCCAACCCCACGCCCACTCAAGCAATTATGGAGTCTAGCAATCAACAGTCTTTGGTCTAATAATCCTCCTTACCTTGTGAATATTTTGTCTTCTTGAAATCAATGATTTAAGTCTCATCCTCTCCCTCTCCCTCCCCAAAAAAAAATAATACGGAGTCTTGCAACATTTTCAACATGGTAATGATTTATATAATTTAGCAACAAGATATAAAGATTCACGAATCCCTTAAAAAACCTCTTAGGTAATGATGTGTTTTTTGGTAGCGGGAAATCGTCTCAATCACGTTTCATTTGGATTCATGATACAGCGCCGACTTTAAATGCACATTATCCACAAATCATATACCATTTTACTTTTTTGATTTTATGCACAAATCATATACCTTTCAATATCATTTGCCTAAACTACTAAAGGTGAATAAATCTGTCCATCTATATACATTTATCATTCACATTATCGAGAAATAATTTGAGAAATTTTTTGTATCTCAGTACTTATCAATCAAATTTTTAATACATTAAAATTAAGTTTCTTCGGCTAAACTCTCTCACATTGCCATATAACCACTTCCAACAAACCACTCATCTTATCTTTAACAAGAGAAATATTATTTGAATTTAATTTGAGAACCTATTAAGTCCCTAAATTCTGGTATAACAATACATTTCTCTTTGATTTCTTAGTTTTTTCATGCCCCACAAAGCCCAGAAAGGTATGTTTGATGCGCTATAGAGAAATTGACTGACAAAACAGAAGGTCATAGTAGAGAAAGAATCTACAGAGACAAAGATGACAATTGACAAGGAAGACCTGTTACTACAAACAAATTACTAGCACAAAAAGTCTTGGTCATTAAAGACTATCTCTGTAATAAGGTTCCCCAAGGTCAAAAAATATGTGACATAGTTGTTATGGTTAAAGTATCACATCAGAAACTTAACGTCGTATGGTATTTTTAATCCATTTCTAAATTGACATGTTAAAAATTCTGTAATTTTATTATTTTACTTGATTTTATTATTTTATGATCAATAATTTCAAATAACTTAAACCAACATCTACAACTTTTTTTTTTGCCGCATGGAATCTATTTTTTTATATTCAAATATAATATGGTATCAAAAAATTAATTTTTAGTAACATAATTCTATCATCGTCGCTAAATCAATCTGAAAAGAATCTAAACTTAAAGAGTAGGATCATTTACTAAGAAAAATTAGATCAAACATGTTTGAGAGGTTACAGTAAAATTGATAGTGTAGAATGTGACGCTCTCTAACTTTGAACTTTCTTTAGAAAGACTTCCAAGTTTATCTCTAAGATTGTGCTACTGAAATTTATAAATTTTTTAGGCAAATTAAAACTTTTTTTGGCCAAATTATAGTTTAATGGCGTAAGTTATGACAAAGTGACATTTTCTTTTTCTTTTTTTATCTCTAAGATCACATATTTTCTTTTTTATCCGTTGTTAAAGTGACACAATCAAAGTTGTATTATTTTACCATTTTACTCGATTTCATTTTGCCCATCAATAATTATAAATAACTTAAACTAACATTAATGAATTTTATATTGCAGTATGGAATCTACTTTTTTCTGTACAAATACCATAATGTATCAAAATAATTATTTTTATTAATGTAATTTTATATTCATAAAGTTGCTCTATTGCGACCTGTAGGTCATGAGTTTGAATTGAAGAAACAATCTCTCTAGATATAAGTGTAAGACTACGTATATCTAACCCTTTCTAAACCTCACAATAATGGGAACCTCATGCACCGGTCAAACCCTAATTTTATCCTAGTCACCAAAGCAATCTCAAAAGAGTAGGGCCATTGACTTAAAAAAAACTAGCATGTGTGAGGTTGATGGGTTATGGCGGAATTTATGGTGTAGAATGTGACACTTGTTAGTCTAAACTTTATTATAAATGTGTAGAACCTATTTTGTATCATGTCATAATCATCTCGTGTATAGTCAGATTCATGTTTATCGATATATTTATATGGTTTGTATCATGTTTATTCAATTTCGAACTAATCCATTTATTTGGCTGCTCTATCAGTCTATATAATTGATATCGGTGCCCTACTTCATATCATTGAAAGAAAGAGAAGAAAAGAGAAATATAGGAACGAATCAGGGCACAGAAAATTGTCCAAGGTTTACAGTGGTAGAAAGAACAATCCAACACACGAACCTTGTTTGTCTTTTAATCCAATCAAAATATGAGGTGTCTGGTCATTGAAATTCCAAAGATTCTTTCTTCAACTTGTGATAAATAAATTACACCCTCTTGGCTCGTAACGAGAAGGTCATGGGTTCAGACCTTGCCCGATGCTTTTATATGTTGTGTGTTAATCTTAAATTAACCCATTTGTTATTAGTATCAATTGATCATGTCATGTTTAAATTTTGTGTCGGGTTGGGGTTGCATAGTGTTCGTGTTGATGGATAAAATAAACACTCCTCATTGTTGAAAATTGGGGGGAAAATGAAGAAAAGAAAATTAACACCCACAAATTGGACAGCATAATTAAGAGAAATCTGTGCAACTAACTAAATGTTGTGTAGCGGTTTAGTGTGGAATCGTTCCACTTGTCTGGCTATAGAATGAAGTCATAATAGAAATTGGAGCCCATTAGGTATATATGTTAATGCTAAGATAATCAAAAGGTGAAACAAGGGTTAAAAAAAGGGTTGAGAAATCTGTAAAATCCGGGAAAAATTAAACTTTTTTCGAAAAAGGACAAAATAATAATTTGTCACTGATATCTTTAAAATACATATTTCTATAGATCTCAGATAGAGCAACGGATTTCACCATTGGATTCGTATCGTGGAATTGAGCTGTCATGTCAATTTTCGTCGAATTTTGAGATAGTCAGATTTTACACATTTTTCGAGACAATTGGGTGACGAATGAACTTTCAAAAGTCCCCAAAAAATAAAAATTATAAAATTTCCTTATATTTGAATAAAATTTCAAATAAAATTTATTTGAATTAAAACCGGAATTTAATTAATTCGTTTCGGGTTAAAAACGAACCCAAAAATGATAAACGTGCGGAACAATGTGGACCGCGCAATTAAAAGGTATAAATAGGACGAAATATCTAAAATATTAGATATTTCTCACCCCTTGTTCAGCACACCACACGTTGGGAGAGAGAAAAGAGAGAGAAGAGGGAAAAATCAATTTTTTCAAGCTTCCTCCTTCGATTTTCGGAGTTTCGTCGGTCGAAATTCGTCGGACCAAGAGTTAAAGTTGGTCTATGCGACGAAGGCTATGCTTACGTACTAAGAACGAGAGATTTCGCAGAAGATCCAAGATGAGACTTTGGAGAAATCAAGGATTTGGGTTTGGTTGGTGTTCTAGAGGTGCCTACCATTCATCTCATGCTCCAAGAGGTAAGGGTTCTCCTACTTTGGTTCACTTCTACCCTATGATGTTTTATGAAATGGTTAAGGGTTTGGAATAGCCTAAGTCACTTGACTATGGTTAAGGAAAAGAGGAAATAGGTATGGAATTGGCCTAGACCAAATCCTAGCAAAGTTCAGTAATGGGAAAGTATTTGCGTAACCCCTTGAAATTTGATACTTGAGCATGCTATGTGTTTTATAGTGCTTGTACATAAAGTGTGTTGTTAACATGCTTATGAAATGTGTTGAAATGAAATGTCAATATGTGCTAATTGATGTATTAACATTGTGACAATATATGGTAATTATATGCGTTGATAGAAATTACCATGACATATGTGAGATATGTGGTTAAATGACTCATGTGGTATTCTTTATATAAGAGCATAACATTGATTAAGCAATGGTGCATTACATTGCATTTGCATAGGAAAAATGCATCCATGGCCATGAGTTTGAGTGTGTGTGTGTGTGTGCATGATTGGATCAATCACCATACTTGGTGTTTGATGGGTGGGCTCGAGAAAGTGGGGTTGAATATCTTATTGAGTTATACGGTTGCATACATGAAAAAACTTGTGTCGGGTATAGCAAGAAAGGATAGATCCCCCCTCGGGTGCAAGACCCGGTTACTTGTTTATACACTTCCTACGGTGCAAGTTCAAAAAAGTGTATCGATTTGTGGAGCCAGAGGTGCAACACCAAAAGTACACTACCCAAATAAAGACACATGATTTTTGGTTATATAAATGATCCATTTGATGGAAAATATTCATAAATAAATTGATTTTTATGAACACATGAGTTTTGTTTCAAAATGATCTTTGGATGTATTTCATCAAAGATAAATGTTTTACACACATGCATTGCATAGTGTTGTGGAAACCGGAGTAGGTTTGGGCAAAAGAAATGCATGAGTGAGTCTCTTCTCATATCATGACATGTCATGGAGGAATTTCATCTCGAATAGCATGTTCTTGGATGAAATGGAATTATGTTTGTGATTGTTGCATGAGACCGTTGCATATACACTTAGGTGAGGAGTAGCCTCTGTAGGAAATATTCTACTAGGTGTTAGCTCACCCTATACGGGAAACATTTCAGGTGCAGGGTTAACACCGGTGGAGGACTCACACTCGGGGCCTCGAGGGTGAAGAAAAACCGATTTGTGGCTTTTGGAGACAAGTTTTTGTAAAACTTAGGTTTAATTTCCATTTATATATGTAATCGTGTAAATGGTTTGTAATAGAACTTGTAGATATCAAGTTTTATGTGATAAACATCATTATATATGTTTGAAATGATGTTGGGGTGGTTTAGAATGGATTGGACATGAAAACAGGTGAAATGGACAAAACTGGACAGAGTGCATCAATACTGTGTACCGGTACCGTATGGTCCAAAAGACAGAGCGTACCGGGACGGTCTGTCCAAAGGGCAAACCCTACCGGTACTCAGTACCGGTCTACTTTTCCAAATTTTAAAACTAAAGTGCTATGCCTTTGGACTTTGGTTCCTTGGTTCCAAAGATACAAATAGACATTAAATGAGATGTATTGAGATATATTGAACATTGGTTGGATTAATTAATTGAGAGAACACAGGTTACACGTGTGAGTTAAAATCTCAGGTAAAAGGATACTATTACGTGATGTCGAATTATGCGGCACTCACAGATCTTTCCACAGGTTAACGGTGATCAACGGGACTCCCGGATCTAGGGGTGTCACAAAATCAGTACACAATCACACAAAAGATCAACTTTATATTTTTCCTTCAAGACACCAAGTTCAAGAGAAAATGGCAAGCGTGAAACTATAATACAAGTATGTAAAAAAAAAAACAAGTAAATTGTCTCTACCCCTTCTTGCTTGGCCATGAGCTTCCCTTCCCAATATCAACATATTTTCACTGTAACACTGGTGATTGATTCAAAAGCCTGTATGATATCAAGTGACATTGTCCCAATTAGAATTATGTCCATGAACCTGTTACCTCTTATTTTCCTAGTCGATATGGGGTGCTAGGAGGAAAGCACTAGTTACACACATCATTTTGGCATTATTTATGTGGTAGTTACTCTTATAAATTCATACTGAGACCGTTTGGCATTATGAAGTTATAATGAAATAATTTTTTCCAAAATAAAATTATTTAATAATGGAGAAAAACATCGGGCTTAGCTTAACAAACTGTCATTTAAGAACATAACACCTATATATAGAATCAGAACTCAGTAACCTATTAAATTCCCAAAAGTAGGAGAAAAAGGTGTATATTGATATGCAAAAATCAATATCTTGTTCATATACCTAGTTTCATCAAGACTTGTGAAGACAAGACAAGATTATAACTATATCATTGATCTAGTATGCCAACGAATGTTCGCAACACATACCTGAGAGAATGCAGTTTTGTGTTGGCTAGTTTCTTCTAACTTTATATCTATGAGGATGCTTCTTTGCCATCCTTCCATTTTTGCGTCCTTCAACTTCAGTGAGCCTTACAATCCACTTAGATTTTCCAACTGAGAACATAATGTATCCAATAGAAAACTCAAGTACCAATCCACTTCCATACCCCATGAACGTCACTTTCCAATCAAATCCACTTGGAGATTCTGAAGAAATCGTCTGGTTGAAACACCAATTGTGGTGGTTGTGGTGCTTCAGACTAGCCACATTTTTTGGCAATGCCAATCCACAGAGTCCCGAGTTTCCCTTATATGAGTCCTCAACAAATAAATCAAATTGTTTGCTTGGAGGTATGGGGCCTACTAGTTTCTATAAATGAGTCAAGTTTGATCTTCAACTCAAGTTTGAATTCAAACACAAGTTCCAGCTTATTTAATTTTAGAGAGAACTACACTCAAATTCTCTAAGATTTGTCACTTAATCACTTAAACACCCTGACATTTGAAATATTACATACAAACCCCCTGTAGTTTATATGTGCATAACATTTAAAACCCTGTCATCAATGTTTGTTAGAATATCTGTTAGTAAATTATACTCAAGCCTTCTAAAGTTTATTGGAGTTTAATATTTAGACCACTTAAATTTAAAATGTTATGCTTAGACAAAAAATAATTCAATCAAAGATAGAATATCAAATATTTTAAACCAAAATTTATGTTTTATTATGTTATTTATTAAAATAAAATCAAAAATAAAAATTTATTTTTCTTAAAAAAATCATAATTAGTATACAATTACACTATCTATTAAACAACCAAACTACCACAATTAAAGATAGAAGATATTTGTGTTTATTACAGTTTGATCCTTTGTTTTTTTTTTTTAGTTTTATTCCAATAGATAGTATAATTGTATATTAATTATGATTTTTTTAAGAAAAAAATGAATTTTTATTTTTGATTTTATATCAACTAGTAGATGCACACGTGCATTGCACGTGAACCATTTTGAGTTAACATTAAAAAATAATATATCAAGAAAAAAATGTCATTATAAGAGCAATTCCAATTTTTACGCTTTTTTAAATTCAAATTTAAATTCAGGTAAAAAATTTCTGAAAATCTTCTTCAATATTAAACTCATACCTATATCAAATCAAGGAAGACTCATTTTTTTACTCAAATTCATACTCAAATCTTTAATAGTGAGATTTTATGATCTCCTTTAAAAATTTAATTATCATATTTCACCTTCTTTTATATTTAAATTTGTTCTCATTTAAAGTTGAGTTTTTCTTTCTTTAAATTTAAGTTTCTCTAGAGGTCTACACCAAATCAAATTTTTTACCATTTTTTTTCAATCAAATTTGGGTGAAGGCTTAAATTTCCATTGAAGATGGTCTAATTGCACATGATCTCCTTCCCCCATTGTGCAATGCAAAGAACAGATTAATCACAATATTAGATATTGCTATCAAAAAGTGGGGGACTTTCTCATCAATTGGTCTATGACATTGCAAATTCTACGTGACCATACTTGATTGTACTTTCACCATAGTCTCGAGAATCATGGCCCTCTCATTACCTAATTTTGGAGTTTTAAGACAAATTTTTAAAAGAAAAGACAATTAATCCACAAAACGGAAAGTAACAGAAATTGGGAAAAGCAAAAAAATGTATGTGAATCAATAGCATCGCCCTTATCAAATGTAGGTGAATCAAAAGCAAGACAATTAAATCAACTTATTAGGTCAGATTAGCGTGTCTCAATAGCATCGCCCTTATTTTGCACATTGGGGATAAGTGTCTTAAGAGGGATTGCAGTTGGAAAACCATTCTCATTAGTGATGCCTATGGTTCACACTAAGACCAACCTTGCCTTTAATGCATGCATACGGAGCAAAAACATTGTGATCACGATCAACATTTTAATGTCAGTAGTTTAAATCATAATGCCAATAAATTTTGATGGAGAAAGGACATTGACATGTTTGGGATAGATCTATTGGAAATGATATCATTTTAATTGGTCCTCAGTGATAAAAATGTAAAATAATCGGAAAACACGATACTTCCCTCAATTCCCATTCCATATATAAAATTGACGAAAACAACAAATAAATTAACGAAACAGAATTTTAACTTCTCTCACCAATTCGTCCATTTTAATTGAAACTCGACAATCACAGTACGACTTCCCATAAAATTTATCCAATTTCAACTTTATAAAGAATGCCAAAAAAACTTAAATGCATGAAACATCTTTTTTATTTGAACTTTCACCTAAATAAAAAATAAGCATTTAGCACAAATTTTTTAAAAAGACGAATGAGAATAAAAGTAAAAGACCATATCTCAAAAGCAAGACTGGTGACATCAAAAGGAAGAAACATTGTTGCATACATGTGCTCAAACAGAGTGTTTTGGGCATGCCACTCCCTGAACACATTCTTTTCTAACCTCTAATCTTATTTTTGAACTGTACCATGTGTATTCTACAAAACGAACCCGGAATTTAACTTACAGTATATTGGTGACAACCTTTTAAATCTCTAAGAAAATTGTCAAGACAAGCCTAAAAAGTTTGGATTGGAAATATTCATAACTACATAAAAGACTACGGTACAAACAGTGACGTATCCAAAAATACCAAAGTTAGAAGTCAAGTTACACATTGTAAAAGAAAAATTATAACTATTTATGGTTGAACACAATATTTCATGTTTATAATTTGACCTTAAAACGTTGTAATTTTTGATACAATACCCGATCGTAATCTTCCTCAATAATTAACAATAGCATAATAAAAGGGATTTTCCAAACTTTTGGACATATGATGGCCTTCGTGCCATCATCTAATCCATCTTTGCTTGAATTCCTATAAACTCTGGAATGTTTGAATACGATATGATAGAGCTATACAAGGCAACCTTTTTCCTTTTTTTTTTCTTTTTGTTTTGTGTTGAATGGTGATTGAATCTATAAAATACAAAATTGCATTATTTTAATCATGGTAGAGTATATAATTGGTAAAGAAGACCTACATGATCTTGCTCCCACAAATATTGTGCTTAATTGTTATTGCTATTTGTCAATCAATAATAAAGTTTTAAGAATTATATATGAACAAGTTGATGAGAAAAATATTATTAACCAGTAGATGGACAAAATAGGTTGATCAACTGTTAAAATTATTCTGAAAGAGGATTCAAATCAATCCTAGGTCACTCATCATCTATACATTGGTGGGGAGCACACTTAAATATAGATCATCTTAGTTGGACTCATCACAGAGAGGATCAATCAAAGGAATTGAGGGATCAAAGCTAGTATCCGATATCTTACTTTGAGGTCTGGGTAGCACAGAATACTGAGGGAATAAAATAGACAATCTACTGTAATTTCTACTTTTTTTTTCCACCATTCTTTAGTCACTTATCCAAATTAGCTGAAATTCAAATAAACCCAAGTATTTAAGAACATATTATTAACAACGAGTGTATTTGTCTGAGTTTTTGAGGGAGAGAGAGAGATCAAAAGTACCTTTGGTAGAAGCCATCATCCTATCATTCAAGGCTCCTTGGAAAGCAGTACAGAAAACACCAATCCGGCTCTCCCACTGGATGTAAACGTGTCCATTATTAAAGATGGACAAAACTGTGAAAACATAGCACTTCTTGACGAAAAATGCATACCCATTACAGGAAACATAGAGATTCAAACCCTACAATCGTAAACTATAGAAACAAGGGAAAATATGATACCCAAAAAACCTAGGGTTTTAGCAATTGCAAGAATTTAAGAAATATAATAACTTCAAGAACACTGAGAATGAGAAAGCTGATTTTTCTTGACTCGTTAAATTAATAACAACGAATTTAAGAAAAACAAACCTGAAGAAAATCACACATTCTCTGCGCCTAGTATCGTTACTACTAAGCAGTGTGATTGAGCCTCAGAGAAAATGAAACTTACAATAGCTATTGTAACGCCTAGGTCTGTGGAAGACGAAGACAAGGGATGTGAATTTGCAACAAAGAGAGAGAGAAAAAAGGGAGATAAAGTCGGAGAGAGGAAGAGGTTGTAACAACTAAGAGAAGTAGAGCCTCTAGGTCTGTGAATTTGAGAGAGGAAACAGGGAGAGAGAGAGAGAGAGAGAAGAGGGAGAGAAAGTGGGAATAGAGGGAGACGTTATTTGGGAAGCAATTAAGTGTAGAGGATATGGATGACATAATTATGACATTAGAGGATAAAATTGAAAAAAAAAATATTCTTCACGTATGCTGGCTTTTTAAAGTAGTATAAATAAATGACATAATAACACATGAATTTTGGTTGTAAAATTTAAAATATTTGATATTATATCTTTGATTAAAATATTTGATATTGAAGTATAATATTTTAAACTTGAAATATTTAAATATTACACATATACAAACTTTAGAGGGTCTAGGGATAATTTACTAATGGCATTGACGATAAGGGTTTAAGTGTTATACGTATAAATCATAGGGGATCTGTGTATAATATTTCAAATGTCAGGGCTAGGCTCGTCCGACCTATGGTCTTCCTCCTACTACCCTCTTGGTACGATGAAGAAAAAAATGTGGTGTAATGTGAGCCTGACAACCGTGTCGATTTGTGTCAAATTTTAACAGGTTTGTGTCAAAAATTAATTAAACGTATACAATTCGTTTATTAAATGGGTGCAAATCATAAAATTGAACCCAATTAGTTTTTTAAATGGGTTCCACGACAAGAACTATATTACCTACTAATTTTATAACACAAAAAAATTCTAATTAAAACCCCTAAATTTGCAAGGGTCATCTATTAAACTAATGATTGGGTAATCAGATGGTAAACAGGTAATCGAGTGATGTATCTGATGATGCACAAAATAGTTTTGCACACCACCTATTAAGTGTGAGTAATAAATGTAGTAACTAAAAGTAGAGAGACAGAGGAGACAAAATTTATAGTGGTCCGGTTAACGTGACCTACGTCCACTCTTCAATGGCTCTGGTCGCCGGGGACTTTATTAACTCAAGGGTGTAGGGAGCAGAAAGTACAAGCTTTGAGGGAGAGGAAAGAGTCATGCTCAAATAAAAGTGTGATGCCCCTCAAGTGTTGGCGGGGTCCCCTAACAGATTGAGGCTACTTTACAACAACTAAACAACTATTCTGGTAGAGCTCACGACTTCTTCTCAATAGGCGAGGAGGTTGGGGAGCTCTCCATGAGATGCGGTCAAAGATAAGGTGAGGGTGGATTGTTTCCTTCTACGGTGCAGGTAAGGCTCTCATGCTCTCCCTCTTGATGACGTAGCCAAGTAGAAAGTTTGACTGGTCTTGGACCATGTTGGGTTTGGTGGGTATTTTATAAGGTTGGGCTCATCAATTGGGATTGGGCTTTCCTTATAAACTAGGTTATTTGGGCTTGACCCATCATTTGCCTCCCAATGCCACGTGTCTAAGGAAACTTGAAGAAGGGTGCATTAGTTTACGTCTTGAGTTATATGTGGTGGAGACTTCCTCTGTTAGACGACTCCTCCTCTCCACAATGCATTTTTGCTTTGGTGCATGCCTCAAGTTTTTTTCACTTTTGCTAGGATTTTCAAGAGGGCCCATAATTTTCAATTTGGGATTTTTCCTCTTAAAAAACCCTAAGCTATAAATATAACCTTCTTCTTCATCCTACCTATTTCATTCACTTTGAGATTGAGTACCCATTGCTTGAAAACCTTGAGAGCCCATTCTTGTGAGCTAAGTTCTTTCAATTCCATTGAGACTTGGGAAAAAGGAGGCAAAGCTTGAAACCTTTCAAGAGTATTTTGTTGAGATTCTTGGGTGGAGGTTTTAAGTGGGTAATGTCGTTTGAAGGAGGTGGAGTGAAAAACTCCATTGGTGCCATGGGAGATGGCGAAATTGGAGTTGAATCCAGCTGTCATGAAGCTTTTGGAGCTGTAAGGATTGGAGGAGGAGCAGGAGAGGGGTCCCCGTTGGCCGCCGCTGCCATGGGCGCGCACCAGCAGCTCGCGAGAGGGGCTGTAGGCACCATTTTAGGCGCTGGTCTGGGCGCCTCTAGTTCGGATTTGGGCAGTTTGGGCAAGGTTTCCAACCCACGTAGGCGTGCAGGGAGTGTGGTGGATAGCATAGGCGAGATGAGAAGCAGCCTGGGCGCCAATCTGGGCTACTTGGGCACTGATAATGTTGTCTTGGATAGCTTGGGCATGATAGGCAGCGGCCTGGACGCCAATCTGGGCTGCCTAGGCGCTGATAATGTTGTCTTGGACAGCTCAGGTGCGCTGGACAATAGCTTTTCTTCAAATGGAGGTGTAGAAAATCATGCTAGGGAGTTGCGTGGAGAGCTGGCCAACAGCCTAAACGCCAATCTGGGCACCGAGAATAGTGTAGGGGCAGATCTGGGTGCAATTTTAGGCACTGTCTTGCGCAATTTCGAAGGGCCAGACACCTCTCTAGCTGTTGGGCTGCCCCGTTTGGGCGAGCAAAGGTGGTCAGGCACCTTTCCAGGCACTGGGCTACCTCGTTTGGATGAGCAAAGGCAGTCAGGCACCCCTTTAGACACTAGGCTACCTCGTTTGAACGAGCAAAGGCGGTCAGGCACCCCTCCAGGCACTAGGCTAAACACTGGGCAACAAGGAAGCTTTGGGTGCTGCTTTTAATGATCAGGATCTAACTGTGACTCCTCTAACCCAAGTTCCTCAAGACCTCTAAAATGGTGGCTAAAACCACTCCTTACAGCCCCGAAAAAAGAAGCGCAAAGGCAAAGTGGGACTTGATGATGGGTCAAAGGTAAGTATCATTTCTAGTTTGTTCACTTCAAATGAAGAGGCTTGTTTATGCTTATCGTATTCCTCCGACCGTGCTATACTGCCGAGCTGAGACGAGTGAGCTTGCCTGCGACGACTCCTCCAGTGATATTGTTGTTTATGAAGAGATGCTTGAGGCTGGGCTAAGATTCTCCATGCCCTTTCTCATTTGTCGTATTTGGCATTATTTTTCCTTGATTACAGGGCAATTAGCACCTAACGGTTGGAGAGTTCTATTGGGCTTTCTTGTATTATGGAGGAAGGTGCATCATGAAGATGTTTCTCCTATGGAGTTTCACGCTGCTTACAATTTGAGAGAAACTCATGCACCAAATAAGGGGTGGTATTATTTTACCACAAGAAGTGGTACGGTGCTCACGGGACTAAGCTCCATTTGTCACAGCTGAAAATCTTGCTTCTTCTTTGTCTGTAGAGAGTGGGTTGCAGAAGCCGATAGAGCTTTGATGCCAATACGGTGGGGTGCTGCTAGAAAACCTAGTATGCTGCACATTTGCTTCTTCTTTTTTTTTCTTATATATGTACGTGTGCTCACCATTCCCTTGTAGACATGTCTGTGCTTTCTCAAGACCAAGAGTGGAAGTTGGAGACTGTTAAGGCTTGCCCTTACAAAGATTTGAGAGCTTTTCTACCCAAGGATGCTAGGGCCATTGCTCCCTCCCCGAAATCTGGTGGCTCCTCTTCAAAGAAAAAGGGTGAATTGGTTTCCTCCTTTAATTTTCTCTTCCCCTTGGTATTTTTCACCTTCATGACACTTTATTGTTTTCGCAGCAAGTAAGAGGGTGGTAGTGTCTTGCTATTCTAGTAGGAGTTCTCCTTCTTCCAAGGTGGCGAGGACGGGTGATGCCCCCCAAGTGACTCCTATGGTGGTGTCTTTTCAGTAGGTAACTTCTTCAGTTGTTACTCCAGAGTCTTCCTTACTAGGCACACCCTTTGTTCCTCTTTTGTCCCCTCCTTATGTGGGAACTTCTACAAGAGGACCGACTTGGTTTGGTTCCACGTTAGGCAGACCGCCAGTCATCAGATAAAGGCTTGGGAGGTTTGTGCTTGCGCCCAAAGTCTGTTAGCTTAGTACTTCGGGCACTGAGAGGGTTGTCAACACATATCTAGAAGGCCTAGCTCAGGTAAGGGTACGTTATTTCCCTTTATCCACTTCCTTCTTATGTCTTTTGACACCTCTCCACCTTCTACCTTTTTCAGGTTTGGACTTCATCTATCGGCTTGATTTCAAGGGCCTATAATCAGGACAAGCTGAAGTTGGATCTTAACATCGTGCAAAAAGAGCTTCTCATTGCTCAGGGGAGGATTGCCAAGTTTGAGGCAGCTAGTAGTACTTCTCGGGATGAGCTTGTGGCGGCTTGTGAGAGGGCATCCAAGCTTGAGTTTGAGCTTTTGGCGACTCGTGAGAGGGACGCACTCAAGGAGGGTGAGCTTATTGAGGCCCGTGAGCGGGCAACTAAGTTTGAGGCTGAGCTTTTGGCGATCTGTGAGAGGAACGCGCTCAGGGAGGTTAAGCTTGCAGAGGCTCACGGGAGGGTCATGCTCAGAGAGGCTGTTGCAGAGGTAGAGGTGGAGGCTACTTGGGAGAGGGCTTCTCGTGTTGAGGTGGACTTGGAGAATGGCCTCATAGATGCTTTCATTGATGGTTACAAGGAGCTCCGAGGGAAGATCTCTGCTGCTTTCCCTGATATTGATTCTCAGGTTTTGTGCCTACTGATGATAGTGAGGGGGGGGCTCTGATGATGCTGAGGATGACAAGGAGGAGGTGGAGGATGATCGTGAGAACAATTAGAGTGTTTGGGACTTTTAAAAAAAAAATTTTAGAAAGGCGGTTTATAGCCTCACTTTTGTATTGATACTGCTTTGAAATGAAATGAAAGAGATCTTTTTTGGAGTAAAAATGTAAAAAATTTTATTGATCTAGTAATATTGGGTAATAGTTCCCAAAAAAGTACATTGAATATTGGGTAATGACCCAAAAAATAAAATTCAGTCCCAACTTCCACTACTTTGATGCTCTCAAAGTGTCATTGGTAATACCTCTTCAAGTGCTCCGCATTCCATGGATAGAGTAAGACTTTCCCCTCAGAATTTTGGATCTTGTAAGTGCCCAGCCTCACTACCTCTGTTCTGAGGTAGAGTCCTTCCCAATTTGGTCTTAGCTTCCCTTCGCGTGCATCCTTTGTGGCGAGGATCATTTTTTTGAGGACCAAGTCCCCTGGTTGGAAGGAATGAGGCTTCATCCTCGAATTGTAGTATCTCACCATGCGTCGTTTGTACTCCGCGTTGCAGACCACAACCATCTCCCTTGCCTCCTCCATCAAGTCGAGGTTGATGCGGAATCCTTCCTTATTGGTGATGGAGTTGTGGTGATGGACCCTTAGAGAGTGTACCCCTATCTCCACAAGGATGACCGCCTCAATTCCAAAGGCAAGGGAGAAAGGGGTTTCCCTAGTAGGAATTCTTGGCGTGGTTCGATAAGCCTATAATAAGCCTGGTAGCTCGTCCACCCAAAGACCCTTCACTCTTTCAAGCCTTGTCTTTATGTTGCATAGCACCGTTCTCACCATGACCTCTACTTGTCCATTTGCCTACGAGTGTGCTGGGCTGGAGTGAGGTTGTTTTATCTAAAGGTCGAAGCAGAAGGAGTTCAGCAGCTTGTTGTCAAATTACTTGGCGTTATCAATGACAATGGCATGGGAAATCCCAAAGTGACAGACCAAGCTCTTCTAGATAAAATCTTTGACCTTTGCGTCTATGATTTTAGCTATGGGTTCGGCCTCTGCCCACTTGGTGAAATAGTCGACTGCCACCACCACAAACTTGCACTGTCCTTTACTGAGAGATAGGGGGCCTAGGATGTCGATGCCCCACTTGGAGAAAGGCCACGAACTTGAAATGGTTGTTAGCTCCACTGGTGGTTGTTTGGACACAGTTGCGAAGCGTTGACACTTGCCACACTTCTTGGAGAACTCTTGGGCGTCTTTTACCATGGAAGGGGCAAAAGTAGCCTTGTCTGAGCGTCTTGTGGGTAAGGGAACGCCCTCCAGAGTGGTTCACATAGATCCCCTCGTGGATCTTTCGCAGGGCATAATGAGTTTCTTCGGGTGAAAGGCACCGTAGCAACGACAAGGAATAATCTTTCTTGTACAAAGTGTCCTACAGGATAACGAACTTGGATGTTCTTATCTTCAACTTCATAGCCTCTAGAGGATCATCTGACAACACACCTTCTTGGAGGTATGCCCTTATTAGGGTCATCCAGTTTGACTCAGCTAATAAACAGTTGACATTTGTGGCCTCCATATCCAACTTGTTTGGCTCGAACTGGTGACCAATGAATGTTGGCTCTCCTGATGGGGCTTCCACGGATGAGGCGAGCTTTGCGAGTGCATTGGCAGCCATGTTGTCTTCTCTGGGGATGTGGCTTATTTGAAAGTAATGGAACTTTGCGATCATGCTTCTCGCCATGCCAAGGTATTCTTGTATCTTGGCTCCTTTGGCTTCGAACTCGCTTTTCGCTTGATTAACTATCAGCTGAGAGTCGTTGTAGGTGGCGAGGTGTTGATCTTCCATTTTTACTGCCAATCTTAATCCAGAGAGGAGGGTTTTCGTACTCCAACTCATTGTTGGAAGTAATAAAGTGGAGTTTCATCGCATACTTGAGAGTGGTGCCATCTGGGCTGATCAAAATTAGGCCAGCTCCTCTTCCTTCATTGGATGAGGAGCCATCTACATAGAGTTTCCAAAGTAGAAGAGATGATGGTTTGTAATTTAAAGTGGGCACCTGGGGAAGCTGCCTGGGCACTAGGGGGAGCAACCTGGGCGCTAGAGGGAACAGTCTGGGCCCCAGAGGGAGTAACCTATGTGCCTGATGGGGCCTGGGCACCTGGAGGGATTGTTTGGGTGCCAGTCTGGGTGCTAGGAGTAGCCTGGGTGCCAGTAGCTGTTTAGGCACCTGCAGGGGCTGTCTGGGAGCCTGGAGGGATTGCCTGGGCGCTTGGAGATGAAATATGGGCACCTGGGGAGGAGACTTGGGCGCCAGAACTGACCTAGGCTCCCAGTTTGGGTGCCTGAGAGTCTTTGCTAGGCTTCTGGGTGTCCCCGTTGGGTATCTAGGCATCCTTGCAGTTCCCTTATTTTACTGGTGTGAGCTCGGCAATGAAATCTACCTAGGCTTGTCCTTTGACGGCTGCCCTTGGTTGGTTCTGAATGTCGAACTCCCTGAGTTCCACTGCCCATTTAAGAAGTCTGTCGGATATGTCCGGCTTTCCCAAGACTCTTTTAAGAGGTTGGTCTATGACGAGCACTGTGTTGTGACTCTGAAAGTAGTGTCGTAGTTTCTCGCCGTTGTGAACAAGGCGAATGCCAATTTTTCAAGTCCCGAATATCTTATCTCTGCCCCCCCGGTATGCCCTGCTTATATAATAAATTGGCTTCTGCACTTCATTATCATTTCTGACAAGTACTGAGCTTACTGTTGATAAAGAAGTAGAAAGGTAAAGATGGAGAGTTTCTCCTGGAGTGGCAAGTGATAGGAGAGGAGGTGTAGCTAGGTAGACTTTCAGCCTTTGGAAGGCCTCCTCCGCCTTAGGTTTCCACTCAAAGGTCTTTCAGAGAATCTTGAAGAAGGGCAGACATTTGTCTACAGATTTGGAAACGAACCTATTGAGTGTTGCGATTCTCCCATTGAGGCATTGGAGCTCCTTGGTCAAGGAAGGTGACTTAATGTCGAGGATGGCCTTGATTTTATCATATGTATACCTCCACAGTTCGCCCGATCTGAGACTGGAACATCTTGTTCACCAACTGTTGGTAGATTGCTCTTGCGTTCTTTAGTCCGAAGGGCATGACCCTGTAGCAGTAGGTTGCTTGACAAATTTTCTTGTTGTTTCCTAACCTATAAACATCACCTTTTAGCATGTATAGTATATGAATAAATGGGAGTGTCACTTTCCTAGGGATGATGTCAAAAGAAAGGGCAACAGAATGGTGGATGAATGAGATTTCAAATGTGAGTATGTGTGAACAAAAGTGCTCTCCAAGCACAAGGAGACTTTCGCGGATCGTGTTTTACTTAGTGATATTCCAAGGTCGTTTCCACGGGGAAGGAAGTAAACCGAGGGGAGGTGATTTTGGGAGAAACAAAGTGTAAAATCTTTGATTGTTGGAAGTTGTTTGGTGAAGTTGTTTTGATGCTAGTAAAATGAGAAACAAATGTTGACAAATCCAAGAGGTCACTCCAATAGGAATACCGTCTCAACTCGAAACCCTCCTCCAATAGAGTATGAATGAACGATTGATTTGTGGGACGCTAGGGGTAAGATTAGTGAGTATCTAAGCATAAACCGTGACTAGGCCTACGGAATATCAAAAACTCACCAAGTTATCCACCTTCAACCCAGTCAAACCGAACCATTAAACTCTGAAAGAGGGGAAGAGAATGAGTTGAAATGGTATACCCAAGTGGAGGTTCCTCTTGGTTTTGCCAACTAAGAGATTTAGCTATTCATGCTTAAAATAAAGACAACAATATGATGAGAAGACACTATAAAAAAATAAAGACTAAAGCTAAGCATAAATAAATTGCATAAATTTAACTTTCGGATAACCACCTGTTACTAAAGATTGGATGAGAAACTACTCACTCTTCATGACTTTGTTAAAACTAGAAAAGTGAGTGATGTTCATCTCTCCAAGTAGAGGAGTTACAAGGTAACACATTTTACACAAGGAGCCGATCTTCGACAAAGAATGAGTGAATCACGTTCCACCCTTCACGGCTTTGGTAAAGCTCTAGAAAAGTGGAAGAGTTTCACTCCTCTAAGGGAAGAAGGAAGCTCAAGCAATGAAAGTAAAAGAGCAATAACACAATAAAAGAAAGCAATACTTAAAGTAAAAGAAAGCAATAAATTAAAAGAAAGCAAGAATACAATAAAAGAAAGCAATACTTAAAGAAAGCTATAAGCAATAAGGAAACAATAATACTTTTGGAGGGTTTTCCTCTACCAAAAAATGAATGCTTTACAAGTCCTAAGGGGTGACATTTATAGGCAACAAGGGAGGGTGAAAGTCTTGTTAGGTGACCTTGAATCTTGTTAGGTGGACTTGAAGAGTCTTATTAGGTGGCTTTGAATCTTGTTAGGTGGACTTGAAAATCTTGTTAGGTGACTTTGAATCTTGTTAGGTGGACTTGAAAATCTTGTTAGGTGGTCTTGAATTCTTTGATCCTCCTTTGTTTTGAGCTTTGATAATTGGCACCCCAGTAGTTTGTAGTTTTGATGCACAAAATCCTGAAAAGAACAACAATTAATGCATTATCCTTATTCACACACTAATTATAATTTGATTTATTTTGACTAGTTTAACTTTATTCAACTAACACAATTTACCTATTAAATTATGCCTTAATTAGGGTTAATCACACCCCCCCAACCTAAATATTACTTGTCTCTAGTAATAAACAACATAACAAAATAAAATCACTTTCGTAGATAACACGATTGCATTTAGCATATGCAATAAGCCGTTAAACCCCTAGGTGATCCGTAGTGGACGAGTTTTGTCTCGTGAAGGTTTTCAGTGAAGCTACCTACAAACTCCAATTAAAAGATGTGTATATGTAAGATTTCTTGTCAAAATGAGTTAGCAACAGAATCATTGAGGCACACATTTCTTAATTTTGAATTGTTTCCCGAACACTTCTTTGTCATTGGTACATACTCTATACAAAAATAAACACTTGTTACATTGGTATTTGGAATTCCTTGTGTAGTAGGAATGATCATTCTAGTAGCAAGAATTGTTATATAACAAACATTCTACTTTATCACTTTCCATGGATAGTTTTGATTTCTCAAATCTCTCTTAGAATGCTCTCAGCAAAAAATTCACTCCGATTATAGTGACTTGTCTCTCAAAGGGCATGTGATCAGAGGATGGTCAATCGAAGAATCACATGCACAATTAGAAAGGGAGTGAAAGTCTTAAGAAAGTAGGCTAATCATGTTCTTGGCATAATCTCATGGAAGAATATCAATGCAATTAAAGAAATATTATTTAACATACCCCAGTTTTCGGTCGACAGCACACATGCATTAGACTTGAGATCAATTAGGACTTTCTATAGGTTGTAATGTGGCCAGAGGTTAGTGGCTAATGAAATGACGTCAATGGTATTCAAAAGTTATCCCCTTTTTTAATGTAGCACACATCTTTCTTGCTTTTCAGTCTTTTGCCTAGAAATGATATTTCTTTCTTTCATTTTTTTTTTTTCGATTCTTCGTTGAACAGTAGCCACCATCTTCTTTTCTGTTTTTTTTTCTTGCCTTTCTATGTCATACCGATTTATAAGAGGGTGCAAGAAAAAATTAGATAGCAAGGAATGTTAAGTGTATTTTTTTATTATTATTAATTTTTTTTGTGTGTGTGACTCGGTTATCATATGGGTTTTTCAAGAAAAAAAATCATCATTCATTGAAGGCTCAAACATGGCTAACTAGGGATATAATTTTGTAGAAGCAATGGCTAAGGTTCAAAATCAACTCAAAGATGGCCTAAAATCTTTTCTAAAGTATGTGCCTGTGTCGCATGCAAAGGTTCCCTGTAAGATATGTCAATAGATTACTTTAGTTGCATTTAATCAAAGCAAGTTTAATGAGATTATTCAATAATTGAAAGTGAAAGAGCTTACTTGAGTAAATGTTGATTGTCTCTCAGAAAGAATCGTAAGGCTCAAAACTTACCATGTTATTTTTCGTTATCTCCGCTGGTTATGTAAGGTTTTCAAAGAATGTCAGTTATATTATAATTCTATTTTCGAGTCTAGTCATTCTGTACCTTAAGATTAACAAATACCAATGTACATTTGTCATTTAAGCATAGAGAAAATACCATTTTTCAAGGAAATGCAATTTTTTTTTCACTCGAATAAAAATCAAAACTATTTACATACACATTTATCTATGAAAATTTACAAAAAGACTAAATGCACATATTGAACTTGGAAAACTATGGTGTCTTAGGATAGGTCCCTACCCACGCTACAAGTTGGCATTTTAGGACAATCCTTACTCGACCCACATTTTTATTTCAACAAAAATACTTTGTACATAAACAAATATTTACAAAAACAAAATTTCGGACTATTAACCTTCATCCCTAAAACACATTTTTCCACAGCTTTGTCATTATTAGTTAAAATTTAATCCGAGTCATCACTTGTGTCTATGTCATTATTAGTGACCCTTCTCACTTTTTGTCGAACATAACATGTAAGTCCCGGACTGGTATAAGATGGCGTCTCAGGAAAATCCTTACTCTGCCCATACACTATCCAGTTTAATCGATCGGTTGCACGACTCGAAATTGGTTCGGAACACTGATTGTATTTTTTCATGTGAAAACATCTGCCACATTGTTTACAAGCACCCAGCCGTTTGACACGATAACGTTTAGCAAAAGTACTTCTACCACAATGGTTTTGCTTGTGCTTCTCGGATTTCAATTTTTCTGACTACTCTTGTTTTTCTTATGGTCACAGCATGCACATCAGATGGAAATATGAGCAAGACTCCCAAACTAAACCAAAAACTTTTAACATCCATGCTTTCTATGCTTCAAGACTCACTATTTGGTTCTTTAACGTCTGCCAGTCACAAAGACGATTGACGCTGCATTTGATGTGATCATGAAATATAAGCAAAAATGATGTAAAAATACGCAATCCAGAACAATCTTTTTTTTTTTTAAATACGAAACTATAACAAACTGGAATCGTAGATCACATCCCCTAACTTAAATCGAACATTGTCCCCAATGTTTCGAATTTACCAGTGTGTAGAGTTTAGAGATCAAGTTGTAGGGTAGAGATCTGTTCAACTGTCGAAACCTACAAAGAAAATACACAAATTAATCTTCTCTACGCAGATCTGGGTTTTCGCTAGGACGAAAACCCTTGATTTTAAATGCAGACAGAAGAAGAAGAGTCATGTACAAATAGAGTAAACAAATGCCGAGCATGAGACAAACGACTGGATCTTCGAAGAATATGGTCATGGGATTGTTGGGAGTTGGGTCGTGTTATAAAGAATAGCACAATAGAAATAAGAAGAAGAAGAAGACGAAGAAAGAGGAAAAAGCAGTGGGTGTAAAGATCTGTTTAGCTGCCGAAATCAACAAACAAAACAC
The DNA here is from genome assembly GCA_963454935.2 of Ilex paraguariensis. Lineage (NCBI taxonomy): Eukaryota > Viridiplantae > Streptophyta > Magnoliopsida > Aquifoliales > Aquifoliaceae > Ilex > Ilex paraguariensis. Next base: position 189,178 of record CAUOFW020006924.1, read on the forward strand.
AACAATTAACCCACTCGAGAGAGATTTGGGTTAGGCTGGAAACCCCTCACCCTAAGTGTGAGCAGAAAAAGAGCACTCATGAACAAATACAAACATATAAGGCAAATTATTAAACAAAGGACTGAGTTGTCGGCGTATATGGTCATGGATTTGCATAGGTGGTTTGTTTTTATAGAGAACAGAGAGAACGACGAAGAAGAAGAAGAAGACAAAGAAGAAGAAGAAGAAGAAGAAGAAAAGAGAAGGGAAGAAGAAGGGGAGACCAATCACCGGTGGATGGGAGAAAAAAAAATTGAAAGCCTTATAAAGGCATCCTATTTTTTTTATTTTCTATTTTTTATTTTTTATTTTGAGTATCGGCAGCCGCATATCCGTGCGGAATATTCCCACAAACATTGGTGTAATATGCAAATAGTGCAACCTCACCCCCCCAACTTGATTCATGCAGTGTTCTAAAACAAATATGATATTCAATGATGGACAGTAAAAAGATAAGAAGGGTTAGAGAACACCTCGCACTTGAGTTTTGACAAAAACACCAATATCTGCGACTAAGAAAAACAAAACTATACGACAAAAGAACATAATTAACATGGAATAAAAAAAATAAAGTAAGTAAATAAAAACCTGTACATTAAAAAGCAGAAAAAAGAAAAATTAATTATTCCTTCACAACTTCCGGGTATACCGCATCCATCAAATTCTCCTCCACCACTTGTTCTTCAAAGCCCCCAAAAAATGGCTTAAGTCTTTGGCCATTGACCTTGAATGTCTGGCCATTTTCGAGGTTTTGAACATCCACAGCTCCGTTAGGGTAGGCCACCTTGACAAGATAGGGGTCATCCCAATGGGATCGGAGTTTGCCTTGGAAAATGGAGAGGCGAGAATTGTATAAGAGTACTTTTTACCCTAGGCTCAAATGATTTCCTCACAATGGAGTTATCATGAAAGATTTTGGCCCTTTCTTTTGAGATTTTGGAGCTCTCATACGCATCTCGTCGAATCTCTTCCAACTCATTTAGCTCTAACTTCCTATGATCACCGGTCATTCTCAAATTAAAATTTAAAGTCTTAATGGCCCAATAGGCCTTGTGTTCCATTTCGACTGGCAGGTGGCAAGCCTTTCCATAGACAAGCCGGTAGGGAGACATGCCCAAAATAGTTTTAAAGGCAGTGCGGTATGCCCAGAGGGCATCGGTCAATCTATCGGACCAATCCTTCCTTTTTGGGTTAACCATTTTTTCTAGAATGTTCTTTATCTCCCTATTGGCTAGCTCGGCTTGGCCATTTGTTTGTGGGTGATACGCAGTGGATACTTTGTGAGTGACGCCATATTTGAACATTAGAGATGCAAATGGCCTATTACAGAAATGTGATCCACCATCACTTATTATTGAACGAGGCATCCCAAACCTTGAAAAGATGTTCTCCTTGAGAAACTTGACTACGACTCGGTGGTCATTAGTCTTGGTCGGGATAGCTTCCACCCATTTGGACACATAGTCCACTGCCAGGAGGATGTACAAATAACCAAATGACATAGGGAAAGGACCCATGAAGTCGATGCCCCAACAGTCGAATATTTCTATGACAAGTATTGGTGAAAGGGGCATCATGTTTCTTTGGGTCACACTACCCAACCGTTGGCATTTGTCGCATCCCTTACAAAATGAAACACAATCTTTGATAAGAGAGGGCCAGTAAAAACCTGATTGAAGAATTTTGGCCGAAGTCTTTTTCGCTGAGAAATGTCCACCGCAAGCTTGTGAATGGCAAAATGCAAGGACATCCCGCTGTTCATTTTCAGGTACGCATCTCCTCATGATTTGGTCGGGGCAATACTTGAACAAATACGGGTTGTCGAAGTAGAAGTACTTCACATCTGCCATAAATCGTCTTCGATCTTCTGGGCTCCATTGCGGTGGTGTCTGTCCTGTTGCAAGATAGTTACATATATCAGCATACCAAGGACATACAGAGTGAATTGACAGCAAATGCTCATCAGGAAAAAAATCAGGGATAGGAATGTGCTCATCGGCCTCTTGCACCACAAGCCGGGATAAATGATCCGCCACCACGTTCTCAACTCCTTTCTTGTCCTTGATCGTCAAGTCGAATTCTTGTAGGAGGAGTATCCACCTAATGAGTCTCGGTTTTGCATCTTGCTTAGACAACAAATACTTTAAAGCAGAGTGATCAGTAAAGACAACAATAGGCGAACCAATGATGTAAGCACAGAATTTATCTAAGGCAAACACTACTGCTAGCAATTCTTTTTCGGTGGTAGTGTAATTCATCTGAGCCTCATTAAGTGTTTTGCTAGCATAGTGTATCACATATGGTCTATTTTCCTCCCTTTGACCGAGCACTGCGCCGACCGCGTAATCACTTGCGTCGCACATGAGCTCAAAAGGTAGATCCCAATTGGGTGGTCGCATGATCGGAGGTGTGACTAGCATGCTTTTAAGTTTTTTAAAGGATGCCTCACAATCATCCGACCACTCAAATGGGACCTCCTTAGACAGCAGGTTGGTCAAGGGTCGGGCCAATGCACTGAAATTCTTTATGAATCGACGATAAAAACCTGCATGGCCCAAAAATGACCGGATGCCTTTGATGGCTCTTGGCGTAGGGAGGTTGGAGATGGCCTCCACCTTGGATTTATCGACTTCAATACCCCTTGCCGAAACTATATGGCCAAGCACAATTCCTTCTGTCACCATAAAGTGACACTTTTCCCAATTCAAGACTAGATTCTTCTCCTCACATCTTGTTAGAACTTTCTCCAAGTTTGCCAAACATCCCTCGAATGAATCCCCAAACACCGAAAAGTCATCCATAAAGACCTCCACTATCTTTTCCACCATGTCACTGAAAATTCCCATCATACAGCGTTGGAAAGTCCCCGGAGCATTGCACAGTCCAAATGGCATGCGGCGGTAGGCAAAGGTACCATAGGGGCATGTGAAAGTGGTCTTCTCTTGATCCTCCAAAGCAATCTCAATCTGATTGTAGCCGGAGTATCCATCTAAAAAATAGTAGAATAGATGCCCCGCTACTCGTTCTAGAACTTGATCGAGGAATGGCAATGGGAAGTGGTCTTTCCTTGTGCAAGCGTTCAACTTTCGGTAATCAATGCACACCCTCCATCCGGTGATTACTCTTGTAGGAATAAGCTCATTCTCATCATTCTCAACCACCGTAACTCCGAATTTCTTAGGTACTACTTGCGTGGGGCTAACCCACTTACTATCGGCAATTGGAAAAATGATCCCCACATCAAGTAGTTTCAGAACCTCATCCCTTACCACCTCCTTCATGATGGGATTCAACCGCCTTTGTGGTTGTCGGGAAGGTTTGGAATCCTCCTCAAGATATATGCGGTGGGTGCAAATGAGAGGGCTTATCCCCTTGATATCCGCAATGGTCCACCCAATTGCTCCTTTATGTTTTCTCAACACCTCCAAGAGTTCTTTTTCTTGTTCCATGTTTAATGTAGAGCTAATGACCACCGGAAATGTTTCACCTTCCCCAAGATAGGCGTACTTCAAATGGGTGGGCAAGGGCTTCAACTCCAAGTTGGGCTTTTGTTCATCCGACGGAAAAATTTTCTTTTCTCGATGGGGTAACTCTTCGAATGTAGGGATCCACCTTTCCATCCCTTTCAAATCTTCTACCTCCTCTTGCTCATCATAATTCTCAAGATCCACAATTCCTTCTTCCTTAAATTTCAATATCCCCTCCAGCTCCAAGTGCTCCTCAACCAAAGTGTCGATTCTATTGACCTCACTTACTTCCTCATCATCACCCGGTTGCTTTGCCAAGTTGAATACATTGTGCTCCATTGTCATATTCCCAAATGCCAACTTCATTAGACCGTTCCTGCAATTTATCACGGCATTAGATGTAGCAAGGAAGGGTCTTCCAAGTATTACGGGAATTTGGGAGCTAAGGTTTGCAACAGGATGTGTATCAAGCACAATGAAATCGACAAGGAAGTAAAATTTATCAATTTGAACTAAGACATCCTCAACTACTCCCCTTGGTGTACGGATACTACGATCCGCCAATTGAAGTGTGATTGAGGTGGGCTTCAACTCCTCCAGCTGCAGCTGTTGGTACACCGAGTAGGGAAGAAGATTCACACTTGCCCCCAAATCGAGGAGTGCTTGCTCCACTCGATAATTTCCAATGGTGATGGCTATGGTTGGACAACCGGGGTCTTTGAATTTGGGAGGAGTGTTAGTCCTCAAAATTGAGCTCACTTGCTCGGTGAGGAATGCTTTCTTGTGGACATTCAGTTTTCTCTTCACCGTGCATAAGTCCTTCAAAATCTTAGCACATGATGGAATTTGCTTGATGGCGTCGAGGAGTGGAATGTTAATCTTCACCTGCTTAAACATTTCCAAAATATCAGCATAATTAGCCACCTTGACAGGTGGCTTCAAACGACTTGGGAAAGGGGCAGGCAAGGGAGGAATAAACACACAATCATCAATTAATTTTTCTTTCTCAACAACCTCTCTTTCTTTCTCTTCACGCACCTCACTCTTGTCGGCGTCACCCAAGAGATCTTTTTCTTTTGGCAATGTGGTCTTGGGTGAGACCGTTGGCAAAATGGTTTTGTCAATTTTTTGCCACTGCGGAGGGTGGTGACAGCTTTGAGTTGCTCGCAACTCTCTTTCGAAGGTTCCGATGACTCAACAAGGTGTTGACCCCTAGGGTTCTCTTGTGGTTGAGCGGGGAACTTCCCCTTTTCTTGTTGAGATGCCCCTATGGAGTTTGTCAACTTTGTGAGTTGGGCTCTTACATCATTGATGGCTGTGGCATTTTGGTTATTGATGGCGGTTTGGCTTTGAATGAAGGAATGGACCATATCCTCCAAATTCCTTTTGTGAGGAGGTTGGTATGTGGATGGATTGGACGGTCCTTGAGAAAAACTTTGTGGAGGTGGATTTGGTGAAAAATTCTGTGGTGGTGGGTTTGACAAATACCCTTGTGGATTGGTCCGGGGGTATTGAGAGCTAGATGTTTGCCCTTGGCCATGGTATTGGTTTTGCTTGGGAGGCATGGGAGATGCATATGCACTTGAACCATGAGGAATGGGGTTTTCATTTCTCCAACTAAAATTTGGGTGATTACTCCAACCCGGATTGTAAGTATTTGAATTGGGAGAAAATGATTGCCTCGTTTGGTTGAATGCATGGACTTGTTCATGGTACGCTTCTTTAAGGGTCGGAATGTTTGGGCAATCCGATAGGGAATGCTCCATACATTCGCAAATTGAACAACCCTCCTCGGTTCGTGACACATTAGACACCTCGTGTCTCTTATTGACTTCAAGACTCTCAACTTTCCTTGACAATTTAGCAATTTTTGAAAACAAGTCTTCCCGGTCTCTTAAATCATAAATCCCTCCCCCTTGAGTTTGGCCAGTCTTTTGAGGAGAAGACCTTGGTACATCGGTGGGATCTGTAATGTCCCATGATTGTGCATTTTGTGCCAATGTATCAAAGTAATCTAAGGCCTCATCAGGGTCTTTGTTCAAAAACTCCCCATTACACATCATGTCAATGAACTGTCGATGGCCCGGTGTGATTCCTTCATAAAAGAAACTCACCAATTGCCATGGTTCAAAGCCATGATGTGGAAGGGATTGTAGCAATTCCTTGTACCTCTCCCAACATTGATAGAATTGCTCATTGGGCTTTTTCGAAAAGTTTTGAATTTGCTTTTTTAGGGCAGTGGTTTTATGCACCGGAAAGAATTTGTTCAAAAACTCAGAAATCATTTGGCTCCACGATGTGATGGTTCGAGGCCTTAAGAAAATAAGCCACGTTTTTGCCTTGTCTTTTAGGGAAAAGGGAAACAATTTCATTCTAGCTATCTCTTCCATCCCATGATTGGGGAGGAAGGTTGCAACCATTTCCTCAAAATCCCTTATGTGTGAATAGGGGCTCTGAGTTTCAAATCCGTTGAACGTGGGAATTAGTTGCAACATCCCTGGCTTAACTATGAAAAGATGAGCTTGGACCGGAAGGAGGATGCATGATGGTGTGGTGCTTCGTGTTGGTTGTAGGAAATCTCTCATTGACCTCACCGGGGGATCCATTTGAAAATTATTCCCCTCATTCACGGGAGGGGAAAATTCATTCTCGGATTGGGTATTTGGGGTTCTTGTGGTCCCCCACCCCTTTGGACATTTGGATTTGCACCTATATTGTCAAAATTGTCACCCGCATCCTCCGGTTGTTCTTGGTCAATATTCATGGTAGGGGCCAAATTTTGTCTAACAAGTCGATTTCGGTCGTTCTGCCTCCACATAAAACAAAATATATACAAACAAAGTTATACACAAACAAGATTATGTACACAGAACAACGTACCTCAGCCCATGATGAAGATCATGGGACTTACCTCCGTCGTCCGAAAATCACCTTCTTGGTTTGACACTTGCCTTCCCCGGCAACGGCGCCAAAAATGCTTGACAAATTTCCTTGTTGTTTTCTAACCTATAAACATCACCTTTTAGCATGTATAGTATATGAATAAAGGGGAGTGTCACTCTCCTTAGGATGATGTCAAAAGAAAGGGCAACGGAATGGTGGATGAATGAGATTTCAAATGTGAGTATGTGTGAACAAAAGTGCTCCCCAAGCGCAAGGAGACTTTTGCGGATCATGTTTTACTTGGTGGTATTTCAAGGTCATTTCCACGAGGAAGGAAGTAAACCAAGGGGAGGTGATTTTGGAAGAAAGAAAGTGTAAAATCTTTGATTGTTGGAAGTTGTTTGGTGAAATTGTTTTGATGCTAGTAAAATGAGAAATAAATGTTGGCAAATCCAAGAGGTCACTCCAATAGGAATACCGTCTCAACTCGAAATCCTCCTCCAATAGAGCATGAATGAACGATTGATTCGTGGGAAGCTAGGGGTAAGATTGGTGAGTATTTAAGCATAAACCGTGACTAGGTCTATGAAATATCAAAGACTCACCAAGTTATCCACCCTCAACCCAGTCAAACCGAACCATTGAACTCTGAAAGAGGGGAAGAGAATGAGTTGAAATGGTATACCCAAGTGGAGGTTCCTCTTGGTTTTGCCAACTAAGAGATTTAACTATTCATGCTTAAAATAAAGACAACAATATGATGAGAAGACATTATGAAAAAATAAAGACTAAAGCTAAGCATAAACGAATTGCATAAATTTAACTTCTGGATAACCACCTCTTACTAAAGATTGGATGAGAAACTACTCACTCTTCATGACTTTGTTAAAACTAGAAAAGTGAGTGATGCTTATCCCTCAAAGTAGAGGAGTTACAAGGTAACACATTTACGTTCCACCCTTCACGGCTTTGGTAAAGCTCTAGAAAAGTGGAAGAGTTTCACTCCTCTAAGGGAAGAAGGAAGCTCAAGCAATGAAAGTAAAAGAGCAATAACATAATAAAAGAAAGCAATACTTAAAGTAAAAGAAAACAATAAATTAAAAGGAAGTAAGAATACAATAAAAGAAAGCAATACTTAAAGAAAGCTGTAAGCAATAAGGAAAACAATAATACTTTTGGAGGGTTTTCCTCTACCAAAAGATGAATGCTTTACAAGTCATAAGGGTTGGTATTTATAGGCAACAAGGGAGGGTGAAAGTCTTGTTAGGTGACCTTGAATCTTGTTAGGTGGACTTGAAGAGTCTTGTTAGGTGGCTTTGAATCTTGTTAGGTGGACTTGAAAATCTTGTTAGGTGACTTTGAATCTTGTTAGGTGGACTTGAAAATCTTGTTAGGTGGCCTTGAATTCTTTGATCCTCCTTTGTTTTGAGCTTTGATAATTGGCACCCCAGTAGTTTATAGCTTTAATGCAATTGGCTCCCCAATAGTTTGTAGCTTTGACGCACAAAGTCCTGAAAAGAACAACAATTAATGCATTATCATTTATTCACACACTAATTCTAATTTGATTTATTTTGACTAGTTTAACTTTATTCAGCTAACACAATTTACCTATTAAATTATACCTTAATTAGGGTTAATCATAGGTCCCATTCGGAGTGATGAATGATGTCTTCTCTTAGTCCGGGGGTACATGCTAATTTGGTTATACCCAGAGTAAGCATCCAGAAAAGTGAGTAACTCATACCCCGTGATGGCGTCAATGAAGAGGTCGATTCGCAGCAACGGGTAGCTGTCTTTTGGGCACGCCTTGTTTAGTTCTGTGAAGTCGACGCAGAGGCGCCATTTTCCATTAGCTTTAGTGACCATCACCACGTTGGAGAGCCATTCGAGATATACTACTTCTTTGACGACCCTTGTTGTCTATTAGCTTTTTCACCTCCTTGTCCATAGCTTGGGGCCTTTTGGTGGAGGCGCCCCTTAGCTTTTGGCGAACAGGCTTGTGGCGTGGGTCAACATTGAGATGGTGTGTGGCCATTTTCTGGGTCGATGCCCTCAAGGTCTGCATGTGACCATGCAAAGACGTCCATGTTACATCTCAAGAAGTCTATTAGCGAGCCAAGCAGATCTTCAAAAAGGGAAGAGCCAACGTATACTCTTCTTTTTGGGTGCTCTTTATCCAAGATCATAGGGGTGAGCTCCTCTACTGGTTCTCCTCTTTCTGTGGTGGAGTCATCCCTTAGGTCAAGGACCTCAACCTGCAATACCTCATGTGGCTTCCTAGTTTTCATAGATAAGACATAACACTCCCTTGTGCTACCTGGTCTCCTCTGACCTCTCTGACTCCATTCAGGGTTCAAAAGTGGAGGACAAGATGATAGGTGAAGGGCACTGCTCTTAATATGTTAAGAGCAGGTCACCCCAGTATGATGTTGTAGGCTAACGGGTAATCTATTACCAGGAAATTGACCATAACAATGGAGCTTCGGGGTGCTACTCCAGCTGTGACAGGAAGAGTGATGGACCCAAGGGGATACACCTCCTCCCCTGAGAATCCAATAAGGGGTGACCTGATAGGCTGCAGTCTCTCCCTGCCCAGGTTAAGCTTGTCATAAGCCTCTGCGAATAGGATATCCACAGAGCTACCGCTATCTACTAGGATCCAGCGCACCTGAAAGTTGGTCACGGTCATGGTGAGCACCAGGGGGGACGTCATGGGGGTGCTGGATCCCCTCTAGGTCTTTATTTGAGAAAGATATGACCTCGTTGTCACCCTACTTTGGCACTTTGGATGGGCGCATCTCTTCGAGATGCCTTGCCTTTCTAGCATAGGCCTTCATTGCAGAGAGTGATTCTCCACCTCCTGCTAGTCCTCCCAAGATGGTGTGAATTTCCCCAATGGGCTACTGATCTTCTTGATTGTGAGGTGGTTGTGCTCATTCTCTACCAGTAACATACTGGCATAAGTGGGCATGGTGGATGAGTTCCTCAATTTGTCTTTTGAGATCATAGCAATCACCAGTGTCATGCCTATGGTCGCGGTGGAAGCAATAGTGCTTGTTAGGATTTCTGCGATTTGGAGGAGACTTCATCTTCCCTGGCCACTTTATCACGGGGTCATCCTGGATTTGGAATAGGATGTGTCCGATAGCAGCATTGAGGGGAGTGAAGGCTTGTCGGTCCCTTTAAGGAACAGGACCTAGCCAGTCTTTAACAAGAACCCTCTCTATTCTGTTGTGTTTGTTGTTAGTCTCCTTCTTGTCTTCCCTCTCTCTCTCTCTTTCCTCTTTTCCCTTGTTTTGGAGGACTTACCTCGCCTGACCCTTGTGATGTCCTCAGCATTCATGTATTTCTGGGCCTTTGCTAGCAGCTATAGTATGCTCTTCGGTGGACGCTTCATTACTGAGAAGAGGAAGCTTGATGAGCGGAGGCTTCCCAAGAAGGTGATCATCGTCACTTCGTCATCGGGCTCATCAACTTGGAGTACCTCCTCGTTAAAATGAGTGAGGTAGCTCCTCAGGTTCTCCTGATCCTGCTTTATGCTAAACAGGTGGGTAACAGGCTTTTGGTGGCAACGCCCCCCAATGAAATGCGATACGAATGACCTACTCAGCTCAGCAAAGGAGGCGATGGAGGTTGGGGAGAGCTTAGCGAACCATTGTGGTGCAGACCCCTTCAATGTGGTTGGGAACGCCCTACATATGATTTCGTTTGAGATGTTGTGCAGTTGCATTAGAGTTTTGTAAGTGTCGAGGTGGTCAAGTGGATCCTTCGTCCCGTCAAAGATCTCCACGGATGGTATTTTGAATTTCTAAGGGAGGGGGTAGTTCGTCACGTCAGGTTTGAAAGGTGTGTATGTACGCCTTACCAGGTAGTCCACTGTCTCAGGTCCCTATGCCTTCATGGCGTTGAAGACATTACCTAGTTGATTTTTGTACTTCCTTGATTTTCTGGTCCCAATGATTTGGAACTCCTCTGGAATGGTCGTGGAAATGGCTCACATGCTCCATGCTTTGGTTCTTACTCTCATCCTCTTGGAGATAAGGGTCTTCACTATGGGAAGTAGGAGGAAGAGGTGTGAAATCCCTCATGATGGGCTCCTCTGTGTGGGGCACCTAAAGGGACTCCAAAAGGGGCGCCTAGGTGTGGAGCAGCAGGGTGTGGAGCTCTTTAATGTCTAGAGCGTGGAGCTCCTTGGGGTCCTCTATGCTGTACACCTCCAAGTTGTGCTCCTCTTTATCCAGCAAGCAGGAGTTGTAGTATTTGTTGGTTTTGGGCCACCAACTGCTGCATGGTCTTTAACATTTGTTGGGGATTTGGAGCCGGAGCATTCGGGACAAGGTTGGTAGATTGAAGAGCAACCTCCTCCTCTTGTAGTGGATTGTCTTCATGTTGGTTCATGGATCTGGTAGTGATCGTCATTGGTTCAACAAATGAAATGTTTAGGAGTGAGAATTTTGTTTACTCCCACATACGGCGCCAAACTTATGATGCACAAAATGACTTTGCACACCATCTATTAAGTGTGAGTAATAAATGCAGTAACTAAAAGTAGAGAGATGGAGTAGACAAGATTTATAGTGGTTTGGTCAACGTAACTTGCGTCCACTCTTCAATGGCTCTGGTCGCCGGGTACTTTATTAACTCAAGGGTGTAGAGAGCAGAGAGTACAAGCTTTGATGGAGAGAAAAAAGTCATGCTCAGGTAAAAGTGTGATGCCCCCCAAGTGTTGGCGGAGTGTGCAATTTATAGTGGTCCTCTAACAGATTGGAGCTACTTTACAGCAACTAAACGACTATTCTGGTGAAGCTCACGATTTATTTTCAACGGGTGAGGAGGTTGGGGAGCTCTCCATGAGATGCAGTCAAAGATAAGGTGTGGGTGGACTGTTTCCTTCTACGGTGCAGGTAAGGCTCCCATGCTATCCCTCTTGATGACGTAGCCAAGCAGAGAGTTTGACTGGTCTTGGATCGTATTGGGTTTGGTGGATATTTTATAAGGTTGGGCTCGTCAATTGGGATTGAGCTTTCCTCATAAACTGAATTATTTGGACTTGACCCATCAGTATCAGTTATTAAACGAGTAATCGAGTGATAAATTGGTTAAAGTACTCTACTCAAACATAACTCATCTAGTACACGGATTAGGTAGGTCCACCTATTTATCATTCAAATATATTAAGATCGATTTTTATTTTTGATCAAAATATTAAGATCGAATTTAAATCCTTTATTTCTTATTGATTCATGCTAGATAATCCTTCTGAATTTTGTCAAACCTAGTGTGATGTCATGTTCAATATGCATCATACCTACGAGAGAAAAATGGCATAGCCTAGCTAGGTCAGTCACCACCTAGAAAATGGTGGGTTGACTCATTTTTTCATGGCATGTCCCATACCATCTTTTGACCGTAGAAAACAGATGTGGAATTTCATTCTCCATTTTTCCATGACATGTTTAGCTTGTGGAATTCTATAATGTATGTACTGATTATGGTATTTTATTGTCTAAAATATGACAACATTTAGTATTTGTCACCCTCTCATGTTGATGTATTAGTTTAATTAAATTGAACTTTCTAACTTTGATCGACCTTAACTCCATACTAGAATGTCACATTCGCAAACATAGTCTATGTTTTTCACAAGAAATATTATTCTCCATGTACTGATTTATGATGTTTTATCCTGTATAACATGATGATCCTTTGTCTTTGTTATCATACTTAGCATTAATCACCTCCTTCTTGTTCTAACACTAATTTAATCAATTTGAACTTTCTACCTTTGATTAAATTTAATTTCGTATTCGAATGTCGCATTCACAAATGTGATTTACGTTTTTCATGTGAAATTTCAGCCTCTATACACTGATTATGATTTCCATCTTTTGAAACACAGTGATCCTTAGAGCTTTTTAACTGTGGCCTACTTTAACTTCGTATTCAGGTCTCATATTTGCAAACATGATCTATGTTTTCCATATGAAATTTTATCCTCCACAATTTGATTACAGTGTTACATCCTTTGAAACCCGATCATCCCTTGAAATTATTTGAAGCTAGTTATGATCTCAAGTCAATCTTGATCCTTCTTTGCAATTAAATGGACTGAGACCGAGCCGCATAGTGCTAGGCTCGATTGGGTTTGATTCATTGACACTAGCCCTATTAATAGATCAAATTTTGATTCAAATTCGATCTGACGCTAAATTCATTTAGCCAAATATGGATTAAAATTTTAATCCATTAATTTGAATTCAATCCGAATTCGTTTAGGTAAATTTAATCGAATTAGAATATGAATACATGATGATCCAATCCGTTATTAATTCAATATGAAATTAGATAATATATATATATGTGTGTGTGTGTGCGCGCGTGCAGTTATTGAAATGCGTGAAAAGTAAAAGTTGGATAAGACAATTTACTTCAACTCCACCATTTTACGAGTATATATTAAGTGTAACGGTAAAATTATGTTATCAATGTCATGTGGTATCACTAATTAATTATAAAATAATAAATAGGATTGTTGCGCCCTACAATTCTAGCAAAGCAGTTGTGGTTATTAGTAGTTATTAAAATTAGTAGAATTCTAGTATTTTATCTCTAGTTTGTGATATCACGTGATATTAATAATGTGATGTCACCGCTTACATTTAATATGTGCTCCCATTTTACATCCTTTTCAGTTGCCCATCCCTTCTATTTCCTCTTTTCTTCCTCGTCCCTCTTCAGTTCCCACATCTCTCTTCTCACCCCACTGCACTTTCTCTTTGCCCATCTCTCCAGCTCAACGAAGATAATTACCAGCTTTATTCCATGTTCTCTGTCTGGCGTGAAGAGTTGCTAAGACGAGGATTGCATTTCATCTTGTCGTAGGAATTCTGGTGGGTTTGCATTATATTTGTTATGTTAAGTAGGGGTGTAACTTGGGTTGGGCAACCGGAGCCCAACTCGAAAAAATTAGGGTTTGGGCAAGGGTTTTTAATACTTGGGTTGGGCTTGGGTCAAAAAACTCCAACCTGAATTCAATTTGGGTTGGACTCGGGTTCAACCCAAACTCGACAAATTAAAAAAAAAAATTATATATATATAATGCATTAACACTGGTTTTTTATTTTTGTTCTATCGTTCTCTGTCTCTCTCATTCATTTTTATTTTTGTTCTAGTATTAGCACTGTTAAAAACTTGGTTGAAGTTATTGGTTGTTAATTTAGATGAATGTTACGTAATATATGTATTAGGTTTAGAACAACAAACCTATTTTGAGTTCTACCTGAACTCAACTTAATTGAACCCGTAAAGTAATTCGAAATTATTAACTCGAATTCAACTCGAACCTGCTCGAATTAAACTCGAGCAGTGCTCGGGTTAAGTTTCTCAACCTGAGGTAAGGTTAGGGTTAGAGTTGAAGATTATATACCTATGCTTAGACTAGGGTTGACTGTCCAACCCGCTCAACTCGTCCGAGTTGCATCCCTAATGTTAAGCATTCTTATGGCCTCAAACGGTCATTTAAGTTTTATTTTATTCCTTAATTTCACATTTTCAGTTGAGATCTATGGATTATTAATTGTCTTTCACATAGAGTTGTATTTATAGATTATTGGTGAAATTGATCTAAAATTTAAATAAAACTTTCATGTGGTAAGAAGTACCATTAAACCAAAGTACTAAGTAGGCCATTGAAATGCTTTCTATTAGATGGATCTTAATGTGCCTATCTTTTGATTTTGATTTTTTTTCAAATTTAATCATTTTTTAATGTTTCATAAATATTGACAACTATTTTTCCTGTGCTTGCCCCGACCTACCCATCGGGCCTAAAAAAGAAACACAATTCAACCTACTCAACTACTTGCGAACTGGCCCAGCACATAGAACACTGACATGCTTAACTTTCAGGGCCAATCCGTGGGTCACGGGCCCAATGTAGACACAAAGGCTAAAATTTGGAGAAATTATGTTTGATACCCATGTGATTTTGTCTCGTAAAATTAACATCTATTATATAAATTCAAGTCAAACTAGAGAACGTTATGCTCTTAGCTCCTATAACCATGAGTTTATTCTTGGAATCACTCCAAACCATGTGGGTGTGGTTGTAATTATCCAATAAATATACTCCAAGCTGTTGAAACGATTGTTGAAACTTCAGAGAGAGAGAGAGAGAGTCTAAGATGGTTTACTCATTCGCACGACCCATCGTCAGTGGAAGTTTCTGTTCCTTCACCCACAGCTCATCCTTCTCTAATCGTCACTCTGCAACAGTTCTCAAGTAAGCTCAATATCCTTTCCGCCAATTACTCGGTTTCTTAATGATACGCATGTTCATATTATTCTTCTTTTTGTTTGGTTGCTGAGAAAGCACAGTTGAAGATGAGATAGAGAGAAGGGGAAATTCTGGGTCATTTCTCGTCTTTTAGTCTTGTGAATTCTGTGGTTTTTTGTTTGGCTATGTTTGGAAATGGGGAAAGGAAAGTGGGTGTTCAGTTATAGAATACATTGTATCTGCAGCAAGTAAGATGTGATTGTTCTTGTCAACAACTTCAGTTCTCCAAATGGGAAGAAAGTGGAATCCTCAAATTTTGTGGTCTGGGTTTTTAATTAGAAAGAAATTTAGGTGCTATGATGAATTAATGCAAGTTCGTATTGTTCTAAAGCATCAATAATGTGTCAGAACTTATTTCTAATGTTGTCAAGTTCCCTCAGAATGATGTTCTTATTTCTCCGACTTAATGTGAATTTTGTACCGTTCTTAACCGTCACACAACCCCAAAACATGAAAATTAAAGAATGAAAAAAAATGCACAAATTCACCCTCATATTCTGGGATCTCTGTTTTTCGGAAAAATAAGCTGGCTAGGACTGTCTTATAGCATTGTCAACATTGCTGTCATTCCCTTTTATGTTTATATTCCGTAGACCATTATTGATGATATGGATGATAGAAACTCAGTAAGGTGGTAACCTGGTGATGATGATATATTGATAGCTAAGCCACTGCAGGAAAGAATAATTGATATTGAACTATTCCATTTTCTTTAAGAAGAAACAGATAAATTGCAACTAGATACTTCAAGGATTCACTTTTGCTGCACCAAATTCGAAAGTTTTCCGTCGACCACCTTGTAGCCCTTTAAACTTTTGGTGAAGAATTGAATTTTAACATTGATTGAAGGATTTAAAATGCAGAATGATTCAACAATTATCATATATGTTAAAGTCACCCTTTATTTTAAAAGGGACGTGTGATGTGTGACGTGTTTTGACTTGTGTTTGATCTTTTGCCTGTGTCAACTAATATCTGTTTGATATAGTTTTTCGAAGTACTTATTTTCAGCAAAAGAAAAAAAAAACAATTGTAAAAGAAGTAAAATTATATTTGTTTACTATTTTGTGAAAGTCATATATGTTTATGTGAGTATTTATGTGATGAACTTATATATGTGCTATTTTGCATGTGATTAAGCTTGGAGGAAAAGAGAAAATCCAAACAAGGAAAAAGAAAAATATAAAACAAATTTTACTTTAAAAAATACTCGAGAAGTGTGATCAAATAGTACCTAAGATTTTCAACCACTGAGATGATGGATATTTCAAATTTGGGATGATAGATAGGGAACTTCTTGACACTGAAATTTTACAGAGTGAAAATTTGGTTCGAGAAATTTTGTAGCCATTTCCAGATTGTATCTTTAGGAACAAAGGCTAGCAACTACCCTGCCTATCCCTTGGCCCACCCCCACTGCCAAAAATGGTAACTACATAAAAGAAAGAAATTGAAAATGTGTAGGTATACTGTATACAAACATTATATGGGCTTATTTCTGTGTGTTTTGGGAAACAGTTGACCTTTTCGTTACTCTTTCTACAGGAAAGGATCAGTTGAGTTAAATTTGAGTTTTTTTATATTTTATGCACTCAATGATGAAGGTTGTCAAAATGATCATACCCCCCACCCCACCTAATTTGTGGTGAGTTATCCGATGAAATGATAACAGAAAAGGACTAATGGCTGCTTGGTCCTCATAATTTTTAGATTTTTGTCATACCACCGCATCAGTGCAAAGGACTTACTTCACAAATTGGAATGTTGACAAGAATATCCAACTATAAAGTTTTCCAATGGCTTGTATAGGGGAAAAAGAAATGCAATAGATATTGTTATTTATCTTGAAGTTCATGGGAAATTGATCCATGTTCTCCCTAAAGTGTGTTTGTGGTGAATATTATAGTTTCATAATTTATATGACTATGAATAGATTCCTCTTTGGTAGTTATGGTTAAGTTAATACTTTTTTTAAAATTTGCTTTGTTGCTTTTGGTTTTTTTTTTTTTTGAAAAATCTGACGGGCTTTTATGGTATGGTAGCGTAATAAGGGATGGGGCAGTTTTGCTTATTTCTAAAAATTTTGGGGGTTGGCTGTCAATTTATGAAAACAAAATTATTTGTAACAAATGCACCATGATACTCTTCATATGAATTTCTACTTGTATGACTTTAGAAGTTCTATGTGCTTCCTTTCATGTTTGATGATGCTTTTTTGCTTTCTTTTATTTTTCTTTCTTTCTCCCAGATGGAGATTGACAGGAGACCAACATGCAAGACTGGTTACTCACAGAACCAAGGGTCAAGAATTTCGAGTCTTGGCCAACCCTAATGTATGCATTACCCAAGGCTTCCACATGTATATTGCCAATATATTTGGTTTGAATATGCTGAAAGATATTTTTAGGTATGTGATTGGTGATTTAGTCAATGTGTGTCATCATAAGAAGATGGTCATTGCCTCACTGCATTTTATGGACTATTATTCAAGCGAAATACATAACTTATGCACCAACATCAATAGTTTTTAGTAAACATGTAAATGTCAAGACTAGGTACAAATGTAGATTGAGAAGGACAAACATTGTGATGATATTCAAATATCTACTTACTGTTGGACTAAACTGACACAGTGCTCTATCTTGTTGGATGATCTTCCTACTGGCACCCCTCAAATCACATATTGCCCTAAGCCTACACATGTATATCCTTATGAAGTATGCTTTAGCTCAACTGGATAGCTATCTGATTTCAAGTTTGTTATGCTAATCGTAGTTGTCAAATCGTGTATCGAAAGGCGTATCATTTTCTATGTTCATTTTTGAAAATAATAATGAGGACTTGTACCAAGAATCCCCACTACTAGACTAATATGAGGAGGGGGGGGGGGGGGGGGTCAAGGGGATGATAGAAGTCAATTGCATCTTTTTTCCAAATATACCTACTTTTTTGTGGTCTGTGTTCAATTTATGTAACATTCGAAGGATTCTTGAAGGCATTTTATGTATGTTTTCATGCTCCTGATCGAAGTATTATAGATGATCAACAAGTATTTACTGTGCTGACATGTAAGAATACATGACATAGGTGCGTCCCGGAGGCATAGTAAGTCCCACTAATTGGATCCATTTTTGTCATCCTACATTGTTTCAGTTCGGTTTTGGTATAATCCTTGGTTTTATTTGAAGTCATAGGTTGATCGTATATCTTTCCTCTGTCTCTTTAGTTGGATTGATAGTTTTATACTCCTGTGAGTTGCTTAGTGAAGTAGCATAGTATTTTCCGAATTGGCCCTTTCAATCTTCCTTTGTTCCTGTTGCTTAGGTGCTCTACTTAGTAATGGTTCTCAACAGAGGGGCTATATAACCTGTGTTAGAGTTCTTATTTCTCTATTAGACATTAGTTAATTAGTGCATAGTAGTAGTGTAATTACTTGAATATTACACAGTTATAAATAAAAAAGTGTAGGTTAACCTAGTCTACACACAACTGATTACTCTTTCTTGTCTTTTCTTCTCTTCTTTTCCTTCTTCTCTTGCTTTCTCTAACTCTGATATTACTTTTTGTATTTTAACTTGTTATCAGAGTATCGATTCGTGACAAATATTATAAGGAAACATAGGAGAAGACTCTTGGATTTTTTTCTTGTCGCTGATGTCAGTATGATGTCAGCACTTCCCAATCATTGGAACCCACCTTGTGGTTTGGAATTTGATGCTAATAATTGTGGTGATTTTTGTGGAATTTTTTGGGGCCATATGAATAGATTTTGCTATTTTTGAATGATTTTCGTGAAAATAGGGTTCTATTTTGTGATTTGTCGATTCAGCCTCTGTGAGAGTTTTTGATGCTTCCCTATCTGAGGAGTGCGACTAATAGATTTGAGAATGTGTTTGAGTTGCCTAGTTGATTTTTTGTTGTTTTCTGGTGTTTTTTTGCCCTCACGAACTATCGGTAGTGAGTTTGGACACTGATTTGACATCAGCAGGTTGGTTGCTGGCTCTTGGGTGCGTTTTTCTAGCTTCTGAGTGTGTTTTGAGCAAATTTGAGTAGTCGGTACCCCACTTTTAGTGTTTTTGGGCAAGATCTACATGATCTGTGCATCGGCCCTTGTTTAGTTGTGTGGATTATCTATTTGTTTTATTCTCGATTACTATTTTTTTGGTTGTGGATATCTCTATGGCGACTTTGGAGGATGTGAAGGATACTTTAGTGGATGATCTGGCAAGATAGGATCATTAAATAGATGATCAAGCTAGATAGATTACTTTTGTCAAATTGAATGAGACTAACTATTATTTTTGTCCCATGCCATCTGTTAAGTTTAGAGAGATAACATAACACAATATTAAAGAAACAGAGTAGTCAAAACTTAACTTAGCTCTCATACATCACTTGTATTTATAGTTAACTCACAATAATAAGAATTACACATACATCCTCTTACTATTAACAATTTACACATATTATCTTAATATTCTTAACACTCTCCCTCAAGCTGGGTTATATATATCATATAATCCAAGCTTAGAACAAATCACTGTAAGACATGTACCACTTAATGCTTTGGTAAACATATCTGCAAGCTAATCTTCAGATCTCACAAATGAAGTTATAATCTCCCCAGCTACTATCTTGTTCCGAATAAAGTGACAATCAACCTCAATATGTTTGGTTCTCTTGTGAAATACCGGATTGACAGTGATATAGATAGCTGTCTGGTTGTCACAGAACAACTGTAAAGGAAGTTGAACTGAAAACTCAATTTCCTGGAGGAAGTGTAGTAGCCAAGTCAACTCAGTCGTCGTATGCGCCATTGTCCTATACTTAGTCTCGGCACTAGATCTTGCTACCACGGATTGTTTCTTACTTTTCCATTAGACAACGTTATCTCCTCAAAAAGTACAATTACCAGTGGTTGATTTTCGATCAGAAGGAGAGTCAGCCCAATCAGCATTTGAGAAACCTTCCACTCTAAGATGTTTATTAGTTCGATATAACAGTCCAAGTTTAGCAGCACGTTTGAGATATCGCAGAATTCGAGTAACTGCCTCCCAATATGGTACTCTAGGACACCCTATAAACTGACTTACTATACTGACTGCATAGGAAATATCCAGTCGAGTAATAGTGAGATAATTAAGCTTCCCAACTAATCTGCGATACCGACCCGGATTTTCAAATAGTGCACCATCATCCATCAAAAGTTTCTGATTCAGATCCATAGGAACATCAATAGGTCTGCCACCCAGCAAACCGGTTTCCTCTAGCATGTCAAATACATATTTCCTCTGGGATAAACAAATACCTTGTTTAGATCGGGCCACTTTAATACTCAAAATACTTGAGCTTTTTCAAATCTTTAGTATGAAATCGATTTTGCAAGAATATTTTTAACTTGACAATTCCCTCAAAATGATTTCCAGTAATCTCAATATCATCTACATAGACAACCAATATAACATATCCAGAATCTGTCTGTCTATGAAACATAGAATGATCTGTTTGACATTGAAGAAAACCAAATTCTAGAACTGTATCTGAAAACTTACCAAACCATACCCTCGGTGACTACTTCAAACCATACAAAGATTTCTTTAACCGACATACACTCTTACCATATTCCCTCTAAGTAGTAAACCCGGGTGGCTGTTCTATCTATACCTCTTTAACCAAGTCACCATGTAGGAAGATATTCTTCATGTCTAACTGAAACAAGGGCCAATCAAGATTAGTAGCCAAAGAAATCAAGATACAAACAGAGGAAATTTTGGCAACAGGAGAGAAAGTCTCCTCATAATCAACATCATAAGTCTGAGTAAAGTCTTTTGCAACAAGTCGGGCTTTGAGATGTTCCATAGAACCATCCAGATGAAATTTAACAGTATACACCCAACGACACCCAATAGTTCGTTTACTAGAAGGTAAAGGAACGAGATCCCAAGTCTCATTATGATGTAAGACATCCATCTCCTCCTCCATAGCTTTCTTCCAACCCGTATCAGATAATGCATTCTGTAAATGCTTAGGAATAGATATAGTAGATAATTGAGAAGTAAAACAACAGAAGACAGGAGACAAGGCATCATATGAAACAAAATGAGCAATGAGATGATTAGTAATACACGAACGAGTACCTTTTCGAAGAATAATAGGTAAAGAGTCTAAATTACCTGATGTACCAGGATCAGGAGGCGGCAAGGAAGACGGTACAGGCACCTTAGTCGATGGGCGAGGACGGCGAGAGTAGACACGGAGAGGTAAAGTAGATGGTAACATAGTGGGCAGCGGAATATCTAAAGATGAGGAAAGAGATGGTGGTATAGGAGATGACCCAAAGTCTAAATCCAAAGGCTGAGAAGGTGCTAGAAAATATGGAACAGATCCTCAAATGTGACATCGGCACTAGTAAAGTATCAACGCAGAGAAAGATTGTATCAAAGATACCCTTTCTGCGTGCGGGAGTAACCAAGAAATACACATTTGGTAGCTCGAGGGTCAAGTTTGTCAAACTCAGGACCCAAATTGTGAACATAACAGGCATATCCAAAAATCTTAGGAGTCAGAAAAAATAAAGGTTTGCTAGGAAAAATGACAGAATATGGACTTTGTCCATTTAACACAGAGGATGACATACGATTAATAAGGTGACAAGCAATAAGAACTGCATTACTCCAAAAATATTAGGGAATATTCATCTGGAATATCAAGGCACGGGTGACTTTCAACAAATGACAGTTCTTGCATTCAGCGACACCATTCTGTAGAGAGGTGTAAATACAAGAAGTCTGATGAATAATGTCAGTTTTACTAAGATAAGCTGGAAAGGATTATATTCATATTCCCGAGCATTATTAGAACGTAAAGTACATATACGACAACCATACAGAGTTTTTATTTCCTTACGAAAGGTCTCAAATATAGAGAATAATTCATACCAAGCTTTCATAAAAAATAACCAAGTCACACGAGAATAGTCATCTACAAATGTCACAAAATAAGAATATTTATTAGATGAAATATTTTTTATTGGACCCCATACATTAGAATGTACTAACTTAAATGGACTAGACACACGATTATTGATTCTAGACTGAAATGACACACGGTGATACTTAGTAAGTTGATAAGCTTCACAAGATAAAGACGATACTTAACTAAGACTGAGAACTTGGCGGTTCAGATTTTGGAGAGAGGAATGTCCAAGACGACAACGCCATTGAAAAGAAGACAACGAAGTCTGTAGAGCCCGGGTAGGTGAATCAAAGTCAAGGTAATATAAGAGGAATAAAAGGTTATAGAACAATTGAGAGAACGGGTAATCTTACTAATGGAAAGTAAACTAAAAGGAAGCTAAGGAATAAATAACACAGAAGATAGAGACATATCAGGACTCAAGTGAGTAGTCCTCAGACCTGAAACTTTAGAACAAGTACTATTAGCAAGAGTAACACTATATGTGGAAGTAACAGACTGATAAGTAGAAAAAATCATCAGACGCACCAGTCATGTGGTCAAAAACGGCAGAGTCTATGACCCAGGACTGCGAGTGGAGGACAATAAACAATTGGAAGCAGTACCTGACTGGGAAAAAATAACAATGGAGGGAGATGGGATAACCTGCTGCTGGGACAGAAACTGAGCATACTCTTCCCGTGTAAGAGTAACTGACACGGAATTAGGGGGAGCAGACCGAGGTATAGTGACAGGAGTCGAGGTGTTATTTTGATAAGAAACCTGATTAGGAACCCTAAAGGCTTGCTATGTAAATCCCAGTAATAATTAACAGTGTGGCCTTCACAACTATAGTGAGAGCATGAACGAGACCCTGAACACCCTCCACGACCTCCAGTACAGCCTCCGCGACCACAACGGTTACCACGGCCACCTCAGAAACTGTCACTATGGCTACTTGGGACAATAAGAGCTGAACGATCAGCAAGCACATCAGACTCCATGTTGGATGAATCGGTAGAGAAGGTAGCACGCTGTAGGCAGGAGAAAACCTCCAATAGAGATGGAGACTAGAGCCACCCAAAATCTGAGAACGAATAGACTCGTATTCAAGTTTCAAACCAACTAAAAATCGAACAATATTCAAATCCTCAAGTTATTTTTGCCAAACTGTTGCATCAGTAGTAATGAGGTGGTAGAGCTTCAACTCCTCACACGAACATGGGAGTAATAGTCCTCAAAACTTAGAGTACCCTGCTCCAGACAAAAATACTATTTGCATACTTCATATGCATGAGTGAAATTCCCAGTGCCAGAATACATGGTGGCCAAGTGATCCCAGATCTATTTGGTTGTGTCAAGATAAAGCAAAATAGAATTGATACTGGGCTCAATACTATTAAATAGCAATAAAATAATCTGAGCATTTTCTTGTTCCCACTTATTATACTCAGGAGTACCTTCCTTGGGTTTAGTGTCCACTAAATATTTCTTAAAGCCTTTACCTCTAAGAAACACTTGAACAGAGCGTGACCACAAAACATAATTGGTCCCATTGAGTTTAACTGATGTCATTGAACCATTAAGTAGAACCGTAGGAGAAAAATTTGGTGACATGGATGGAATAAGATCAGCTTGACTATTATTATTTTTATTCTTGGGTTCCATAATAATATAGCAATAATATAACTAAAGGAAAAAGAAAAAACCGTGATACCAAGGCTGGAAGAACACCAAGGAGCACAGAACAGTAGATTAGGTGCCTGAATCGGACCAAAGAAGGCTGCTAGAGTGATGAATCAGACTAGACAAAATTGCTCAAGCATTAAACTGGACTGAACAAGGCTGCTGGAGTGATAAATCGGACTGGATAAGACTGCTCAAGCACTGAATCGGGGACGAACTGGATTGAGTTAGCCCGTTGGAGTGTTAAACTGGACCAGAACCGCTCGCTGATCAAGTGAACCGGGGTGAACCAGTACTGAACCGGTCTGAGAAGAAGCTAAACTGGTTTGAGAACAGGCTAGGCCGGTCTGAACTTGGCTGACTAGTTTAAATAAATTTTGGGCTTGTTTTAGGGCCAAAGTAGACGCGGTCTCCTTCTTCGCTGCAACTTTGCAAGGGTTAGAAACCCTATTCTGAACACGCAAATGACGCACACAACCGCCACTACTCAGGGTCGAAGAAGGTTACCACTGCGATCATCACAGCCATACGACGAACACTGAACATTAGATTTCATTACCTTCCACAACCGAAATCACTCAAGCACGAGCCATGGCTACTGGTCAAGCAACGACCCTATGCCATGGCCATGGATGCACCAACAACAAAACAAGGAATAACGAGAAGAAAAAAAAGAGAAAGAATTGATGCTTTAATTGGATTAATAGCAAGACAAGAAAGATTAATTGAATTAATTGTAGAGTAATTTTAGATCTATTGCTCTGATATCATGTTAAGTTTAGAGAGATAACATAACACAATATTAGAGAAACAGAGAGTGGTCAAAACTTAACTTAGCTCTCATACATCACTTGTGTTTATAGTTAACTCACAATAATAAGAATTACACATACACCCTCTTACTATTAACGATTTACACATACTATTCTAATATTCTTAACACTATCAAAGTTTTTCTATGTGCCAAATGAAAAGTTAATTATTTGACAGAGTGTCCTTCTCTTGAGGGCTCTTAAAATTCTGAAGATCGGTGGAGTGAGAATTCATTAGTGATGACATGGTTGTGGCTTAGTATAGAACCCATTGTAACTTTTAGCTTGAGGAGATATATTCATAAGAACACAATGTGTCCCAAATTTATAAACTCCTTGACTGTTTGTTCACTACCAAACAAGGAAATAAATCCCTAACTAAGCATTTGGGTACTTTGAAAGGGTTGTGGGAGGAATTTATGTTGTATCAGCTACCGAGTATAGATTTGGAGGTTTAGCAACGACAGCGTGATGAATTTTTGGTTGCTTTGTTCTTGTCAAGCCTTAACTTTGAATATGGTGTATTTAAAGATCAGATTTTAGCTAGTGAGACTTCCAATACTCTTAATGTTTATTCTCGCCTTCAGCGCACATCTTTGACTTGAGGGGCTCCTTCATACTCACAGGAGTCCTCCGCTTTATTCTCTCGTGACAGTAGTCGTGGTGGTCATTGCCACCTAGTCCCATGTGGTCATTGTGGTGGTAGAGGCTATTGTTATGGAGGACGTGGTGGTCATGACAACCGTTCTGAGTGGAAATGTTCTTATTGTGGAGCTGTTGTAGACATTAAGGATTATTATTGGGATAAACATGGCAGATTAGCTCATGCTAAATAGGTTTCTGATGACCCGACTCCTCTTATCTCTCGGCCATCGACTGGTGGGCATATTGCGTCTACATCTGGATCTCATAATGATCTTATTTCTTAGCTCAGTCAGCTCATCTAGTAGTTGTCCCCCCTTTCCCCCTATGTGCCTACTTCAACTGCCAGTTTGGCCACTGCAGGTAATTTTTCACGTGTGGTAGCTCAACCAACTTCACTATCTTGGATTATTAACTCGGGAGCTAGTGTTCACATATGTGGTTTCCTCCTTATTTTCTAACTTTCATTCTTCTAACTCTCGTATTGTGTTAACTGATGGCTCTTGTTGACCAATACGTGGGACTCATGAGCTCCATCCAACTATATCAATGTCGTTACCATTTGGTTTATTTATCCCTCAGTTTTCATTTAACTTGTTATCTATGAGTTAATTGACCAAAGTGTTTATAGTGTTCAGTGACATTTTTTTCATCTCCTGGTATTTTTTAGGACCTCCATATGAAGAAGGTGATTGATTTGGGACATGAGCAGATTGGACCAAGTGCTACCATGTTTCCTCCTCTAGTAGCATTTTCGATTGGGAAATCGGTTACTGTAAAAGCTGTGTCAAGTCATTCCTAGTTTGAGTCCTTCTGTTATATTAGAATGCGAGGTTTGTCAATTAGACAAGCATCACAACAGTAGTTCTTTTCCTTCTAGTAGTACCAGTCATCAGTCTAGTCCTTTTGCTATTGTTCATTCTGACATTTGGGGTCCTTCAAGAATAAAAATTATTTGTGGATTTCATTATTCTCGTATGACTTGGTTGTTTCTTTTGAAGGATCGTTCTGAATTGCCTAAAACTTTTCTTACCTTTTACAATGAAATTTTGTAGAGTTTTATAAATGTATTAAGATATTTCGTTCTGATAAGGCCCTTGAGTATGTACAAACATTTATGAGTACATTTTTGTTGATCATAGTATCATTCATTAGACTACTTTTCCACATACACTCTAGCAAAATGCATTTGTAACTTTCATCTCACGCAGTTGAGTGTGTTTTTTTGGGATACTCTTGCATTTAAAAAGGTTATTGTTGTTATGACCTTGTTTCTTATCGATACTGTGTCAGTGCTGAAATCACATTTTTTTTTTCATCTTTTTTTTTTTCTACCTCCAAAACTACTCTTTTCCCAGATTTAATTTCTACTAGTCAAGGGAGCTCATATTGTCTCTTGTACTTGATTACGTATCTTCTCCTAGAGTGGCTCTTGATCCTCACTTGCAGGTTTATCGTTGTTCCACGGAAAGATAGTTTGTTCCATATGCTCAAACTCCCTGGCCAACGCTTGATTCTACCGAGGTCCCTCCTCCTAAGTTGTGTAATGTATCACTCATTTCTAATTTGTCTATTGCTTTGAGGAAAGATACTCGTATTTGTACTTAACATTCCATTTTTAACTTTGTCTCTTTGCATCAGTTTTCCTCATTCGTTGTTTTGCATTAACCTTATCTTCAGTATTTGTTTCTAGTTATTTCAAATAAGTATTAACATCTTCTGGATGGAAACTGGATAGGATGACAAAATTAAGGCACTTTATGACAATTGTACTTGGGATCTCACTTCTTTTTCGTTTGGTAAGCAGTCTATTATTTTTTACAGAGTCTATATGTGAAATATCATTCTGATGGTTCTGTTGAGCATTTGAAGGCAAGATTGGTTGCTAAGGGCCATATCCAAACCTATGGTGTGGATTACTATGAGACTTTCTCCCCTATTGTCTGTCTCAACTCTGTTAGGGTTCTTATTTTTGTTGTGGTTTCTGATTGACCCTTGAGTAATTGGGACATAAAGAATGTCTTTTTACACGAAGATCTACAAGGAGAGATGCATATGGTTTAATCGCTAGGTTATGTTATTTCAAGTCAGAAACAATTTGTGTCATTTGAAGAAATTATTGTATGGGTTGAAACAGTCACCACATGCTTGGTTTGATAAGTTTAGTACCATGGTACTTTAGTTTGGTTTTCAGCGCTCTACATTAGATCATTTAGATTTCGTTCTTCAATCTTCTACTGGTATTATTGTTGTTAATTGTGTTTGTCGATGAAATCATTATTAGTGGTAATGACTTAGGTGATATTGCTCATTTCAATGCCTATTTGGTAAACGTCCGATAGATATACCTATGGACCTTACAGTTAAGTTAAATCTTAAGAGTGGTGAAGGCTTTGTTGATATAGGACGTTATCGGAGGTTGGTTGGTAAACTCATTTATCTTACAATTGTTGTACCAAAACAATTTTTAGGTGTAAAATCTAATTTTTGGTCGACTTTGACCCTAAATTAAAGTGAGATTCACTCATCATTTTAAATAAGTTTTCGGAGGTTCGTGTTCTATTTTATGAATAGAATAATGTAGTATATTTGCTTCGTCAAATCAAGTAAAAAGTGAATAAGAAAATCGGCTTTAAATTGATCCACTTGGAATGTAAAACTAAAGGTTGGGACATGTGGGATTTAACAACAATTTCATATTAGTTGGATAAAGAAACTTTAGTAAGCACACATAACCCAAGTTGGCTCTAAGGGTTAGGCCCCAAAGGGCACTCCACTTTTGTGGATGGGAGAGAACCTAGATGGGCTTGGGTTTGACCACACATGTGGACGCGTCGATGCCTGCCCCTGCCCTTCCCAGGTCGGGCTGGGTTTGGGCTCAATTGTGGGTGTGATTTAGATTCAATCTTATCTTTTTGCATAAAATTCGTTTGCTAAATGAGTCCCCCGAATTTTAATTTTTTAGCTCATTGAAATTCAAATTTGCACTAGTTCAGATTTGAATTTTCCTCCGGTCCGAATTTGAATTGTTTATGTCTATTCATAAATGGTTAGGTATGAATGGTGTTTTTTGGGTTGCATCTGATCAATGGTGGCTGTTCCGATCAGTCACCTTTGCATTTATAAATATGCCTAGATTTATTTTACATTAATTACTTGAAAACTATATTAGGACTTACATATTTTGTGATTAGCAGAGTCATTACATTCATAATTTTTGTCATTAGCAATGTCCATTTTTTAGAGTACAGAAG
The DNA here is from genome assembly GCA_963454935.2 of Ilex paraguariensis. Lineage (NCBI taxonomy): Eukaryota > Viridiplantae > Streptophyta > Magnoliopsida > Aquifoliales > Aquifoliaceae > Ilex > Ilex paraguariensis. Next base: position 217,253 of record CAUOFW020006924.1, read on the forward strand.
TATATTTTTGGTTCGCTACGCAAATAGATTGTTTTGCTGCTTCTGTTTCCATGATCGTTGTATCTTGGAAGGTAGATGTTCAAGAATCCATAAGCACTAGAGTGGAGGCAAAATCTATTTTAAAGACATAGTGTTAAACATTAGCATTGATCATATTCTTAAACTGTTCCTACTAGGCAATCGGGTTAGTTTTATCTGTTACTATTTTTGTTCATAATTGCATGATCTAAATCAGAAATTTCAATAAGTATTAAGCAAATATGAAATTATCCTCTCAACAATAGTTACATGCTCTAATATTACATATGTTGTTGGTGTGGTTAGTTAGTTCATGCATGCTCCTCGTAATCCTCATTGGGAGGCTGTCTTTCGGATTCTTCGGTAATTGAAAGGGGCTTCGAGGAGAGGATTATTATATCATCCATCATCATTGTACATTTGTTATTCTAACGCTGATTGGACAGGCAGTCATGGTGATAAGCGATCTACTTCTGGCTTATTGTACATTTGTTGGTGATAATTTTATTATTTCGTATAGTAAGAAGCAGAACGTGGTTACCCGTTCTAGTGTTGAGGCTAAGTATCGTGCTATAGCATATACTGCTCGTAAGATGTTATGGATCTATTCTTTACTACGTGAAATAGGACTTGATGTGTCTTCCCCGATGAAGATGCATTGTGACACACAAGTAACTATTTTTATCGCAAGTTATTTGATATTTCATGAGCGTACCAAACATATTGCGGTAAATTGTTATTTTATTCAAGAAGTCTTGATGCGAAAGGAGATTATTACCCCATATATTGAGCATTTTTTATTTATATGCTCCAACTTGGGGAGGAGTGTTAGAGTTCTTATTTCTCTAGTGAGCATAAATTAATTAGTCTAAGGTAATAGTGTAATTATCTGAATATTACTCAATTATAAATAAGAGGGTGTAGGTCAACCTAGCCTATACACAACTAATTACTCTTTTGTTATCTCTTCTTCTTTTACTTTCTCTAACCCTAATATTACTTTTTCTATTGCAACTTCATGAACAACACCCTTAGTTGTGTTATTTGGACTAGACACTCTAGTGCAGGGTTATCTAGATCGTGAGTCGTTTTGGTACGTGGTATCGGTACAGGTGCGGAGTACGTTATTTTATGCGGAACGCAGTACATCGGGGGTAGGCTTAGTCAGTATGCTAATTGGGCTCGTGATTCGTTTAAAATCTTATTTGATTCGTTTATACTATGGTAAGAAATTATACATAAGTATGCATCTATACACACATGGTGAGTCATGTCGTAGTTTTCAATATTTTTTTTGATTATGCGTGTATTTTGTATTTATTTCAAAAAGAACCAACTAGAATTAAGATTCAGCAGAAAAGTCGGTTCATGCCTTTTTGCAGTCAACTAGTCACGTGATAATAGTCAGTTTCCTTTTTTTTTTCAGCATTTCTCCTCATCAGAAGAAAAAAAAATTCATTTCAAAAAAAAAAAAAAACAGATAAAATAGTCTTGCTATATATTGGGCGCAGGGCGGTGAGGAGAACTCCACTGTTCTTCGCTGAAGAGTCCACCAAGTAGAGAGTACTTCTCAGTTTCTAGCCCCTTCAGTATAAATTGAGCAACGTCTTCCTTTCTTCTATTTCTCCCATCGACTTCTCTTGCTGTACAGTCCCAAAGTAGATTTGAAAATCAAAGATAGTTTTGCTTGCAACTCGAGCATGGTTTGACCCAACCAATTGTTACGAAGACGATGGAGAAATTTCTGTTGCAGCAACTATGGTGGTGTGCGATTGCGATGAAGGTGCGATTGATGTGTGAAATCCACACCTACATCCTCGCTGGTTGAATTCCAGGTAGGTATTTCGTCTGCCATCTTCAAACATATATATGTTGTGTTCTGTGTTGTAATTTTTTTTGGTAATTTTGTAACAAATTTGGGGTAGGATTGGGTTTGGCATATCGATTTGGGGTGCGTAATTCCTAGTTAGGGCAAAAAGTTGAGGACGCTGGTTTTGCCAAACTAGTACGTGAACATATCCCGTTTGGAATCGTCCGAACCAGGTCGTGGTTCACCTGTTGTAGTACCGATCCTGGTAACCCTGCTCTAGTGTCTTTTTTCGCTGGGATACACTAGGATCTTCTCAAAGTTTCAGCCTGTGAGATAAAGGAGCAAAGCTTGAGTACATTTGAAGCACATCAATTTTACTTCGCTCGAATTCAACTCAATAAGCTATTTAACATCCTAAGAATCTGAGACTGTCTGGAAATGGAAAAACCATACTGCTCGAGCTTGGCCCTTGATTAGCTCAGCCCAATTAGAGGTTCTCCAAAGATCAGCTGATTCACGGCTCCTATTTTTTGAAAATTCTAAATGGCTTTTTGATTGGTTTGTGACAACTACCATGCTGTAGGAATGGCTCTTACATTTTTTGCAACTGTTAGTCTTGTTTCCTTAGTAATATTATGTTTAAAAAGAGTTCCTATTGGCTATTTCATTGTGAGGATTGGCTTGTAATTCCAATCAATGCAAGGAGATGGACGCTTAGATTTCTTAAACATGACGATGGATTTGAGTTAACACCATTTCATCCCCTACTTCTATAGCTTTAGCTTGAAGCATGTGACATGTTATACATCTATGTACATAATAGCCCATAATCAAATCTTGACTTAAGCCTCTGTAAACATTGTAAGCTATAAAGTCCAAGGCACATAAACAACTTGATAAGCCTAATTGTCTGTTGTCTTTCTGCTTATTTAATTTTTCACTTCATCAGTTTGACATTTATACAGACTCTCCCCAACTCCCCATCCCCACTTATATTTTCGTTTTCTTTTCTGCTAATAATTGCACAATTTTCTTTATAATTCACTTAGGTCTCTCCTGGGAAAAAAGCTAAGAAAGAGGTGATCATGGTTGATCCTTTGGAAGCCAAGAGGTTAGCTGCCAAACAAATGGAACAAATTAAATCAAAGGAGAAATTCAAAGTGAGATAACTTTCATTTCCATTATGACTTCTGCTTTGTGTGGCACTTTACAGTGATAGGTTAGAGTAGACTCTCACAAAATAGTGACTATAAATGTCTTGTCTCGCAGACCATTTTGTACAGGAAGCTATTGCATGGCTGGCCCAAGGCTCAGCTACTAAGGCTGCCGCCTAAGATCCCCAAATACATGAAAAAATATGGGGACCCCAAACAAAATTTTCTAATATTACTTAAAAAATTCTGTAGGTCCCCTCATGTTAACTTTGTTTTTTAAGTCTTACCTTATTGATATATAATATATAAATATTCGTTATCTCCTCAGATAATATTATTGATGTCTTACAATCAAAATTGTTTGTTTGATTAATTATCTATCACCCAATTGTAATGATTTGTAATATTCTTTCTTCAATCAAATTCGGGTCCTTTTTATTTTGGTTGAATATTTTGCTTAATTGTTTTGAGTACACCCAAAATGACTAGAAAACAAAGTGAGTAGGAGTAGCTCACTGTCCAGAAACTAATTATAAATATAGTTGTCTCTATTAAACATGAGATTTCTCTTGAATCTTTAATCATGTTGTATTTATTCTAGAAACTTCAACCTATACAAATTCCTGATTACATAGATTCTTTTAAAAATTATTTAGCTACTAAAAATAAAGTTTCTATTCTCTTTCTCTATATCTTCAAATGATATTAGACTTGATTATTTTTGGCCTTCGAATCCTACTCCTATTAATGGAGTTTTCCTATGCGAAACATGAATGCAAAAATTTAATTAGTATTTCTACATCGCACAAAAAAATAAAAAATAAAAGATTTTCAAATGGATATATTTTAATATTTTAATAAGTATAGTCTATATTATTATACTACATAATATTAGGGCCTCATTTAACTTTTCGCCTAAGGCCCCTGTGTATTTCGGGCTGCCCCTGCTATTTGTGTACCTGAAAATATATGAGAGATTAATGAATGAATGCACTCCAAGTCACATAAAAATTCCATCTCTCCGTATAAAATACCTTGGAATTTTATATGGTCCCTTCTTCTTTCTGCAAGTTAATAGTTCCTTGAAAGGAATATGACCTCATTGATGAGCTTGTTTCCATTTCCATGGGAGATTGAACCAGGTAACAACTTGGAGCCTTTGGCTTATCCATGCTCTTACTGCACCTTATCGAAATAAATTACAGCTAATCTTGGTGTTATGAGACTAGCATAGTAGGTATAGGGAGAAGATGACAATGACATAAGCCTAGAGTATTGGCAAACATTCCAATGCCCCTAATGACAGCTTTATCCCTTTCCCTGGACTGGTTGTCGTGTGAGATTTCATAATGCCAAGTAGTTCTGTGGATTCCTTTCTACTGTTTATGGGTTACATGGACATGACATTAAATGGTGCCTGCCAAAAGGGGGTCATTAAAGTTTATTTCATTAAAAACCAACAATAAGATTCAAATTGTAGTTATCATGGTTGTTTATTTTCAGAACAAGTAAGATTTTTATGAACTTGGGTAGCATAAAGGGTCTCTACTTCTATCTTCTACAGTAGTCTTCATAGTTTTTGGATATACATGCACTTACAACGACAGTGAGGAAGGTGTAGGGTTCAATCCAAAAAAAAGGACATGGGACGGGGTGACATTATGGGAAAGAGAGAAGGGGGGGGGGGGGGTGCTAAATCCATCGTATACCCATGCCATGCCATTTGTACACCAAAAAAAATGCCCTTTTTCATTTCTATTTCTTTTGTTAATAAGCTTGAATTAGGTTAAGTATCTCTATACTCATTTTCACAAAATCAGGTCAGTCATGATCTTTTCTGGTTAAACATTGGAACAGAGAAGACGTCAAATCGAAGCGATTAATGGAGCATGGGCTATGATTGGTCTCACAGTAGGATTAGTCCTTGAAGGCCACACAGGGAACAGTATTCTGTCTCAGGTAAGGCAAGTCGCACAAGGTTTTTGCTCTTTCTGTGGTGAGAGCATTAAGTTTATGGTGGAAGATTAAGCCCTCCTTTTTTCCATTGTTCTGACAGTTGGCTGGATACTGGGCGGCCTTTATCGGTCTTTTTGTGAGATAGACATCTTCTGTTTGTATCACCAAGATTCGAAGAACTACAGGATCACACCCCCAAATCATTCTTCAGAACTCAAGTTAGGTTTTTCAAATTTGTTGTTCTCTTTTTCATCAACTTACATTCGTTGTAAAATATGATTTGAATTGATCTCAGCTTTCTACCACATGTTTTTATTTTATTTTTCCTTCCCTGAACAAACTGGAAACCAATTCTTGATCATACGCAATAAAACTCGTTTCCCTATGGAATTGATTGGTAATGTAGACATACACTTTCATCTGATAATTCTATCGGGATTCCATAAACAAACCCTTGCGATGTAAAAAAATGTGGGTGAGGACCACTGATGCCAAATGAGAGTGCTTTAATTTTACAGAGAGATAGAAAACACCATCCAAGGATTAAGAAAGGGTGGAGCTGATCTTGTTTTTTCAAATTTTGGAGTCCTTTGTGCAGGTTGATACAAATTCCATGGCTAATCATCGCACCAAGAACTGAATTTTTGTTATATATTTGAAGAAATTGATCATACTGCAATATTTGTGAAGGGAAATTTTGACTTGTTCATCCACATATCAAAGGGAGGATGGACAATTGTAGCAAAAGCTTCGGAGTGGGAATCGAAAGAAATAGAAAGAGTAGATCTAATGAGGGTCTAAAGAGCACTGTGTTGACTTTAATTATGATAAGCAGCAAAACCTACACTATTAATAAAGGGTGAGTAGGGATTTGGTGTTTACTTATAAAATGTTTGTACTGCGCGCCTTTTATTTATTCCCAGGTAGCTGCATATAACTCTCTTTAATCCACTTAACTTCCTTCACTGATGAAATGTCACTCTTATTCGAAATAATCACTTTCAATTCTTTTTCAACCTCACTCAATCGCCTAACTCTTTTTTTTTTGTTTTTTGGCTTCTTCTCATCCTATATCTCTCTAACTATCTCATTTTTCTACAATAATTGAAGGACCCTTTATAATAGTAATAGATATTCCCAAGGGTAACTGTGTGCGGGGTCCTCTAGTGTATGATGAAATGTGTGTTATATCCACTCAATTTAATGTAACTTAAAAAAAATGCTCTGCTAACATTAGAAATTAAGACATAAGATTGCCCTTTAATAATGGCATTCTGTCAAAATGGTCCGACTTCCACCATATTTATATTATCAAGAGGGCAGACTAAGCGAAAATGATAAGAATGGTTGATGATATACGATCTGAGTATATCTTTTTTGGCTTTTTGAAAAATATCACATATAGTATATGTTCTTATCTGTTTAATATCTAATACATGAGATATTGTTATAAATGATATTAAATTAATTTTTTTGGAGGCCCACCAAAATAGCTTGCTATTGGGACCCTTGAGTGTTGCCCTTTCAGTGCACCACTTGAGCCTGGCGCACCCTACCAAATAATTAAAAAAAAAAAAAAAAAGAAAAAGATCTAAGCAACATTTGGTGGCCTTTGTCCCAACACTTTGCTAATAAAGTTGGAGATATTCGAGCCCTAAGTTTTTGTTTCCTAAGCTTTATTTTTTGGCGAAGTAGAGGCCATTGAAAATCAAGCTATATGTAAGTATATTTACCATTAATCTTTTAGAAATTTTTTATCTTCAGAGGACTCGAGAAAAGATCACCAAAAAATCAATGATCATAATCATGTATTTTATGTGGTTGTAAGATTGTTGTAGTACTTCATCTTGGTCAGCTACAATCTTCGGTGATGGAAATTTTCACAATTTTACATCGGTAAAAACTGAGTAATTGTAGTCTTTCTCATCCAGTTTTAGTTCTAGTTAAATAGCGAATAATGGTTAGCCCAAGGAAGATTATTGGTTGTTAGTTTAATGTAATTTTTTATTCAAATTTTATTTTAGTGCTCTATTTTTTGATTTTAATTATTTGTAAAAGTGTATATGGTTCTTTGGAAGCCAGTATACCTAATTAGACTTATTTGACAAAAAGTATATATAATAAAATGTTTTGAAAAAAATTACACAACTGAGATACAAAGGCGTAAATGCCCATTTTATAAAAAAAATTTTCCTAAAAACTTTAACAAACCATTTATTAAACGCTAAAATTTAGGATTATTTAATTCAAAATCTCTTATCTTTAATACATATTGATTCCTGTGTATTTGTTAATATATATATAATAGTGTAACAAAAATAGTGTTCAGTAGTTTTGTTCATGTGATAACAAATTCAAAACGGATATGAACTGTTTTAAATGAAATTATATGAAAATATATGTTTGACAAAATGTAATAATATAATATTTTGTGTAAATTATTTGTTACATTGTTCGGATATTAATATAATTTGAAAGCAAAACTATTTTCCAAAAAAAAAAAATACCTATGAATCAAAGTACATTAAATATAATTTGAAAACAAAACTACTTTCCAAAAAAAATACGCATGAATCGAGGGAGAACATACAAATATGTAATATTAAAGTTCTCCCATAAAACTAGGAGATGTTTAATGCACCACTTTCCAAATAAAATACACATAGATTAATGGAGGACAAAAATATCACAAAAAAATCAGTAAAATTCAAATAATGTACTTAGATACAAATAAATATCAAAATTAAGACTTAATTACCTAATATTTTTTTTGTGTATTTGTTTTACAATTAAATCTAATTTGGTGTACTCTCTTTCAATTTTCAAAGTATTATATATTTAGTATGAATAATGAAACAAAAATTACTATCGCGAACCGTTTTAGGCCCATTAGAGTCGACTTATTGGGTTACTCATTGAAAGCCCAATAGAGCTGGCTTGAGAAGCAGACCATGGGCTAGTTATTGACACTGGTACTAAAACTTATTATTGTAACCATGAAATGCGTGTTAGTGTTAGATTTTTGTTCTGGGTAGGTACCAAGAAATTAATGCCAGTTCGTAGTCTTACCTAATACTTCATGGAATCTTATAGAAATTCAGCTCTATTTTGTGGCTTTGAATGTGAAAGGCAAAGGTAATGTACTCAAGGGTTGGTATAAAGTGAGAAGAGATACCCTTCTAGAAAATGAACCACATAATTAAACTTTGGCAGCCTAATGGATAAGGTCCATGGTAGGTAATGGGAGCGAGTGGAAGAGATACCTTGCAGGAAATAGTCAAATGCCTTCCTCCTTTCTCTCTCCTGCTTGAGGTGATAATGGGGCAGATTAATCTTCATATTCATAATCTCTTAATACCCCCACCCCCTGTGTGTGAGAGAGAGAGAGAGACTCTGCTAATCTCCAAGTGACTCCATTGGATGTATTAGTTGTTTGTGGAGTAGTTTAACTGCTAATATAAGGCACTAACTTGGTGTCAAAGGTCAGTATTAAGTTTTTTTTATGGCTCACCCGTAAATTAATGCGATTACAAGTAACCAATAAGAGGTCGTTTCATTACAATTTTTGAATGTTTACCTGTTGACTCATTGTTGTACAGGTAAAATCTTAAATAATTTTATCTCGCCGAGGCCAAGGGTTATACTTAAACAAAAGAGTAAGACTATTGGGACCTAAACAAGTTAGACACCCAACTTTGACTTAAAATGATATTGGCAAAGAGATTATGTCTCTTTGAACCATCGACAAGGTGGATTAAGGATCAAGGCAACTTTAGGGATTAAAGTGATTTCAAATCAAAAAGAGTTGTTAGCGAACAGATTACCAATTCATTTTCATAGGCCTAGTACAACAACTTTACCTCTTTTGTAATTTATAAATAATAGTAACAGGTGTTTCTCTAAGTTTTTTGTATGTTTATAACCTCGAAAAGTTAAACCTGGTGAAATAGAACTTAAAACCCCTAATGATAGTTCAGATGACAAGGTTTTAGAGCTTAGTATATTGAGATCGTAAGTTTAAGTCTCACAAGAGATGTTTTGATTGATCAAATTAATGTATACATATACTTTTTTGTAATAATTGCACATATTTTAAGTTCCCGTAGTATCCATAAGTCCAAATAGCGCAGCTAACACAATTTTACGTTATTACCAAAAACAAAAATAAACCAGAAATAAGGCTAAGAACAAACTTCTTTGTTAATATGGTTTTTAAACTAGTTAGAAAATTCTTCGAAGTCCTTTCCTCCAACTCTTTTGAATAAATATGCTGCTTAAAATGGTTTTTTTAAACTGCAAACCTAATCAGCCTCATGTTCAATCCTATTTAGAACCCGTGACCTTCATGGGGTAAATATGACAATAACTTCATAACAATCCCATCACACCATTAGGACTAGTAATCAGTTCCCTTCATAAAGCTTTAAAGAAAAAGTGGTTGGACTAACAGAGCATTGTTTAAGCCATGGTTCCTCCATGGAAGCAGCTTCCTAGGAAAGAGCCTTGATCAAATCCTATCCCACAAAGCAATGAATACAATAAAAAAACAATAAGTTGGTGCATGGAATAGACATAATCCATCACATGATTTTCTTTTATTTAAAAAACTTTCTTAAGATATCAATTAATTCAAATTCGATTGAAAATCTCAATCCAAATTTAATCATAATATGCGGTGGATTTGATTTTTACATTTCATATCTTAACTCAGTAATCGAAAATTTTGATTTGATCTAAAAAAACTCAATAAAATTAAATTCTAGAACATCAACTCATTTTTAACTCAATTCATTAAATGATCTCTTTAGTTTTTATTTTTTCACATATTTATATAACATATATACTTCAGGTTGGATCACAATGAGACAGAATGTTGATATATATAAATTTGACTCCATTAAACATAATATAATAATTTCTCATTTAAATAATTAAAAAATAAATCTTATTAATTAATTGGATTGGCTGGCCCAATCCAAACTCTTTAAGTTTTTGAACTTATAGTCGCAATACAAAAAATCTCAACAAACACAATCACTTACAAATTATGAGCATAAGACAAATTAAAATTCACTTAAAAAAATTGAACTTAAAATTAAAAGAAAATAATCATCTTGAATTCTTATCATCCCAATTACCCGAATGGATTGACCCGACACATTTGCTTCATCATGGTACGAAAGTGTTGCTGCCCCCTATCCTAATCTTGCAAAAGATTATGGTTGGCCCACATGTCACATTTGTACTAGATAAGGGATATCCAAAGCGACCCTGTAATTCAACGACGACCATTGTTGCCAACCACGTGTAAACGACAACAAAGTCAACATCCATGTAAAGCACGTTCTTTTTGTATTGGCATTGGGTCTACAAATTGACCCAAGTTATATTTGTTAGCCTTGTTTGGAAGTTTGCCTTTGCTTGGGGTTTTGTAGGTAACCCAACTTTTAAAATTTGCAAAAAGAATTTATATTGGCATCCCTGAATTTTTAACAAATTATATAAGAACCTCTAATATTTCATCCCGTTGTAACCTCTTTTTTGTGATAAATTAGCCTCATTCTGTTGTAACCTTGTCCTATTTGGTTGTACTTTACTCCCATAAAATCAATCCATACCATAAACTGGTTGAGATAGAACAAAATGAGTTTTTATTTGAAAGTTTTCCTTGGCGTGTGCATTGTAGGTTAACCAAGTTTCAACAATTATCATATTGGCACCCTAAATTTTTAGAAAAAGAAAATATTATAGAAACCTTTTCTTCAAGTAAGTTTTGGAGACTTTTTAGTTTTTACTAATATGAAGCCTACTATGATCTTCGGGAGGTGAAACAGTCATAAAGACATCATTTTCTAAAGAGACTTTAGCGGAAAATGCTTGTGGCATGTTTCAACCTTTCAAAGTACTAAGGATTTGATAGTTCTATTTTTTGGGAAAATTTCAACTAAATTCTTTTTATTTTATTATATTTTCAAGGACATCTCTTCTATTATTCAAAATATTACTGAACTAATTTATATTTAAACGTCACTTGATACCCTCTATCGTTAAACTATCATTTCTAACAAAAAAAATTCATCAAAAATATTAAATTTGCCCTTACATAAACTTCAAACAATCTTTTCATATAAAATTTAATTGAAATTTGAGATAATTAAAATTTATTTTCTACATATTAAAATTCAATTCAAACTGATTAAATTTTATTTATTTTTACATATTAAAATTTAAATCTATTAATTTTTTATGTATTAAAATTTGTACTAATTTGAGCTCTACTTAAACTGTTAGTGTCGATTAATATTTACTTCGAGTTGATTAAAATTTATATTTTTTTACTTATTAAAATTAGTGAAAATTAAAATTCAATTCAAGTTAATTAAAATTTATTTTTTATATATTAAAATTTGAGTCGATTAAATTTTATATTTTTTATGTATCAAAATTCATGCTGATTTAAATTTAATGCGAGTTGATTAAAATTTGATTCGAGTCGATTAAAAATGAGTTTTAATTAGTCCGAATAGAATTTTAATCAGCTCAAACTTTAATATATCAAAAAACATAATTTTTAATTGAGTCGAATTTTGAATATGTAAAAAATAAATTTTAATTAGTTCGAATTAAATTTTAATTGGTTCGAATTTTAATATGTAAAAAAATTTAAAAAATAGAGGGAAACTCATTGAAGATGCCTATCTAGAAGAAGTATGAATAAAGTTTTTCTTAAAATATATTATGACAATTTAGTAAAATTACGTTCTATTTAACACATTTAATTTGATATGGGGTGTCAGTGAAATTCAAAAAATAGAGAGGATATTCTTGAAGATATGATAAATTAAAATGAGTGTGCATAAAAATTTTCCTTCTTTCTTTCCATAAAATTCTCAAGTTTTGTATAGACATATCAGCGAGCGAAGATTGAAAAAAAAAAAAGAAAAAGAAATCTTATGGGTTTCATGTTTGCCTACAGTGTTGTTGTTTGTTAAATTTTTAACTCAATTAAATGAGGGAAAATTGATCCATATTTTCATTCTAAAATTGATTGGAGTTTCAGTGTCATTTTGAAAAATAAAGGCAGTTACCGAATATTTTTTTTAGAACTCAATGGGTATTAGAGTAATTTACTCAAATTTTTAAATGGTAGAATAAGGCTGATAACGACCATTCAAAGGCTCAAACTAGATTCAAAATAGGATTGAATAGGTTATGGTCCGTAGGATAAATGGAAAAATTGAAAAATAAAAACGAAAGTTATACACTTTTTATCCTTCAAGATAAGGGTGTCCATGGGCCGTGTCGATACTAAACACGTGAATTTTTTTTTGAGTTGGGCCTGAGTAGGGTAGGCCGAAACACTTACTCAAGTGAGTTATCAGGTATGTCGTGCCGAACTTCGAATATAAATAAATTACTCACAACTCAAGTCTTCACTCACTTGGCAGACCTACTAGGCGGGTCTCGGAGGTGAGCCTTATATATACACATTTTCATTTAAAAGATTTTAACTTAATATTTTTATAAATTATATTTTGAATTAAAAGTAGAGTCCAAATGGATAAAAAATAAATAATGAATAATACCTTAGATTACTCAACTTATTATTTAAGTAAATAGCTTTTTTTTTTTAAAATTTTTTTGAGAAGAATATACTACCTAAATTTCAATGGTTAGTTTTTTGTTTTTTTTCAAACAAAGTGGGCAAATGGGCGGGTTCTTAGGCCAGGTTTTAATGGGGTTTTTTCGATGAAGTAATGGGTTAGGTTTCGAGCCGGGTAATAGTTTGGGCAAGCTCAAGCCCTCTCTTGAAGGATGTTGGGCTCGGACTTGAGAGGGCTAAGTTTCGAGTTTCAGCCCTATTTCTTCAAACTGGGTAATAAGATCTGTGGACCAATCTGACCATTTGACACCCCCTATTTCAAAAGAGGAATTCTTCTTTCACTCTGTTGTATTTGGTAAGAGGGATGGATAATAGGAAGGATTGATTTTTTTTTTTGTGTTTGGTAAGATGAAAAAAATATTTTTTTAAAGCAAATTGAAACAAGGAAAAAAAATCAAGCAAATATTAAATGAACAAGTAAAACTATAAGACACAAAACAAAATATGAAAAAAAATAAGTATCAAGCACAAACACAAAATCGAATAAGAAAAAAAAATAACAAGTATAAATGCAAAACCTTAACAAGATAAAAAAGACACAAATAATATGAAAGTATACATATATACACACATATAAATTGCAAATAAAAAATTATTAAATTTTACAGAGATATCAAAATATGCTAAAAAATAATGAAAATTCATAAAACAAACATGAAATTAAATTTAAATTGAGAAGTAACAATAACTTGTATCTCGCTGAAAAAATTCACATTGAACAATTATTTTTGTGAGTGCATGAGATAAGATAGAGAATAAAATCATAATTATGATAAAATATAAAGTGAGTTTACTTATTAAAAAGGGTGTATATAGTATGAGATGAACTTAGTTATTAATGTGATGAGTATAGAAGAGTTGAACTTAATAGTTTGATAATAAAATATTAAATAGAGTAAAATAGAAATTTGTGCAGTAAAAATAGTCTCATCTATTTTTTTTATTGTACCAACCAAAACATTAGGATACCTTGCGATTGAACTGGGTAAGGCCCCACAATGCACCCTTTTCCCACGTTAGGTAAAGGGCCAACCATGTGGAATTCGACACGCCTCTGCGTTGTAACAAAGACCGACAAAAAAGATTGCCCAGATGATGTATTAGTCGTCAAAGGAATATAATGTATTAATGAAGTTCTATTTTTTATAATATATTGTTAAAGTATTCTAAATACATTATATTCCTTTTTGTCTTGTACCACTAAATCGCCAAAATGTCATTCATTTGTTCTACACTTATCATGTCAATGTATCAAATTAATTTAATCGGATTTAAAAACTCTTTTTCAAACTTGATTTCAATATCCACTGGAATTTATGTTCATAATCTATATTCCAGTCCATTAGAAATTAAAATTCGATATCATCCTTACAATTTAATTTTAGATATATTTACTAAACTACATTTAAATTTTAACTCAATTTCAAGAAATAATTGTGTAATTTCATATATATATATGCATATTTTTTTATCGAATTGTCCTTGGATCAAATATCAATATATCTAAATCTGTATTCTTGAAATAAGATATGATAAATTGAAAATTAGAATTAAACAATAAATGAAAATTACTAATATACCCGTGACCAATTACATTCAAATTCAGAGTGAAATTTGAATCAATATTGATTATTTAAATGGATGCAACTAGAATTTTAGGTATTTAAAAATTTAATACCTAAAATTAGTTGCTAGAATAAATATGTAATTTATAGGAAGGATAAAATTGGAACAAAAAACATGTTACAAATTGAATTTGGGACATCGTGGGAACAATTTTTTAAAAGTAGGACTTATTTGTTCTAATGTAAATATGATCGGACTTAATAATTTTTCACATTAAAAAATATAATTTATTGGTACTTTTCTCAATTTATAACTCGCACACTAAAACTTCTAATCCTTGTCTTAAATTTTATAGGAGTTTTAGGTCTCATTTCCTCAAAAACTTTTGTATGATAAGTTTAGGAGATAAAAGGGGCGTTGCTCGTTAAGAATGGCAATGGATTGGGAAAAAATGAAGATTCGTCCAAACCTATCCCGTTTGGACCGAAGATGGACCATATGTATTGAACAGTGGACGTATACGGGTATACCCGTATAAACCTATTCGATAATAGAGGCGAGGATAGACTAACACTTACCCTCGCCTTGCCACCGTCCTGCCCCTCCCCTTCCCTCCTAGCACCCGCTAAACTCATTAATTTGTTTATATAAATATACATATACTCTCACCTCAACCCTAAATCTAATTCAGGCGTCTCATCCCTTAGATCTCACCACACAGCCCACTACCTTCTTTCTTTCTCTCTATCTCTCTCTCTTTCTATCTATGTCTCTCTCACTCGCTAGTTGCTTGCGACCTTCTATCACTGCGCCTACCCTCCGCCAAGAAGATGCCCCTGACCAAATAACGCCTAATCTCTCTCTCTCTCTGCTCACCCCATTATGGAAACATTTTTTAGGTGCTCGTGCTTCTACATATGGCTTGATGATAGAGGCGAAGTCTGAGTTTTTATTTTGGATGTATAGACACTTAGGTCTCATTGAATCTACTTTTAGCCTTGCATTTTGGTTATTCAAAAACTTGTATATTCTTTTGAGTAAAGGCTTGTATGTTGGGGGACCTTATGTATCTATTCTTATGATAAATGTATATTTTTACATTTGAGAATTGTTGATTAATGTTTAATACTTAAATGTTGGATTGGACCTTGGAATGGTCTTTGTGTTAGTCTTGCGCACAGGTTGATTTAGGGTTGAGCTCCCTATACAAAAGAGACTTCACCGGAGTTTCATTAGGATTGGTCTGTTGGGATCAGTGACTGGGGTCAATTAATGAAGCTTAACAGGCATTAAGGACCCCCAGGTTTAAGGTGTCACAAATATCATGCTTGCATATTTGTCTCCAATTCCCAAGTAACTTATTTGATGCCATGGTGTTGCCATAACACTTTCACAAGAGGTATAACTTTGTTGCATAGAACTTGCTCTCTGCTATCAAGAATTTGCATTGGCATTTCATTTCAGCTCATGTCCTCTTGTATTTGGATGTCTTGCCAATCAAGAATGTGTGATGTGTTGGGCTTGTCTTTTCGTAGCATAAAAACATGGAACACGTCATAAACTCTCGAAAGTTGGGGAGAGTGTAAACTAAGCTTGTATGCCACTATTCCTACTCATATCATTATCTCAAAAGGCAAAATGTACTTTGGAGCCAACCTCCCCTTTTTCCGAAAATGATGTACTCCTTTTTGAGTTGACACCTTCAAGAACACATAATCAACCTTTTTACACTCCAATGGCCTCCTCCTCCTATCCGCATAATTCTTTTGTCAGCTTTGAATTGTGCATAATAGCTCTCCTCAATTAATTGTACCTTTTCGGTAGTCTCCCTCACTATCTTCAAATCAAATATAGTACTCTCCCCCACTTCTTCCTAATACGAGGGCGATCTACAAGGTTTCCCATATAATGCTTCGTAAGATGCTAGATTAGATTGAAAACTATTGTTCTATGCAAATTCCACCAATGATAGATGATTACTCTAATTTCCCTTGCAGTTCAACACACAAGCTCGTAAGATGTCCTCCAAAATTTGTATCACCCTCTAGAATTGGCTATCCATTTGAAGATGAAAGAAAGTGCTAAAGTGTAACTTTATCCCCGTAGCTCATTGTAGACTTTTTCAAAACTGTGCCATAAAATAAGAATCACGATCCGACATAATAGAGAGTGGAACTCCATGTAATCTAATAATCTTACGAATATAAAGCTTGCTAAAGGCCTCTAAAGAGTTGGCAGTCTTAATACTTAAGAAATGAGAAAACTTAGTGAGTCTACCTACAATGACCATACGACATGATGCCCTCGTGAAGTCCTCAAAAAACCAAACATAAAATCCATGGTGATGTGATCTCACTTCCACTTTTGGATAGGTAAGGATTGTAATAATCCTCTGGGCTTTTGATGCTCCACCTTCACCTATTGACACACAACACATCGTGCTCTAAATCTCGTCAAATCCTTCTTCATTCCCTTTCACCAATATTGAAGCTTATGTCTCTATACACCTTTGTGCAACTCAGGTGGATAGCAAACTTAGAACGATGACACTTTCTAAGTATCTCCTCCTTTAGGGATGAATCATCTGGTACACCTAACTTTTCCTCATATCTCAGTTCTCCATTCCTTAAAAACCAACCTTCAACTACTTCCTCATTTTTCAATTGGGCTCAAATTGACTCTATGGATCCAAGCATTACAACTCAACAACCTCTTTCATTCTCCTCTAACCCATAGATCATAGTCTCTAAGTGCATCCATCATCTTCCATTTACTTGCCGACATACCATTAACTTCACCACATGATTTTCTACTCAAAGCATATGCAACCACATCGGCCTTCCCAAGATGATAACTAAGGGTAAAACCATAATCTTCTAGATACTCCATCCAATGTCGTTGGCTAACATTCAAATCATTTTGGGTGAAGATGTAATTCAAACTCTTGTGGTCAGAGTATATTTGAAACCAATCTCCATAAAAGTAAAAACACCATAATTTAAGGGCAAATAACACGACAACGAGTTTTGTATCAAGAGTGGGATAATTTTGCTCATGGGTTTTCAATTGCCTAGAACCATAAGCAATGAAATTCTCATGTTGCATCAATGCCATCCAAGTCTCTGTAATGAAGCATCCATATAAGCGTCATAACCCTCACCACTAATAGGTATAATGAGAACAGGTGTCGTGGTCAACCTTTTCTTCAACTCAAAAGATTGCTCACAATCTTAATTCCATTCAAATTCTCCCCTTTTCTACTAAGTCGTGTCAATGACATATATATACAAGAGAATCCCTCTATGAACCTTTGATAATAACTGGATAGTCTCAAGAAGCTTTGAACTTCAATCACAGTCTTGGGTCGATCCCATATCAAAATTGCTTCAATCCTAGACGGATCCATAAACACTCCTTCCTTGGATAATACATATCCCAAAAACTTGAACTTTCTCATTGAAAACATGCATTTTCCCTTCTTAGCATATAACTTATGTTCTCTCAATGCTTGCAAAACTAGCTTGAGGTATAGTACATGCTCCTCATGTGCTTGGAATAAGTAAAGATTTCATTAATGAAGACTGATTAGCCTCGAATAAAGTGTTAATTTGGTAGTTGTTAGGGACTAATTACGTAGGATAGAGTATTAACTGTATTGATTTATCTAGGCTTTGGTTTGATCTTTCTTATGGAATGTTTGTCTTGGTTTTGCAGGTAAATAAGGAGAATTTAAAGAGTAAGTGAAAGATAATTGACAAGAGTCTGAAGTCAAAAAAGAAGAGCATTCTAATAGCACGTCCGGACGGTAGAGGGAATCAGTTCGGATAGAGTTTCCAGAATATTCTAGGAAAGATATGAAGATTTTGAAGAATGGGGAAGCATTCTGTTGATCGTTTCCGGACAGTATCTCACTTGCGTCTGGACGCATGTTATTAAGCTCTACCCAAACTTTTGTGCTTGGCGTGGTGACCTAGTTTGGGGACTGCTTCGTTACTTATAAATGGGAAGATAGTTTCTTAGGGAGGGAGAGTTTTTTTCTTCTTTATTCTTTGTGGTATTTTCAATTATATCTGGCTAAAATTCCAGCTAAAGATAGGGGAGAGTCTTTCAATGAAATACAATATTGTTATTGATCCAAGGTTTTAATTGCTTGATTTATTCTGTTAATTCGATTCTTGTTCCTTAGCAAAGTTTTTGCTCTGTATAACTTCTTGATTCGTTGTGCCATGTACATCGAATACTTGAATTTTTCCTCGACTCAAATAACTAGGTATTCCACGCTTGAGTCAATTAATAGGATTTTCATAAGATAATCGGGGTATTATGCGAATAAGTCTACGGTTCATTTGTTGGAGAGTTTGATTCATTGTAGAATCTAGGCACAATGAATGCTTGCAATCTACAGATGACTTCTTGGTCTTATTCGGATAGATTTTTGGTTATAAATATTAGTGTTTTCATATCCTTATTGCTAAATGTTCTAATTGGAATCACTTCGTAGATGATTTTTAACAGAATTTGAAAAGTGGATTTTTAATAATTCGTGTATGGATTGAAATAGTATCCCTGATGCTTTAGTGTTTTAATTATTATTTTAATAAATTCATCTTAGTTTTGCTATGTGTTTCTTGTTTTCACAATTCCTTGAGTATTCGACCTCAAATTCTCGAGAATATATTACTTCGCACAACCTACACTTGGGTATACATAATTAAAGTTGTAGCAAGTTTTTGGCATCGTTGCTGGAGAAATGTTGAAAGACAAGGAGCCATTGTTAGATTTATTGGAGTTTCAGTGGTTTACGATTCGTCGGAGATCTGGTAACTTCGTTCTATTTTTTATTTTTGTTGAAATATATTACTTTTTGCTAGTTAGTTTTTGTTTTCTATCTTTACTCTTTGCTTTTAATCATGTTATGAGCTCTTGGCATCGTGGTTCAAGTGGATGATTGATTAGGGAAGATTTAGATGAGCTGTTTGGTAATTTATTTGACTCATCTGAATTGTCTCACACACTTCACACGATGGTTGCAGATCCTCCTAACAATAGGAGAAATAATTCTACTAAACAAGAAGATCCTGATGATAGAATAAGTAATCATGATGAAAATGATGTTGATAATATGCATGTTAATCAGGGTCAGACTTTGTGCGAATATTTTGCAACCTGCATGACACACTGCACCTTCATGCATCATATTTCCATTGGAAGCAAAAAATTTTATTTTCAAACTTGGCATGATTGCATTACTCCCAAAATTTCATGGCATGGACTTTGAAAATCTTTATTTACATATTCGAGATTTTGAGCAGATATGCACCACCTTCCATGACTAGACTGTTACGATGAGTACAGTTTGGATAAAGCTTTTCCCTTTCTCAATACAGAAAAAGGCTAAGACTTGGCTACACTCTCTTAGACCTAGATCCATAAGTACTTGGCAAGAGATGCAAAAAGATTTTTTGAAAACTTTTTTTTCCAGACATCGTACAATCTCTTTTAAATATCAAACCATGATTTTTCACAAAAAGAGTCTGAAAATTTTTATTAGAGTTGTGATAGATTTAAAGATCTTCTTACATCTTGCCCACATATGGCTATGAGAGTTGGCATGTTTTAAGTTTTCATTATGAAGGTTTATCTCCCCAAATGCTCCAATTTGTAGAGATGATGATTTTATGAATAAGGAACCTATAGAGGCTTTTGATTTTTTTGATCGTTTGGCCAAGAATGCACAGTCTTGGGATACCTCATCCCATGAGCCTTCTAAAAATAAAACTGCAAGTGCCCCATCGAGTGGGGCCAAATATCAATTAAGGGATGATGATGATTTAGGGACAAGGATTGCCACATTGTCAAGAAGGGTTGAAACCATGAAGTATAAGAAGGTTCATGAGATGAAATTGTCCTTATAGAAGAAATTTGCAGTAATTGTGAGACCCCCAGGACATCCTATAAAGGATTGTCCCACAATTATTACTTTGAAAGAAGTTTTACATGATCAAGCAAACAAATAACTTGTCAAAGCCTTATAATAACCCGTATTCAAATACCTATAATCCTAGGTGGAAAAATCATCCCAATTTCAATTGGAGGGGTGAGAATCATGCATCATTACCACCTCAACAGAGCTCCTCTATTTTTGTTCCTTACCCCCCACCTCCAAAGAGGAACTTTGAAGACATATTTTTGCAATTCATGCAAAGTCAAAAAAATTTTAATAATCAAACCACTCAGACCATTAATGATATTAGAAGCACTCTCACTAAATTGACCATTACTCCGTGCTATTAGGAGAAATGTAAGTTTTCGGCATAGCCACAACAAAGTCCACAGGGTTAGTTTAATGTGAGTGATTCTTGTACAACTGACACTGTACACGAGTAGGTAAATTTTGTCACCACACTTCATAGTGTGAGATAAATGATAAACAATTCCCACTCAGGCCCAAAAACCTGAGGCACTTTCAAAACCCATGAAGGGTGGTGACGAACTTGACCAGTCCAAGATTATGAAGCCTGAGAGGTACTCGATATCTACACCTTTTCCACAAAGATTGCTTACTTCTATTAAGCCAAATATGCATAATGATATGTTGGATATTTTTAAGCAAGTCAAAGTCAACATCCCTTGTTGGATGCAATTAAGAAGATATCTTCCTATGCAAAATTTTTGAAATATTTGTGTACTGTCAAACGTAGATTAAATTTGAAAAATAAGACATATTTGACTGAGTAGGTATCTTAAATCATTCAACATAGGAATCCATCGAAATATAAAGATCCTAGTTGTCCCACTATTTCTTGTGTGATAGGAAATCATAGAATTGAACAAACATTACTTGATTTGGGTGCTAGTGTGAATTTGCTTCCTTATTTGGTATATGACTAGTTATGTCTAGATGAGTTGAAACTTACTTCGATGACACTTCAACTGGCTGACCGATTAGTGAAGATACTGCGAGGCATAGTGGAAGATGCATTAGTTCAAGTAGATAATTTTTACTTTCTTGTGGATTTCATTATCTTGGATACACATCCTGTGTTGAATGCAAATGCTCAAATCCTTGTAAGGGTGGCTATCGAGTCATGTCGTGTCAGGTTCATGTTAAACAATAGTCAACACTAACCCAACTCATTTAATTAATTGTGTCGTGTTAAGTTGACCTATTTATTTTCGTGTCATATTCGTGTTGACCCACATAAACTTTGAATAAAAAATTTAACGCTAAGATTCTATTTTTAGTTAATTGAATTCATGCTCGTTCTTCTTTTTACAAATTAAAAATTAACTTAATAATAATAACAATTAGTAAAAAAATCTTTTGTATACAATAATTAAGTAAGTACTTAATAAACAGTTATAAATAATTAATATTTTATTTATATAATACTAATTAAACATGTTGATCATGTTCATTTCATGTTATTTGTGTTATCATATAAACGAAAAAATAGACAAAGTGTCAAGTCTTAAATAAACAAGTTAATCATGTCAATTTCAGGTTTGGCAGGTTGAACCTGAACATGACCTATTTATATTTTGTGTTTGCGTGTCGGGTCATTTTTTGAGTTCATGTCGAGTTATAATCAAATTCGTGTCATAAATTTGTGTCAAGTTCAAGTCATGTCATCTAATAGAGTCAAAAATTGTCACCCCTAATTATCCTTGTTATATATTAGGCCGACCATTCTTAGATACTTCGAATGCATTGATTAATTGTAAGAATGGTGTGATAAAATTATCTTTTTGCAATATAACATTTGAATTGAATATTTTTAATGTTTGCGAACAACCAGGGGACGTTGATGATGATGTGCATGAAGTGAACATTATTGAGTCTATTATTCCAAACAGATTTTATGACTCTTCTTATTCGGATCCACTTGAACCATGTTTGCTAGAATGTTCATCTTATTTAGATCTAAGTGAAAAGAATTCTGAGAATATTGCATTAACTTTTATTCTGAATTCTTCACAGGTCCTTGAAGTCAGAGATTGGAAACAAAAGTTTGAGGAGCTTTTGCCAAGAACTACCCTACCTGTTCCATCAAGTGCCAAGGCTCCCAAGCTAGAATTGAAGTCTTTACTTGTTGAGCTAAAGTACGCATTCTTAGGGGAGACAAAGACATTTTCGATAATAATTTCTTCTCATTTGAGTTCAACTTAAGAAGGTATGCTACTAAAACTTCTTAAACAACACAAGGGTGCTATTGGATGGACTCTTGCTGATATCAAGGGAATTAGTCCCTTATTATGCACTCACAAAATATATTTACAAGATAATGCTAAGACATCTAGGGAGATACAAAGGTGACTTAACCCTAACATGAAGAAAGTGGTAAGAAGTGGAGTGTTGAAATTATTCGATTTAGGGATAATCTAACCTATAGCTAATAGTAAATGGGTGAGTCCCACACAGGTAGTTCCAAAATAATCAAGTGTTACTGTAGCCACTAATGATAATAATGAACGTGTACCAACTAGGATAATAACTAGTTGGAGAATGTGCATTGACTACAGAAAATTAAATTCTGTGACAAGAAATGATCACTTCCCTTTGCCTTTTATGGATTCAATTTTAGAAAGTGTAGCTTCAAATATGTTTTATTGATTTTTGGATGGTTATTAGGGATATAACCAAATTGAGATAGCCTTACAGGACCAAAAGAAAATCACCTTTACTTGCCCATTTGGTACCTTTGCATATCAAAGGATACCTTTTAGCCTTTGCATTGCACATGCAACCTTCAAAGGTGTATGCTTAGTATTTTCAATGATATAATTGAGTATTTTCTTGAATTCTTTATGGATGATTGTACTATTTTTTGGTGATTCTTATGATGACTACCTTTCAAATCTTGAGAAAGTTTTAATCCGATGTGAAGAGAACCTTGTACTCAACTAGGAGAAATGCCACTTCATGTTCAAATGGGAGTTGTTCTTCGTCATATTATCTCTTCTGAAAGAATTCAAGTTGATAGAGCTAATATTAAATTAATTTCTAATTTTCCTACCCCTAAGACCCTTAAGGATGCTAGACCTTTTCTGGGTCATGCTGGTTTTTATAAAAGGTTCATTGTAAACCCCCACAAGTTTATATTAATATAATGATATAATTATTTATTAATTCTAATATATTTAATGACGTAAGAATGAACTACATAGACTATAACAGTACAAATAAATATTTGGTAGACAAATTGATTGTTAAGTTTAAGTTTCGAAAGTGTTTAAGCTTGGAAGGGGTTGTAGGTGAGTTTTTAAATACTTTTAGGTCAAAATAAGATGTCCATTGAATCCGGAATATTGAGAAACATTGGGAGAGGTAATAAGAGGTGTAATAAAATTAGGAAGTATCCCGGAATTCAGACACATTCTAGAAAGAATTCGGGTAGGAAGAAATTAGACACTGCCTTAATATTTGGACCATAACTTTTTATTTTGATGTCTGTTTGGTCTAACATTTTGACAGTAGATATTAGACTTCTAGGGCTACAAAAGTGTATTTCACAACAATGTTTCAAATCGACCTCTAAATAGGATAAAATTGCACTAAAAGTTTCAGCAGAAATAGGGAGTACGTTCGAACGACCTGCATTCGAACGTGAAAGTCCGTTCAAACGACAATGTGTTCCAGTACTTTTTTTCTGATGGAAAAACAAAAGTACTAGGAGCACATGACGTTCGAACGTGAGTAGCGAATCAGAATATCAAATTTACGTCGATTGAACTCTTTTCTTACCCTATAAATACATAAGGTTGCCTCCCTTAGCCCTAGTTCAACACTTATAACCCTAGAAAGTCCTAGAGAGGAAGAAAGGAGGAGAAAAATAAGAGATTAAGAGTGGATTCAAGTTGAAAAAAGATCAAATCTCAAGATCTTCACACAAAAACCAAGGAAGAAGAAGGTAGGGGTTTTCTTCCATTCTTGTTAATTGAGGTTAGGGTTTATATATATATGTATGTTTTGCTTCTAAACCTTAGACATATGCTATGAAATACTTGTTTCTTGAAGTTCTTACAAATATCGCCATGTTTTGAAGGTATTTATGGTTTGATAGCCATGAAAACCCTAGTTTGGAGAAATGAATTTTCTTCTTAATGTTCAATTGTTCTTGATTTCAAAACTTTTGTGCTTTATATTGAACTAAAAAATGGTATTTATGATGATCTCTTGCATATTTTCTTAAATTGTTCTATTCGGATACTACTTGTAAAATTTGGAGATTTTTGAATGTATTTGTGATTGGAGAAATTTATTGGATATTGTATCTCTTATGGATGTTTGGATGACCATGGGTGGCCGTTGACCAGATATCGTAGAGTGGGTTAGATACGTTTCTTACTCCGTGTGGGTTTGAAGGTTCCTTATCACTCGTAGTAGGGTTGGTGCCTTGCGAGGACCAAACCACTATTCGCTCACATGTTATCAAGACTGAGGGTTAGTATATTATTCCTATGTTGGATTAGTCACTGCCATGAGTTGGTATATGCTCTTCCTAAAGGTTGGATATCCTTGCGAGGATTTGGAAGTGTGTGTGTGGGCGAGGATATTCTCGATGTGTTTAGTCATGCGTATCATGCATCATACCTGAGATACGAATACAAGTTATGGGTTTGTGATTTATTGTACCAGAAATGATTTTTTACAAGAGGTTGTGGAAGTATGAGATTCTACAAGAACTTGTGAAAAATGGTTTATTGTTGAAAATGATTTGTTATTTGTAATTTAGCGTTATTACTTCATTTAATTTATTGTCATTGTTTAAACTTGAGATCTCTTGAAATGTCCATGTTTTCTTTCAAAATTGATATATAATAATTGCGAAATGAGACTGACTAGTTTTACATGTTTTCTAAACTTTGTTTGAGTTTGGGAGAATTTTTCTACAGATCTTAGTGCTCACCCCTGCAAATATCATACTTTTTAGATTGTAGCTTAGAAGAAGAACTCATAGTCGAAGAACAGGTACCTTGGGAAGCTCAAGTGGATGGGCATGTGAATTCGGAAGGGGATATCTAGGATTGATATTTCTATGTCCTAGACTAGGAAATTCCTTTTGAGATAATGTTCATGTTAATCTTTTGTTATTCCACTAAAAAGTTATGTTTAATTCTTTTGGATGTAATTGCCATAGTTTGACATATTCTTTTGATATTATGGCCATGGTTTGACATATTCCTTTGAGATGATGTAGTAGATATTGTATATGATGAATAAAAATTCTCTTTATTAACGGATTTTATTAGTTACTCTCATGATGTGAATGGTTTTAAGAAGTAATGTCGTCCAAGGGGGATTTTGGATCGTTACATGTTTGGTATCAGAGCCTAGGCTTTAGGTCTTACATGAGAGTTGCAGGTTATGGATTACCACTAGAGAGATAGGACTAGGTTGAACGAAATTATGGATTTAAAATTTTATACAAGCCTTATGCTTTAGATTAAAGTGATAGTTAGGATGTCCTGTACATCAATGAAACTAAATTGTGAATTGATGTGAGGGATAAAGGGTGAACGTGGACGTGGTCGTGAACTTGGAAGGGGGACAGGGATGTGGTGGCCAAGTAAATCCACCACCATCACCTCCAGATACCATGAATGACATCTATCAATGCCTAAGGGAGCTAACCACATGGTACAATGCCAGAATAAAAACAACAACTAGTGACGACAGAACTTTGCGAGGGGTGGTCCGATCAGGACTGGTGCTAGCAACAGTGGAGCTACACAAAAGTTAGCTCCGTATCGCTGACCTGACCAAGCTTCAGGGCCAAGGAATCAAGTTGTTCGAGGAGCTGGGGTTACTCAAACAGAGTAGACATTGACCCACGTCAATGCTTCGCATGTAGAGGGTTCGGGCACCTCAAAAATAATTGTCCATCGATTCCACTAAAGACCAATTAAGCAACAGGACAAGTACGTGCAAATAAGCCACCATGACAGAAGCTATTATAGCTGAAACCATTAGGAGCTATAGTCCCAAGCGATACCAAGCAAGAAAGATTTTGTGCTTTGACCCAACCAGAGAAAGACGTTTCCGATGCAATTATTGAAGATATCATTCTTCTTTAAAATTCTTGGGCCCAAATTTTATTCGATCTCGGTGCTATTTATTCATTCATACGCACTGCATATGCTCTTAATTTGGGATTGGACTTTGAGAAGCTAGAACATGCCTTGAGTATTGACATGCCTACAGGAGAACGGTTGGATACTCGAAGGGTGTGTAGAGGTTGTATGCTTCGAATTGAGGAGTATTAGGTGAGGGTGAAGGAAACTCTGAGCTTGAATTTGTTTGAAGTAGTATGTTTATAAGATAAGTGTGATTTGTTACTTAATTAGGTTAGGAAATAATTATTTGTTTGGATTCATGGATTAGTTAGCTTTAAGGAGTAGACGAAAATTTGGGATGTATATTCTAGTTTTATATCGTGTCGTTTTGGACTATTCTAGGAGAAGGATGGTAATTTGAATTTTGATTTGTAAATGATGCTAGACATGAATATTTATGCAAGTCATATTATCTATATGGGAGATGGGTATGAGATAAGATTTGTGATAAATAACATCCAAACTTGAGTTGGACAAGTATAACAGAACTATCAGTCACACAGACTACCTTACACTAATTTGATCATAACTGTTTGTTGGAAAGTCCAAATGGTACACCGTCTTTTTTGTTAGAATTCTAACTCATATATCTTTCCAACCATATAGGTCACACATGCTATAAATACCTGAGTTAAATCAGTTTATTCTTCAAAATTGATCAAAAATCTGCGTTGTGGTATTCCTTAGATAGCAAAATGTCGTGTTTTTCTTCTTAGACTCGGAAGGACTTATCCTTAAGGAAGCTTCCATCACTATTTAGGCTTTGATTTAGAGATACCCCCATGTTGATTGAAGTATTTTGATGGATAACAATATAAAATGGGATTATGACTTGGTGCCTTGCCGACTCTAAGTATTTTATTCTACTATTAATCTTGCTTATATTTTTGGAAGTCAAAGAGATGTGATAACCCAATTTGGATGTGTGGAGGTAAGGTCAACTTATATTTTTTTAAGATGGACTAAGTTTTGAATAATAAGGTTATGGAAATTGATGTGTGTTACTTAAAGTTCAAAGAAATTAAGGAATGAATGTGGTTTTGGTTTTATGATGGAAACCATGGGAGTGTTATGTTTTTCGCAATGGTGAGTACGATGTTATGAGATTGTATAATTCTCAAATATGATCAATTGATGGAATATGGCAATTACATTGAATGAGAGCCTATTTTGGAATAGCAATAGGAATTGTGGTAATGGTTTTTAAATGGATAAAAGTTTGTTTTCATAACCACAAACTTGAGGTCACCAATATTGGTTTGAAAATATTACGGAGAGTTGATTAAATTTACTTTGGAAGTACTGATGGTTTAGAAGGTTCATACATAGGATACTCATTGAGGACGTTATACTTAGGTATTCTTATTTTGTTGTGGACTCAGTTCACTATATTTAGACTCTCTAAAATATTAATAATCAAGAATCTCTTGGGTGAGGGTGTAGTTAATGGTTGACTTGTATTTAGAAAAAAAGAAATTTAGACATAGAAGAAATTTAAGAAGCATGACTAAGTTGCAGTAGTTACATTTGACCCTCGATATTGTAGGATTAAGAGATTATAGAGTTTAAAAGCTCAATGTTTGATATAGTAGACAATTATTGAAATAAGGATGATTTCAATGATTGATGTTTACTTTTATCGTTATGTGAAATCTTTTAAATGTTATTGAAGTTGTGTTGGAGGAATATGAAGTTCTTTCCTGTCTCTCTTAGTACATTATTAAGATAGGCTTGATTAGTTATACTTGAGTATTGCTAGTATGAGTATTGAAGATTCTAACTTGACAGTTAGTGGTGATAATTGGAAAGATGTAATTTGAGGAATCAATGATGATACCTATGCAGATTGGCTTTGACATGGATGTAGAAACCTTATGTAATTTTGGGATAAATGACTATGGATATCCTAGTAACTAGCAGATTGTTAATATCTTGGGAATTCGAAAGTATAGGTATTGTGAAAAGAATTGTGATGGTAATGAAAGTCACTAAGAATAGATTACATGGTTATTAGTTCTAGATCCAGGCTAGAGATTGAGAATGAATACCTGGGTGAAATTCAAAAGAAAATTAATATTTGATGAGTACACAATTAAGTATTGTGATATAGTGGTTATGCATGATAAGAAATTAGTTGGAAGAATCGTATACAATTATTGAGAATGGAGGAGATAAATGATTTCTAGTGAAGAAATGTAATCGTCAGGACTTAAGTAGCTGTAATGATGTTATAAGTGGAAAAGATGGATATAAAATTTATGATATGATATTTTATTTTAACCTTGACTTTGATGTTTCAAGGATGAATAGAACTGGAGATATCATAGCCAAATGACAATTAGATAGACTAACTTAACACTTAAATTTCGAGGACGAAACTTTCTTTAAGAGGGGTGGATTGTAAACCCCCATAATTTTTATTAATATAATGATATAATTGTTTAGTAATTCCAATATATGTAATGACGTAAGAATGAACTTCATAGAATATATGTTAAGTTTAAGTTTCAAAGGTGTTTAAACTTGGAAGGGGTTGTAGGTGAGTTTCTAAATAATTTTAGGCCAAAATAAGATGTCCATTGAATCCAGAAGATCTAGAAACATTGGGAGAGGTAGTATGGGGTGTAATAAAGTTAGGAAGTATTCCGGAATTAAGTCACATTCTAGAAAGAATTCGGGTAGGAAGAAATTAGATACTACTTTAGTATTTGAACCATAAATTTTTATCCTGATGTCTATTGGATCTGAAATTTTGACAGTGGATAGTAGACTTCTAGGGCTACAAAAGTATATTTCACAAATATTTTCTAAATCGACCTCTAAATAGGACAAAACTTCACTGGAGGTTTCAGCAGAAATAGGAAGTACGTTCGAACGTGAAAATACATTTGAACGACCTACGTCGAACGTGCAAGTCAGTTAGAATGAAAGTGCGTTCCAATACTTTTTGTCTAATGGAAAAACAAAAGTATTGGGAGCACATGACGTTCGAACGTGAGTAGCGAATCAGAATATCAAATTTACGTCGATTGAACTCTTTTCTCACCCTATAAATACATAAGGCCGCCTCCCTTAGCCCCATTTCAACACTTATAACCCTAGAAAGTCCTAGAGAGGAATAAAAGAGGAGAAAAACAAGAGATTAAGAATGAATTCAAGTTAGAGAAAGATCAAATCTCAAGTTCTTCACACAAAACCCAAGGAAGAAGAAGGTAGGGGTTTTCTTTCATTCTTGTTCATTGAGGTTAGGGTTTATATATATATATATTTGCTTCTAAACCTTAGATATATGCTATGAAATACTTGTTTCTTGAAGTTCTTACAAATATCACCATGTTTTGAAGGAATTTATGGTTTGATAGCCATGAAAATCCTAGTTTTGAGAAAAATGGATTTTCTTCTTAATGTTCAATTGTTCTTGATTTCAAAACTTTAGTGCTTTATATTGAACTAAAAAATGGTATTTATGATGATCTCTTACATATTTTCTTAAATTGTTCTCTTGGAATACTACTTGTGAAATTTGAGAATTTTTGAATGTATTTGTGATTGGAGAAATTGATTGGATATTGTATCTCTTATGGATGTTTGGATGACCATGGGTGGCCGTTGATCGGATATCGTAGAGTGGGTTAGATGCATTTCTTGCTCCCTATGGGTTTGAAGGTTCCCTGTCACTCGTAATGGGGTTGGTGTCTTGCGAGGACCAAACCACTATTCGCTCACGTGTTATTGAGACTGAAGGTTAGTATACTATTCCTGGTTTGGATTCGTCACTGCCATGAGTTGGTATATGTCATTCCTAAATGTTGGATATCCTTGCAAGGATTTGGGAGTTTGTGTGTGGGCGAGGATATTCTCGATGTGTTTATTCATGCGAATCATGCATCATACCTGAGATGCGAATAGAAGTTATGGGTTTGTAGTTTATTGTACCAGAAACGATTTTCTACAAGAGCTTGTGGAAGTATGGGATTCTACAAGAACTTGTGGGAAATAGTTTATGGTTGAAAATGATTTGTTATTTGTAATTTGACGTTATTACTTCATTTAATTTATTGTCATTGTGTAAACTTGAGATCTCCTGAAATGTCCCTGTTTTCTTTCAAAATTGATATATAATAATTGTGAAATGAGACCGATTGGTTTTACATGTTTTCGAAACCTTGTTCAAGTTTAAGAGAATTTTCCTACAGAGCTTAGTGCTCACCCCCTGCAAATATCATACTTTTCAGATTGTAACTTAGAGGAAGAACTCGGAGTCGATGAACAGGTACCTTGGGAAGCTCAAGTGAATGGGCATGTGGATCCGGAGGGGGATATCTAGGATTGATATTTCTATGTCCTAAACTAGGAAATTCCTTTTGAGATAATGTTCATGTTAATCTTTTGTTATTCCGCTGAAAAGTTACGTTTAATTCTTTTGGATGTAATTGTCATAGTTTGGCATATTCTTTTGATATTATGGCCATGGTTTGACATATTCCTTTGGGATGATGTAGTAGATATTGTATATGATGAATGAAAATTCTCTTTATTAATGGATTTTATTAGTTGCTCTCATGATGTGAATGGTTATAAAAAGTAACATCGTCCAAGGGGGATTTTAGGGCATTACATTCATAAAAGACTTTAGTTCTATATCTAGGCCACTTTGCCACCTCCTAATGGAAGGACATACCTTTTGAGTGGGGTGAGTCTTGCCAAGAAGCTTTTGATAAGATGAAGGGCATGCTCACTACAGCTCCAATTATGCAACTATGTGTATTGCCAGTGATTATGTTATGGGGGCATTCTTAGGGAAACATAATGAGAAGAAGTCACATGTTATATACTATGCTAGTAGGACCTTAAATAATGCACATATGAATTATTCCACAACAAAAAAGGAATTAGTAGTAGTAGTATTTGCCTTAGACAAGTTTAGGTCTTATCTTGTAGGATCCCCTATCATTATTTTCATAAACCATGCAGCTCTTAAATACTTGTTGACAAAAATAAAAGATGTAAAACCTTGGCTTTTTAGGTGGATCCTCCTACTCCAAGAGTTTGATATAACAATCAAAGATAACAAAAAGGGTAGAGAATGTAGTGGTTGACCACTTGTCTAAACTTGTAAGCGATGTGCCTATGGAGACAATGCTGATCAATGATACATTTCCTGATGAACAGTTATTGGTTATTTCTTCATTGCCATGGTTTGCTAATATTGTAAATTTTCTTGTAACAGGTAATATGCCACCAACTTGGAATTCACAAGATAAAAAGAAATTTTTGTTGGAAGTAAGAAGTCTCTTTTGGAATGATCCTATCTGTTCAAGTATTGCTCTAACCAGATTATTTACAGATGTGTCTCAAACGATGAGATAAGTAGTATTTTTTCTTTTTGTCATTTAGAGGCATGTGGAGGCCATTTTTCTACTTAAAAAACCACTGCAAAAATTTTGCAGTATGAATTTTATTGGCCAACACTTTTTAAAGATACATAAAATTTATGTAAATCCTATTTTAGCAATGTCAAAGGTTAGGAGGAATAACTCGTAGAAACATGATGTCTCTCAACCCGATTTTAATAATACAAATTTTTTACTATTGGACCATTGATTTTACGGGTCATTTTCCACCTTGTTTTGGTTATTTATATATATTTTAGTGGCGATTGATTACAAATCCAAATGGGTTGAAGCTATACCATGCCAGACTAACGATCACAAAGTTGTTTTAAATTTTTTAAAAGAAAATGTTTAGATTTGGTATACCACGGGCCATTATCAATGATGGAGGATTACACTTTTGTAATAAACCTTTTACAGCTTTAATGAAAAAATATGGTGCAACACATAAAATTGTAACTCCCTATTACCCACAGACAAGTGGCCAAGCAAAGCTTGCCAATCGGGGATCAACTACATTTTGGAAAAAATAGTGAATCATGATCGCAAAGATTGGTCATTAAGACAAACTGACATGTTATGGGCATACCGCACTGCATTTAAAATCCCAATTGACATGTCTTCGTGTAGATTGATTTACGGAAAGACTTGTCATTTATCTGTGAAATTGGAACACAAAGTATATTGGGTCATTAAAATGTTTAATTTTAGCCTTAAAAAGCTAGTTCTTTACGGAAACTACAGCTAAATGAGCTTAATGAGATCAGGAATGAAGCATATGAGAATTCCAAAATTAGCAAAGAATGAATGAAGGTGTTTTATGCTAAAAATATTTTGAGAAAAATTTTCACACCTTCACAAAAAGTACTTTTGTATAATTCTAGTTTGCATATATTTAAAGGAAAACTTCAAACTAGATGGAGTGGTCCTTTCATTGTTAAAGAAGTTTTTCCCTATGAGAGAGTGGAAATTGAAAAACCCAAGAATGGAACTATTTTTAAAGTCAATGGCCAACAATTAAAGTCGTTTTTGGATGGGGACGTTATGGAAGTGGAATCCATCAAGTTGATGGATCCCCACTATGAATAAATTTTGAAAAAACTCAACCAAATTGTTGTATATTAGTTTTTACTGGTGGTTTATGTTTCACATGTTTAGTTTTATTTCCTAGGTTTAGCATTTTTAAGTCGATACAAAGCGGTACAAGGTATGTCATCCCTGAATTCTACCAATCTATTTCTTGTTGTTTTGTTGGTGTTAATTGCATAGTTATACATCGAGGACAATGTACTATTTAGATTAGGGGGTGAACATTTCATGGTATGTGCATTGCATCATTAAGATTTTTGTTCATTTAGTAGGAAGTTTTGAGAATTTTTTTTTCTCTAAGTGTTGAGATTGGAACATGGCTGGACATTGCATCTGGACTGTAGTGCTTTTGCATCTGGACGCGTGTTATGATATAGACTGAAAATTTTTCTAAGTTTTGAGCTTGGGCATGTTCACGGGAAGACACGTCCGGATAGAGACTTCATTTGTGTCTGGATGATACAACCCAACTATTTCAATTCAGAAACGCATCTAGATGGTAATTCACTTGCGTCTAGAAGCGATGTCATTGAGGCCGTTTTAAATGAAATTGTTAAGATGCGTTCGGATGTGTGATGATTTTTTTTAATCTCTCTCCATTCAAAAAAATATTTCCAACAACATTCTCCCTCCTTAAAACTCTTCACTCTACTCTTCTTCTTCTACTCACCCAATGAAACCCCTTAAGGCTTCTACCTCGAAGAGGGCGAGGACTGACACTCAATAGACTCGCGATGAAGATTGTACTTTTGAACCTCATCGATTCAAAACATTAGGGGCAAGGGTAAGATTTTTTCAATACTATGTGAACAAACCTTTCGTATGTGAGAGACAGATTGAGTAAGAAGATTTTGCTAGATTAGGAGTGAGATATTATTTGTGCAAGGAAATGAGATGGGTTTATGGGGCAAAAATGGCCTAGTGTGCCTATTTTGGTATGTGAATTTTACAGCAATGCGAACGATCATGAGGATGGAAGCTTCCACACTTCTATCTGTGGTAATGCTATTCGAGTGGACTCTGTTACTATTGCCCAATTGATCATAGTAACTCTGGCCGGAGTGGTCGACCCATATTACCCTTAAGTATACTTGGTTGATCTTATTACGAGAGAGTTGTTGTCAGATCCTGATTTTTTCTGGAAAAATGATTATAAGTTCCTTCAGTAGGGAGACTTCACAAACAAGTATAAGATACTGAATTTAATTTCGATATTGAATATGATGCCTTTGCTAAGGAACAATTACATCTACCCAAACCAAGAAAGATTGTCATATACTATGGGCACTGCTTGCTCCATTGATCTTCCTTCACTGATATTTGCTGAGATGTGGAGGGCCATTATGGATCCCAAGAAGGGATCTCTTCCATTCGTTGGCATAGCGACTACGTTATGTGAGCAGGTAGGATTAGTGGTGGATGGCACTGTGGAGAGGGCTAAGAAGGTTGTTGTTCTTAACTCTGACTCATTGCTGAAGAATCAGAGTGTCTTGAGGGTAGCTGGTGAGAGAGCCCATCCAGTTGAGCAGTAGGAGGAGCCAACAGCTGAGGTGCCAGTGCCTATGGAAGAGCAGTGGGATTAGTTCCTCAACTTGGATGAGGATTTTGATTTTTCGATTGATGAGGAGACTGATCCCAGGTCAAATGGGTAGCATTTATTTACAATTTTGAGAGATATGAGGGCGCAGGTGAGAGGCCTAGGGCAGAGTTCTTAGGGTCATGCAAGCCCGTCGACTTAGAGACATGGATTTCTTCTATGGTTGTTTTTTTTTGGTAATCTAATGTGGACTTGGATAGTAAGTAGTAGTTTTTTAAGGATCAAAGTCTATCATAACTAGTCGAGTCTAGGCTTGATCATTTTATCTTTTGGGTATGTAGTTTTCAAACTACAGTATATAAAAAATATATTTTTTCTTTGTGTGTGTTAAATCTTAGTAATTAAATATCTTAAAATTTTATATTTAAATTGACATCACAATATAAAAATCATTTGCTGAGCTTTAAATTTGGAACTATTTAAGCAATACATTCAATCCAGGGTAATCGCTCAAGCTCAATCCATCATCGTGAAAAAAGGAGCACACCGAAAGTGTGACCCATTACCAGCCTTTTCGTCACAATTGCTCCTAAAGCTGGTAGTAGCCAACCTCATCAAGCCTATACCACTTAGGCGATACCAAATCCACCACCCAAGAATTTCATCTCAAATGCACGTTGTGAATATCACATGGGTGGGGAGGGACACTGGACTAATCAATGCTACAACCTTTGGCATGAAATTCCCTCATTGATCAGCACCTCTGGGACCCATTCGTCAAAGGCCTCATGGAAATCACTCCCCAAAAAAAAAATTCATACCACTAAGGTCATGCCTTCTTGCTATTGAGCAGAGTCTCTTTGAAGCTCATTAAGAGCAAGAAAAGGCTTGCCTCAGAGTTTCAAGTCGATTTGTTTATCTAAATTCCCGAAGGGACTTTACCAAGTTGAAAATTTCTTAAATATTTTACATTGAGAACTTGAGACATATAATGGAGATGTATAAAACCACTAGTGAGTTTTGATCCAATCTTTCTTGAAGGGTTATTTACATTTACTCAATGAAGGATATTTTTATTCAGCTAATCTCCTTCAATAGTTTCATTATTTTTGTTTTGGTTAACACCAATATTGTGAATGATTACTTAAATTTAAATTATTTACATGAGAAATGGATTATCAAGAACTCTTGAGATATAATTTTAGGTCATCTTTGACATTATTTGAGTCTGAGTCTTATTCTTTAAATATTGTTATCCCTAGAAGCCGTGATTGAACCTTTGAAGCAAAATTTTATGTCTTATACCAAACATATAATAACCAAGTAAATGAAAAAATAATATCATTTACCCTTGGTTATCCCAAGATTGGGCTCTTATTGTTTATGTAATTTGGGAAATGTTGTTTTAGGAAAGATGATAAAAAAAAAAAAGTTTTGCATACTTGTCAATATCTACATTAAATGTTTTGCTAAAAAAAAGAAAGACAATATATTTAGCTGTGAAAAAGTAGATTGAAAAAAGAGAAAAAAAAAAAAAAGAAGAAGCAAACATGGGTTTAAAAAGGAAAAAATATGTAGAAGTTCTGCAAATTGTGCTTCTAAAGAGTTAAGAGTGAAAGGATATGCAAAAAAATTTAGTTGTGTAATGTACATGTTTTCTCGGGATAGTTTTTTGAATTCCTAAATATCTTTTGTTTCAAAACCCTATTCCCAAGGCTCCATTACAACCTTAAATAAAGACTTATCCGATCTCAAGGGTGTATTGATGGATACATGACTTGTGTGAATAAGAAAGAGAATGATGATTATTTGTTTATTGTGTGTTAATTTCCTTTCACGAGACTATGTCAAATTATTTTCTTTTAGATGACAGTTATTTTGAATGGAACATGTGGATATTATTTTATTTTGGTTTAAATATTTTCTTCTTACATGTGCAACTTGAGGGAATAATCACTACAATTTGAAAGATTTGTTTGATGAGACTGTTACTTAGTAAGATTTGGCATTGGGACAAATGGTTGATAGTTGTAGAGGTGATTATCAAATGAATTACTGACTTGGTATAATTAATTCACACTACACACGAGTTTATAAGGGAACATGATAAGTGTATACATTTATATAGCGTAGAGTTCTATATTTACTTTTGCATGTGCTTATAAAAAGGCTTATTGCTTATAATTATTACATTACAATTGATACACAGGGTGATGTTTGTGGGTATCATCTCTAGAAAGCTTCATGAGACTATACTCATTCACTAGGGGGAACTTAAGGGTTTAAAGTCTTGTTGCATATACTAAATACAATCTTGAGTCCTACGAAAGTGGAGGAGGATTTATTTTACTTTGCCTTACGAGGGACTAGCAAGGACTAGGTTGGGGGTGTGATTAGCCTCAGATAATGTGTTAATTTTTAAGTTTGTTAGGGACTAGTTATGTTGGATAGAGTATTAACTATATTGATTTACCTAGGCTTTGGTTTGATCTTTCTTATGGAATGTTTGTCTTGGTTTTGCAAGTAAATAAGGAGAATTTAAAAAGTAAGCGAAAGATAATTGACAAGATTCTGAAGTCAAGAAAGGAGGTGCATTCTGATAAGTGCGTGGACAATAGAGGGAACGAGTCCAAACGGAGTTTCCAAAATAGACTGGGAAGGATATGAAGATTTTGAAGAATGGGGAAGCGTTCTATTGATTGCATCCAAATGGTATCTCACTTGCATCCAGATGCGTGTTATTAAGCCCTGGCTAGACTTTTGTGCTTGGCATTGTGACCTAGTTTGGGGGCTGCTTCATTACTTATAAATAGGAAGATAGTTTCTTATGGAGGGAGAGCTTTTTCTTCTTTATTCTTTGTGCTATTTTCAATTATGTCTAGCTAAAAGTCCAACTAAAACTAGGGGAGAATCTTTCAATGAAATATGGTATTGTTATTGATCCCAAGTTTTAATTGCTTGAATTATTCTGTTACTTCGATTCTTGTTCCTTAGGAAATTTTGTTCTCTGTATAACCTCTTGATTCGTTGTGCCATGTACATCGAATTCTTGAATTTTCTTGTGAGTCAAATAACTGGGTATTCCACACTTGAGTCACTTAGCAGGATTTTCATAAGATAATCAGGGTATTATGTGAAAAAGTCTAGGGTTTATTTGCTAAAGAGTTTGATTCGTTGTAGACTTCAAACACAGTGAATGCTTGCAATATGCAGATGAATTCTTGGGCTTATTTGGGATAGATTCTAGGTTATAAATATTGGTGTTTTCATATCCTTATTGTTAAATATTTCGGTTGGAGTCACTTCTTAGATGATTTTTAACTGAGTTTGAAAACTGAATTTTTAATAATTGTCGAATGGATTCGAAAGGGTATGTTCGATGCTTTAGTGTTTTAGTAGTATTTTTAATCAATTCATCTTTGTTTTGCTAGATAAAATTTCTATTCAAGCAAATTTTAAACAATTTCCTTTTACTTGATACGTGTTTCTTGTTTTCACAATTCCCCGAGGATTCGATCTCGGATTCCTGGGAATATATTACTTCACACAACCTACGCTTGGGTATACATAATTAAAGTTATAGCAAAGACAATGACGAATTGGTTAAGGTAGGGCTGAAACACAAGATGCATCACGTCAATAAAAACCGCAGAGAATGGCATCACTACGAACTCAAAGTGCCCATAACTTGTCCAAAAAGTGGTCTAGGAATATCCTCCTCTCTAATCCTCAATTGATGGTATCCCATGTAGAGATCAATCTTTTGTATAACAGTGAGAACCCTTCAATTGATCAAAGTGCTCATGAATATAGGGTAGAGGATACTTGTTCTTTATAGTCACCCAGTTCAACTTCCTATAGTCCACACACAATGGAAGATTTCATCTTTTTTCTTCACAAAGACGACAGAAGCACCCCAAGGTGAAGTACTAAACTGTATAAACCCAATGATAAGAATTTCATCTAGTTGTTTCCTTAACTCCTTCAACTCCAACGGTGCCATGCATTAAGGAGCAATAGATATCGGTTCCATACTAGGGTAAAGCTCAATAGAGGTAATCCGGGCAATTCATCGATAAAAACATCAGGAAATTTAGATAGTATAAGAATAAAATTGGACTTCACATCGCCCCGTTCCTTTGCAAAAACGTGGGCTAAGAAACTTAGGCTACTCCTAATATTAACCTGCAGAACATGTTTTCTCGTCATATGGAAATGTCAAGGGATACTATTTTTGCCCATGAAATAGAAAAAAACTATATCCCCCCTGCATGATACACTATTTTCTTCTATTAGAAATTCATAGTAGCATGGTAGAAAGAGAGTAAATTCATTTCAAAAATAACATCATAACCCATCTGCTCCAAGACAATTAAATCTACCCTCAACTCTTTCCCTCTAAAGCGAAGTATACAATTTCTACACTCTCTAGCTATCTCCAAACTATCTCTGATGGGTAGATCTATATATAGAATATAACAAAAAGGCTCAAACTTCAACCCTAATGCAATAGCATATGATGTACAAATAAAAAAATGGGTTCCCCTGAGATCAAACAAGTTACGAGCCCATAAATTCTAAAGAAGAATCATCCCCTCCGCGATTGCATTAGAAGTACTCCCATCAGGCTAAACTAAACCACAAAAACAAGCTAGGGGATCAGTGCCTTAAGTCTTTGTCCCCTGTTTCTTCTGATGAGCTTGCTGCTGTGGCTGAGATTTAAGCTGACTGGTTTGGGGCTGCTGTGGTACTGTCTATACAAAAGCATCAGAAGTCTGCTGATATGGTGGCTTTGCGGACTACTGATAAGATACCCTACTACTTTGTCCCTGTTGTGAAGAAGCTATTAAAGGGAAGTAACTCTTGAGGTGACCTATGGCAAGTGTGTTGGCACTCTCTCAAGGTGGCCTCCTTGTCTCAAAATTTGTGCACGGCTTGCCTCACTCCCTTGACCTATACTGTATTCTAAACGTAGGTATAGAGTCTCCTAGTGACGTCCACCACTTTGTTGGTCTTGGACTGACTCTTCCTATGTTGGTAGTGCTTTCGAATGACTTGAGTTTCCCCCAATCTTTCTCAACTGGTGTAGCCTGCTCAACTAAGTTTCCAAGGTCACGAATACGGAGAGCTGCCAATTTCTTCCAAAGAGATGGCTTCAAACCTTTTATCAAACCATTTGGCCTTCTTGGCATCAGTCGATACATGTTTTGTAGCAAAGCAGGAAAGCTCCACGAACTTGGACTCATATTGGGTTATAGTCATTTATGTTGTTGAAATGCCACGAAGTCGGATGTCATCTTATCCCTCATAGATTCGATAAAGTACTTCCCATTTAAAACCTCTTCAAAATTTGCCCAAGCCATTTGTTCCACATTTCTCCTTCTTTTTACCAATTCCCACCAATGGTCATCTTCCTCTTCTATAAGATATGCAACTAGGCCAATTCTCATGTCATTGGATATATCCATGTCATCCATCACTTTCTTCACTTGTCAGAGCCACTTCTCCCCCTCGAGTGAGACTAGACCTTTTTGGAAGGTTGGAGGGCGTTGTCATATAGAAATTCCCTAAGGACCATCATCCTTCTACCTTCACCTCCATCTCGTTTCCCTTGAGCTTGGGTGTGGGTAGTGGTAGTATGGTTGTTGTTGTTCCCAACTTGTTGTTGTGCCAATGTAATGAGCTCCCTCAAACATTAGTAGATACCACTCATAGTGTCTTGACTTGGGAGTGCTTGATTTCCCCCATGTCCAGGGGAGAGAGGTCTCCCACATCTTCTTCTTGCTTCCATCCTACACATGTAACTTGGCATTAGATCACTGTTTCAAACATATATATTCTAGACAAGTAGTTGAATTCATTAGATAAGTGGGTTCCTACAATTAACCTCATAATCCTAATGACTCTCAATAACTTTGAGTGCTAGAACCATATTTGGCTAATCCAATTACCTATTGCTCTCATATAAGACCTAAGACTTAAGCTCTAATACTAATTTGTCACACCCCAATTTTCATTAAAGACTGATTTAATTAAAAGTAATATTTATCCCAAAATCTCTTGTCAGTTTATAATATTAATTGAATGAAATGAAATATTTGATTTAATCAAAACATACTTTTTTCAAAAAATTCGGCAAAATTTCATTTGAAATTCAGGCTTTTAACCAACTAGTCGAACTAAATTCAAACTAACTAAATATAATTCAAATTAACTAAACATCTACAACATATATCCATCAAAATATAGTTAAAC
This sequence comes from Ilex paraguariensis, assembly GCA_963454935.2. NCBI lineage: Eukaryota > Viridiplantae > Streptophyta > Magnoliopsida > Aquifoliales > Aquifoliaceae > Ilex > Ilex paraguariensis. The sequence continues at coordinate 257,811 of CAUOFW020006924.1, forward strand.
TAAAGTCGGGGCAATAATTAAAGGCTCATGAAATCCTCCCAAACCCGAATACATCCAATATAAATATATGAAAAAAGTAAATACCAAAAGACATAAATTTATATTACAATACCCAAAATAATAATCCATCTATGGGATGCTCAAGGTCACACATCAAGACGACCTTTTCAAACACAATATTTATGTCCAAACATTTCTACGTAAGTTTTATAGGTATATACAAAATGATTCTGAAAGAGATTCTTTCTAGTCCAAGCTCCCACCAATGCATTCCATCACCTACCCCCCACGATGTATGCTAGCCTCTAAAAGTATTAGTAAGGGATGAGTAGCCAAAACACCCAATAGGATAATCTTTTTTCCAAGCATATACAAAGTCTTAAATACTAGCAATTCACAAATCATACAAATAAGTTATGAAAGATTTCTATAATAAAGTATAAGAACAAGGTAATAAGTAAAACATTTATAAAAATCTCCAAACACATCATTATTAGAAATATGCGAGTTATAAATCAAAGGTTTATACATTTGAAGCCAACCCATCATGGTAAATACTATGTATGTCTCACATATTGACAATATAATCAATCAAACACCGGTTTGCGTATAAACCATACCTTTTGACTCTTGCACCCTAGGGACTCATCCTATGGTTGTATTAATGCACCCAAGATGCGACCATCACTATCCAGACACTAATGTTTGTTTGCAAATTTTCAGTAATTTTCAATCGTTCGAACCAAGGATGATTGTCTGAATGCATCCCTTGATCTAACTATGAGAACTAACCTCATCAGACTTCCAAATTTTACATGAAGACTCCTACCTACCTATACCTAGCATTTATTACAAATACCAGCTCTCATCTATTGAGAGAGGATAATCTTCTTAGCCTTTTTATATTATTTTTAACTTTTGGAGATTCACCATGTCATAATCTCTTTGTACTCTATAGTTAGGGTATGGATATAAGATTATGATCCAAATATTCATGTTAAGTAATTATTTTCTCTTATTCTTTCTTGAATTAAAGATTGAATGATTTTTAGCAAAGGTTTATACTCTGTACAATTTTTTGATTATTCATTAATTTGATTGAGTTCTTGGTATGGATAATACTTTTAATTCCTGCTAGTTTTATTGGGCTAGAAATTCAATTCTTATTTTGAAATTAATCGAATCTTGTGTTTTCAAATTATATCTTCTGGTTGATTACACTGACATTGAAAATCAACTGAGATAAATTGTAATTGCATAAACATAGATATTTGGGGAGCATGAATAGATCCTGATCCCAAAACTAAAGAGTCACTTTTCCAATTGATAAATCTCTTTTTAATTTTCTTGCACTTATTTTACAAACGAATTTCAACCTTCCAAATCAATTTTACATGTTTTTCTTTTACGTATTTCTAAATTTCTTCGATCCATGTGATACAACCTCAGACTTAACCAACTTTTTACTACTTTTTGACCACCTGTACTTGAGTGCACCTATTCGGTATTAAGTAGTACTCTCATAACTAAAAAAGGATTTAGTTAAATTGGACTATAAGCAAGGATCTAATTGTCATGTAGAAACGTTCAAAATGTCCGAAACGTTTTAGAATTTCAACACACCGATACGAAACATGGGTTTAATCCCAAAATTCTAAAGTTTTGGTCAAAACATTACTATTTCGAACCGTTTCGGTCGAAACAGTAACTTTTCGAAAAAACAATGATCACAAAAATCTCATATAAAGACAAAAAAGCTAAAAATTCACTTCACTCTAGACCAAAAGAAAAAAAAAAGAACTCTAAGAAAGCTAAAGATTCCACAAGCAAAATGTCATAACACAGGTCCTCCAAGCTCAGAAATCACATCAAGCCGTCCAAATTCAAGTCTTCCAAGTAAAAAAAAACAGAGAGAAGAGAGAGAGAAAACACCAGATGAAATCAAAGAGACAAAGACTATAGACCAAAAATTGAAGGAGGAGGCTTCAGTAACTTAGCTCCTTGAGTCCAGATTTGAGTAGACGCAACGCAGATCTAGGGCTTGGGAGTTGTCTTCATCACTGCAACCACGAGCTACAACCATGAGCTGCGACCACCAGTATGTTCTCCTCTCTCTCTCTCTCTCTCTCTCTCTTTGGGGCACCAACATCGCCCATCGCCTCCTCTCTTATCGCCTCTTGCCTCTCTGTGACTTTCTGTCTGAGACTTTAAGTCATTGTGGTCTACTGTGCGTCTAAGTATGAATAATTATATTTAATACCCCTTGTAATTATATTTAATACTCCACTATAGTTATATTTAATAGTTAATACCCCACTGTAATTATATTTAATACTCACTATAATTATATTTAATACCCCACTGTAATTACATTTAATAATTAATACCCACTACAATTATATTTAATACCACACTGTAATTACATTTAATACCCACTGCAATTATATTTACTACCCCACTACAATTACATTTAATAGTTAATACCCACTGAAATTATATATGATACTCACTGCAATTATATTTAATATCTCACTATAATTATATTTAATAGTTAATACCCACTGTAATTTACTACCCCACTGTAATTACATTTAATAGTTAATACTCACTATAATTATATTTAATACCTCACTATAATTATATTTAATAGTTAATACCCAACTGCAATTACATTTAATACCCACTACATTATTATATTTAAATTTAAAAGTGTTATACATGTTATATTTAATTTGTAGAATGAATATAATGTGTTTGATAATGTAACGGTATTTATTGTAGATATGACATCCAAGGGGAAGAATGTGGTTACTGAATCATCGCAGAAAAAGAAAAAAAACGTGATATTGGATGAAATTACGGCAAACAAATTAGAGATAATCGACAACATGTGAAGTGTAATTTTTGCCAAAAAAAATGATGGGTGGCGGTGTGTCACGGTTAAAGCAACACTTGGCAAGTGGTTATAATAATGTGAAACAATGTGATAAGTGTCATATTGAAATTACGAGAGCAATGAGGGATTATTTGAATCGCAACAAGACTGAAAGTGCATAAGTGATTGATGGATGGAGAAAAATGAACAGAATTTAATTGGTGGATTGAGACAGAGAGTGGTATCAAAATTTATTCTTCTGATAAGAATTCAGATGATGATATGGATATAAAATATCAATATAAGAATAAGGATCTTTTGTGACAAATTTTTTACGGTGGCTGTGTTTACCGTCACAAAAGATATATTTAAGACAATTTTTTGTGATGGCTATGTTTACCATTACAACAAGCGTGTTTGTGTTAATATCTGTGGCAGTTATTTTTTCTACCGCAAATAGTGTCATAAACTCAAAATAAATTTTTGTATTTGAGACAGTTGTTTTTCTTGTCTCAAATAATATTTGATAAATTCAAAAGAATTTTTTATATGTATGGTAGCTACTTTTCCCGTCGTATATAATATTTCATAAAACTTTAAAATGTTGTTTTAGATTAAAAAATATTTTATAGTTTAAAGAAGAAAAACTCTAAAAAAATTTCTATTGACCACACAACTATATTTTATAAAATTACGTAGTTTAACATCAAAAGACAATTTCTAGTTCAAAGTAAAAAAAATTAAACTCTACAAAGTCAAGTTTTTATATCAAAACTAGGGGTGCCAAAATATGACACGACCCGTTAACATGACATAAAATTAGTGGGTTTGAATCTTCCTTAAGCCACCTATTTAGTAAACGAGTGGACCCATCATAATACAATTATAAACGAATTAGGTATTGGTGAAACCAGTTATAAGAAATGTATACGATATAACTCGTTTATATACTATTTATATAATTGGACAAGTCGTTTAGAGAAATATTGTGTGGCCCTCTATTGATGTATATTCTAACTTTTTTTAGTTCTTTATTGTATATATATATATAAATATTATTTCAGTAGTATAACAATAATTTTATAATTTTTTCAGATGTCACTAAGAGAGTAGATAGTTTGGGAAGGATGTTCAACTTTTTTGCATTAATTTCTTGTACTCATAGATCGTTATGTTTTATAAAAGTGCATATTTTACATTTTGTTTAACTCGTGGAATTATTATTTTTTTGATATGAAAATATTGTTATGTTTTTGAAAATGTTGATTATATTTACTTTTGTGTTTATCTATATATTAAATTGGGTAGTTATATGGATATGAATGGGTCTTTAGTTTAATGATACTCCTTATATTGTGAAAGTTCTGTCTTCTTGAGGTCAAGGGTTCAAGTCCCCTTACCCCCTTCCCCCCACCAAAAAAAAAGAAATTTGTATGGAATGTATTTATGTGCAGGGTATATAATATTGATTACGAACGGTCCATAATAATTCAAAAAAAAAATTTTTTTTTTTTTTGTGATGGCATCGTTGTCGTCATAAATATATCTTCTATTTTTTACGACAGCCAAATATGGTATTTGAGGTAGCACTTTTGCCGCCGTAATAAAAACAAAAGTGTCGGATTTTTTGAGACAATTTATTTACAACAGGATTTTGCTACCGTAAATACTATTTGAGACAGATCATTGCAGCCATAAAAATCTTTTGAGACCACACTTATTATGGCGAGGCAATGCCGCCACAACGCCGCCACAAAAAGTATTTATGACGGCAAATAGACTTTTTATGACAACACTTTACCGTTGTAAAAACTCTTTTTTTTTTGTGGTGTATAGAGCTAATATTGAGTATGTAAAATAACAATCTATTTGTGATATACACATGGCCGAGCAGGACTTTAGAGGAGGAAGTTCTAGACCAGCTATCCAAAAGGGTGGTACATCTAGGAGTTTGATGCGCTCACATAGTGTGAAGGAATCTTAGGATAAATTCTCAAGAAAATCACAAAAATTGATAGGCAAAGAAAAAGATCTCACGATAGAAGAGATGGATCCTTCAAAGTATTTGAATAGAGAAGTAAAGCAAGCCAAACTAACTCATGTGGAATCCCAAAAAGTGGGCAAAGTCGGCAAAACATGCTATTAAAAAATATTTCATTTATGAGAATATTCCACAAGAAAAGCTCAAGGATATTTTTACTAATTGATGATTGATGAAATTGTTTTAGCTAGAGTGGGTGTGAAAGGGCCAACCCAAATGAGATTGGCGGGCCACTACTAGATAATAAGATAGATGAGCTTAAATAGTATATTGACCAATTCAAAAAAAAGTGGAGATTTATGGAGTGACAATAATGTGTGATATATGGTCATCCACCACAAGATTATCTATCATTAACTTTTTGATATATTGTGATGGAAAAGTTGTCTTCCAGCCATGACAAGGATGCTAATTATATTTTGGGGTTGATGAATGTTGTTGAGGAGATTGGAGAGAAATATATGGTTCAGATAATTACAAACAATGGCAGTGCGTACAAAAAGCTGGTAAAATGTTGATAGAAAGAAGATCACACTTATATTGGACTCCTTGTGCTGCCCACTCTCTAAATTTGATTATACATGATTTTTTCAAGATTGAAAAGGTTCAAATTGTGCTAGACCAAGCTAAAAGGGTGACCAATTTTATTTATAATCATAATAGAGTCTTAGATATAATGAGAACAATTTGTTCAGGGGAATTGATTCAGCCAGGGCAAACAAGATTTGTCACTAATTATATTGCCCTAAAAATTATTTTAGAGCAGAGAAATGGATTGCAAATGATGTTTACTTCAGAAGATTGGTCTAGGACTGCAACAGTAAAGGATCCAGTTGGAAAGCAATTTCAAGGGACAATTCTAAATCCTAAGTTTTGGAAGAATGCCAAAAATGTGTTGAATATGCATACACCTATTGCCAGAGTTCTAAAAATGGTAGATGAGGAAAGAAAAGCAACAATATCATATGTATATGAAGCAATGAAACGACCAAGACAAGTTATCAAAGACGCGGCTCCTAAATCGTGCAAAACATATCTTGACATCATTGATGCTTGATGGAAAAAATAAATCATTCAATATATTCATCTGGCAAGTAAACTTATTGTTTACCAATTTATATTTTTATTATTGATAAGTGTTATCATTTTGGAAGTTATCATTTATAATTGTTATTATTATCATTATTTATATTGTGCAGCTTATTACTTGAACCCCACATACCATTAGGAAGAAGATGTTGGTGTGTTAGAAAGTTTGTTGGGTTCGCTTCAGATCGTTGTGTCTAGATTAGAGACAAATCCAAATAAGGCAGCTGAAGCACTTGCAGAGATAATACTTTAGTATTTCAATCTCAGTTTACAAATATGCTAAATTAATATATAACATCAACATATCCATGATATTTAGGTAAAAATATTTCGAGAGGCCATGTATTGTTTTGCTGACCAAGCTGCAATTAGAGGAAGAACAAAAAGTGATCCAGGTAATTATTTACACACTTATATTTTGTTCTCATGATTTTTTATTTATATTTTTCTTTAAGGTTTTAATATGTTTCTTATTATTATGCAGTTGAATGGTGGTTTATGTATGGCACTGATGCTCCAAATTTGAGAAAGATTGCTAAAAGAATATGGTCTCAAACAGCCTCTTCTAGTGGTTGTGAGAGAAACTAGAGCACATTTGCTCTCATTCATACTAAAGTGCGGAATCAATTCAATTATCAGAAGTTAGAAAGGCTGGTGTTTGCACAATATAACATGAGGTTAAAGTTAAAGCACCTTATGAAGGACAAAAAATGGTGTGAATTCAGACCTATAGACTTAACCACTGTTTTTTAGGAAGATGAAGGTATTTCGGAGTGGTTAGATGATCCTGGTGATGCAATTTTAGATGAACTTGATGATGATGGACAATCAACAACACCAAACACTTTCCTGCCAACGTGGACAAATCATTTTTTCGATGACGATGAAGGAGTAGGCCTACGTCAAGGTGTTGTTTTACCACGAAAATCAAGATCCAAAATAAGCAAAGAATGATCAAGTAAAGCAATGGACGATGAAGAGTTTGACAGATTAATGAGAGGTCCAACAAGACGTAAGCAACCTATCACTGTCACTAGTAGTACTGAGGATGATTATAATGGTGATGGTAGCAATGATGATGGTGGTGAAGATGATGATGAAGATAGTGGTGGTGGTGATAGTGGAGATGGTGATAGTGGAGGTGGTGATAGCAATGAACATGGAGGCGATGGAGGTGGTGATGATGGAGGTACAGGAAGCCAAAGTTCACATGGAATTATATTCACTATAGAGGAAGGATTTACACATACCACACAAGATGAAGATCATGGCTCTTGACGAATGCTTCAATATGAACAACGCTCAAAATCAAGTCGAGATCGTCAACGTGAGCGTACTCAAAATCCGATCACTCCACATGGTATGGGTGCTATTAGGCATAAAGCTGATATGATTAGTGATGATTTTTCTACTATGAGTATAAGTGGAAGTGGAAATGGAAGTGAACACCATAATTATGGTTCGTCATCTTCATATGGTTGTGGTTCTGGACATGGCATTCCCTCATATGATTATGGATCAGGGTATGACACACAAGAATACAAATATGGATCCTCAACATATGGTTATGGATCTGGCTATGACTCCCAGACATCCTCCTCATATAGACAAGATGAAGGTTGGCCAGGGACTGGTGCATTCGTTTCCCAACAGATTGGATGTAATGTTGCAAACTATCAGAGGTTTGGGATAGAATATAATTTATATTATCGTAATAATATGAGTTAGAGTAATTATTGTCATCATATTTAAGCCACATATGGAGTTTCTCTAAGTAGCTACCCAGAGCCTACACCGATGTATGAGTCTATTCGACACTCCACAGGGGATGGATGTAGCAATGTAAGTATGTACTCATTAGCATTTCGTGTCTATTATGAGACCTTAACATTCTGTAAAAATGTGTTTATTTGATGAAAATTAAGTGTTTGAAACTAATTTAAGTGATTTCCGTCTCATGTCATGTCTTTTTTTTCTCCAATTTAAATTTATTCTTGCTTAAATGGATATTAACCCAATAAATATGTTGAATTAATCAATTATTTAACTTATTTTTATAAATAAATAGATTGTATTTGTGTTTTCACTTGTTTTCAATATTTTTCTGCGTTTCTAAAATATTTTCATTTTTTAGCTGATCGAATCGGTACTTCAAAACGAAATTTCGATCATTGACTATAAGACAACACGAGCAACTAACGTGTGCTTAATACCTTAAAAATACATTGCTTGAAATTAATGGTTTAAACAATGGTTGGACTTTTGGTCAATTCACACTTAAAAAGCTAGCCAAAAACCTAAATATGTTATTTTTTAATACTAATTCCTTTAGTCAATGATATTGTTGACAACTCTCAAAGTTACTGAAAAATGCACTCCACTACCTATGGTTCCAGGGATTACATTTAGTTGTTTGATGTTTAAGGTTAACTTAACAACTTCTATGATCAACTAGCTATTAGATATTTTTAAAAACCCATGTTATTACTTATAATTTTCATAAAAATTAAAATAAGCTATCTTATTAAATAAAAAAAATTATCTGAAAAAAAAAATATCCTTTGTTTCTCAACCCATAGTGCACCCAACATCAATAACTCCAATGCCATCCTTAACGCATAGTTCCCTTCGTCAATTTTTTGTCTTTCTGTTGTCATCCAAACATTACCCATAACCCCGTTACCCCGTTCTATTTGATGCAATTGGCATATTAAGATGATTCAAGATATATTTATACTACTTTAAAATACCAATACAATTAAAACTTCTTTTTGTCACCTTTGCCCTCTAACAGTAAAATTATACCATCCTAATCCTTCAGAATTAATGCCACATTAAACCCACTTTTTTTTACAACCCACTTTTTTTTTTGCTATTTAATACACAAATATTGAATTTGCAATGAATATTCCATAAATTATAAGATGAATCATTTCATGTCTATTTTCATTCGCACTTGTTACATGGTCTATTTTAGGACATTCTTTTAGAAACCGTTCTATCTCACCAATTTAAATATTGTTGCCTCTCTCTCTTTGCAAAACCAGTAGTCTACTTACGGGAGTTTGGCTGCCATGATACAGTGATTGAATCTTAGATTCACTGGTTAGACCTATATCTCTTCGGTTAAGGTCATTGATGTGTTACTTGCTTATGAACAGACGATTCAAGCATCAAGTGTTACGATTCTATCAAATACCTTCAGAGTTTTTATGACTCCATCTCGATTATATATTTAGTACTCTTTTTTTTCTTGAACTCAAATCACAGTTAGCAAAAAAAGGTCTATTGTTTTGACTTAATTTTTCAGGCTTTTGCTTTTTTGGGACAATTTTATGCATCTTGTAATATATGAAGGTATGCGTGTGGGAATTATTGAAATTGTTTCTTTCATATACAACATTTTCATTTTTGACTCAGGTGGCTATTCAGAAATTTCTAAATTAGGAGATGAGAAGAACTTGAAGTATCTTCTCATGTATACAATATCATCTAATGATTTTACGGTGGTAATCGATAGATTTATATACTAAAAACTCGTTTTTGGTAATGAAACTCAATTTATTATTTAATAAAAGTTCTTTGCCTCCTATTTCAATGAGAATCTGTGTAGGTAAAATATTTGCATTATATTAAATATATGATATACATGTATGTCTTTTATTTTACATTATAGATAATCTGGTATGTAGAGTTCAGCTTATACATAGAAGATCAAATTATCAGATCCTTGTATGATTTAAATAAAGGCTCGCAGTTTTAGATAGAATGGGATACACCATCAGTAAAATTGTAGCGTAATCTTCTAGCATAGTCTGCCTTGGTTATAGAAAATTGTCTGATGTCTCCAATTGCTATACTATTACACTCTGTGTATTGGATATGACTATTATTGAGGTTTTTTTTTTTTACTAACTAACTAAGAAAATAAATAACTCATGATTATTATGATTATTTAAACTCTTAATCTTGAGATATTTAATTGACAAGTGCATATAATGATTGTTACTTTAATTTATAAAAAGAGTGAAATTCATATTTGAGTCAACAAATTGAGATATGACATTGTTTATATAGTGAAAATTAATTATTTAAGGAAACCAAGTCCCGATATTTAAATGAGTTGATGATGTCCTCTTGTGGAAACTCGTAAACTTTGTTCATGTCAAACCCTATAAGTTGGTTTAATTATCTGACATGACAAATAAGTTGAGTTATAAGATCTTAAGGATAAAAAGAAATCAATTAAATATAATTGTCAGTAATTTAATTAAATTGCAGACATCTATAATTTTAAGCATGGGGAGATTATTAAGCATACAATAATGAGGAGCTCGAAATATAATTTTAAGATAAAGTCCAAGAGATAAATAATAACTTTTTAATAAATTAACTTATTATTAATAGATCATAAGATGTTTGTTCTGAGTTTGACATAGGATTCTTAGAACCATTGAAAGTCCGATCTTTATTTCTCTTTAACGTCTCTATGGTAACCCATAAATAAATGCACTCCCTGATTCTTTCAGTCATAACCTTTATCTTCACATTTAGAAAGACAATGAGAAAGCAAGGGAGAGAATTCGGAGGATTGCAATCCACACTGCATTCGGATTTTTGGCATGAAAGGATATACAGTAGAAGATCGTAAAGTTTATCGAGTCTGTTGTTTGATCTACATCTATTATTCGTTCATGTGGACCTGTTCATCAAAGATAAACCTTAATTTAGTAAAAAATTTAGAATCAATTATACGCATTGTCAATAAATTTCAGGACTGTCGTTCCAATAGTAGATTCACCAAGGAGATTTAAGCCTCCTACCTTAGTTTCTAATGGAATGATAACTCCGAGCAACTCCAAAGGTTGCTTTGTTGAAAATCTGGGGACCGAATCTCATATCTGCGGAATTTGGATATTCAGTGCAGGAAAGAATTTCTTGAAGAGTGGGCCAGATAAATATATTGCATATGTAAATAAGGGACTGCTCTTAGTTTAGAACTACAACCTATTAGCCTTACAGTTTTGAAATAGGTATTAATAGAACACAACCTATTTCTGATTTTTTTGGCATGTTTGCCAAAATGAGTTCTTGAATTTGTGGCGTTAAAAAGTAACTTAGAATTGTTGCATGCTGAAGGGCTTGGATGACAAACGTGCATTAGACAGAAAAGATTAAGAGCATGTAAGACATTACGCTTAACAAAGAGTTTTGATTTTGGCTACCAAAAAGTTATTAAGTTGATATATATATTTTTCATCAAATCATAAAAGAAAACATTATTAGTTCTATTATTTTATTATTTCAATGATAAATAGCTACAAATAAGTTAAGATTTATGGCCAATTTTTATTTTTTTGTATGTTATTGAAAATTGAAAAGCTTCCTCTCCGTATCATATATAAAATTGCCAAAAAAATTAACAATTTTCCCAACCACAACAGAAAAAAGTAGAAAGCAAGAAAGAAGGATTGAATCAATTAAAAAGTACTTTGAAGTTCTTGTGGGACTTGAATCGACTTAGATGGCTTAGAACTTAAAAATGTAAGTCAATCCAAAGCATTATACTGATAGTATCCGTTAATTTTCATGCATTCAATCCTAGGTATTCGGTGAGACTTGCGCTTCTAAAGATGTCTCTGGAGATGAACAAAACCACCATTTGATTTTACGATTCACACTTAATAACCCTGCCTTTTTTATCCAATAAAAATATTACATGTGTAAGTTCTTTTTTAATTTTATTATTTCTATAATTTTGTTATTTTACAGTTAATGACAAGCCCAAATCTAATCGGGTTAGACCCAATAAATCAAGTAAGTCCAAATCAGCTAAAGGACAGCTCAAGCCTAGTTCGAGAATTCGACTCAACCCAAGTTCGGAGGAGTCTAAGAAGAATTAGAACATTTGGGAAGCAATTATCGGGATACTCGCTCTCAAAGATCAGAACAACTTTTTATGGCACTTACCTTTTGTAGCAACCCGGATAATTAGTGTCTTCCCCCTCAAATCACCGCCTCAACTAAGGCTCTGTACCCATAAATTGTAAACTCTCTCGATTGAGATGGGCATCTTTACACCTCTCTACACACCCCAAACATATCTTTTCTCTCTCTTAGCTATTGTATTCCTCTTGGAGCTAACAATTGCTCTCTCTCTCTCTCTCTCTCTCTCTCTCTCTCTCTCTCTCTCTCTCTCTCTCTCTCTCTCGTTCAACTTAATTTATCAATAAAGGTCTCTCGGCCACCATTGTCGTTTTTCAAACTGGAATAAGTTATCCGGACTAAACCACTATATATCTGTGTGTTGACCCGATATTTATATTATTATCATTGACTGCTCTATTAATTATCCATTTATTACACTTTAATACACACTCGATTGTTGATATTGCATAAGTCTATTTTGTGTATCATCAGTTTGGCGCCGTTTGTGGGAAACAAATAAGTTTTCTACTACCTTGCTACTCTATGGCAATCATAACCAAATCGATGAGCCAACAACTGGAGAACAACAACCCGACCCGCCAGGAGGAGGCTCCATCTCCTCCCGCACCCACGGAACCATCCACTACGACGACTCTTGTGGTTAGGCAACATCTTTTGCAGACCATGCAACTACTGATAAACCAAAATCAGCAAATCATCCAGTTGATGCTCTCCTCAAGAGGCATCACCCCCCAGCCTGTAGGACGAATACCACTCCCTCCAACGGGAGAAGCACCGCAACCACTCCATTATGGGCGCCAAGTCACCCCCTACCATGGGGCCCTGTGCTAGAACGCCCCCTGGCAGTGCATGGGTGCCCCTTGCTCGGGAGTCCTTCCTTCACACATAGGAAGCTCATGTGTACCTGCGCAAGAGGACGAGGGAGAAACTAGTATGTCGATTATGAAAGTCAATACAAAGACCCAACAAAGAATGTTCTCAACCAATGGGACAAGAAAATCAGGGAGGTGCAAAACCAACTCGGTGATGCCCTCAATGCCATCAAGACACAGGTGCCTGAGACAGTTGATCACTTGGTAAGGCACATTGATATCATGTTTGTTGCAAATGTTGTCAATTATCCCCTACCCTTGAAGTTCAAGATGCTTGTCATCAAGATCTTCGATGGTACCAAGGACCCTCTAGATCATCTTGACATGTTTAAGTCTCTCATGCAACTCCACAACATGCCTAATGAGATCGTGTGTAGAGTCTTCCCCACCACCTTGAAAGGGTCTGCTTAACAATGGTTTGCAAAGATCCAACCTTCTTCTATTCACTCTTTCGCAAAGTTGAGTAAATCTTTCATCTCCCACTTCATTGGGGGTTGCCGACATCAGAAGCCTGTTACCCACCTGCTCATCATTAAGCATGATCGGGATGAAAGCCTTAGGAGCTACCTCACTTGTTTCAATAAGAAGGTACTCCAGATTGAGGTGCCAGACAACAAGGTAGCCCTAGCCGCCTTCATTACGGGTCTGCGCTCCTCCAGTTTTATATTCTTCGTCCTCAAGAAACTGCCCTCTAGCATGCCCGAGTTGCTATTAAAGGCACAAAAGTACATGAACACCGAGGATGTCACCAAATCCCATCGAAGTGAGTCCTCCCGATGAGGGAAAAAAAGGAAGGACACCTGCAAAGACAAGCGGGAGGTGGAGAACAAGAGAAAAAGAATCGAGAGAGTCTCTGTCAAGGACCATATAAGTCCCATACCCCCGACAGAACGACAACCCTTCATGCCACTCAACGCCTTGGTGGAGCATATCCTTTTCCAGATACAGGATGACCCCATGCTCTGCTGGCCCAAAAAAATGAAGTCCACCCCAAATCGCAGAAATTTCAGCAGGTACTATCACTTCCACCGCGACTATGGCCATGACACTGACAACTGCTTCAAGTTAAAGAGATAATCAAGGAGCTTATCCAGTATGGCCAGTTGAGGCAGTACATTGCTGGCCGAGGACCGGCTCCACCACCCGATCAGAATCAAGAGGGTCAAGAGCTCCTGCAACCCCTCGAAGAGATTCAGACTGTCTTCGGAGGGTTAGAAAAAGGAGGTGACTCCAACTTCACCATGAAAGCGCACACCAGAAAAGACAGGCAGACAGAGTCGCATGACTCTCACCCAATGAAGACACCCTAGCATAGGGAAGAAAAGGTCATCACCTTCTTGAAAAAAGACCTCGAAGGAATCCAAGTCCTTCATGACGATCCTCTAGTGTTAACCTTGATGGTAGCCAACTACTAGCTTAAGAGAATCCTGGTTGATAGTAGCAGCTTAGCCGACATTTTGTTTGCACTAGTCTTTAACAACCTTCATCTGGGCAGGGAAAGATTGCAACCCCTCAGGACTGCCCTTGTTGGCTTTTCGGGAAAAAGGGTTTATCCCTTGGGTTCCATCACCCTGCCGATCACAGCAGGAACAACATAAAGAAATTCCATTATGGTAAATTTTATTTTACTTGATTGCCCCTCTACCTATAATATTATTCTTGGACGCCCTACCCTCAACACCTTAAGGGCAGTACCATCTACCTACCACCTTCTCCTTCATTTTTCAACCACCAGTGGGATTGGAGAGATCAGAGGAGACCAAGTCTCCGCCCGATAATGCTTTGTGGCTTCTATAAGGGTCAAAAGGCCACACGGGACTCTCCAAGTCGAAGTACTTGACCCGAGGGATGACAACACTTTCGAGAGAGGGGAACTAGCAAAAGAACTTCAGCCAGTAGAAATGGATGAGAGCCTTCCAAATAGGAGAATCTATATAAGCTCCTCACTTTCCCAGGAGCAAGTATCCGACCTGGTAAACTTCCTTAAGCGGAATACGAATGTCTTCGCCTGGTCCCACAAAGATCTGGAGGGCATCGACCCCAAAGTGGCCTCCCACCGACTCAATGTCGATCCCAGGTACAAGCCTGTTCGCCAGAAGCTGAGGAATGTGAGTACTAAAAGAGGCCACGCCATGGAAACAGAAGTGGAGAAGCTACTAAAAAATGGGTTAGTAAGGGAGGTAGTCTACCTAGACTGGCTATCCAACATAGTGATGGCTATGAAAGTCAATGGGAAGTGGCATCTCTGTGTAGAATTCACGGAGCTCAATAAAGCCTACTCCAAAGATAGCTATCCTCTTCCACTCATCGATCTCCTTATTGATACCGCCGCAAGACATGAGCTTATGAGTTTTCTGGATGCTTGCTCCGGGTACAACCAGATTAGCATGTTCCCTTTAGACTAGGAGAAAACTTCTTTCATCACCCTGAAGGGCACCTACTACTACAAGGTGATGCCTTTTGGACTCAAGAACGCCAGAGCTACATATCAGCGCCTCGTGAACAAGATGTTCGAGGCTCAGATCGAAAAGACCATGGAGTTCTACGTAGACGATATGTTGGTAAAGAATATGGCTATAGCAGACTATGTGGCTCACCTCTAGGAGACCTTTGATACAGGGCATACCGAAAGGCAGAGGTAAGATGCTCGAAGCTTAAAAAGTTGGCTCTCGCACTTGTCACCACTATCAGGCGTTTACACCACTACTTTCAAAGTAATACCATCGTAGTCGTTATAGATCAATCAATCAAGAGAATTCTAGAAAAGTTTGATGTGTTCGTCTGACTACTCAAGTGGGTCGTCGAGTTAGTGAGCTTGATGTGTAGTATCAGCCGAGGGCGGCCATCAAAGCGCAAGCACTTGCGGACTTTGTAGCCGAGTTTACACCACCACAGAAGTCCCAGGAGTCTACACCACCATAGAAATTCTGGGAGTCTACACAAACATAACAGTCCTAGGAGGAAGTATCATGCACCTCTGCGCTCACCTACTTAGTGCATAATGCCTCCACCCACCATGAGGCAAGCCCAGACACTGTCTCGAGAGAGCCCAACATCTCGGAGACAATTCCATAGGCCCCGAGAGACTACACTCGGAGACTAGAGGCGCCTAACTCCCTTATGCTTACTCCACCAGAGCCCTCCGAGCCCACGCTACAGTCTACTATACCATGTTGGAGACTATACCTAGATGGGCCTCCACTAGAGAGGGCAGCAACGCGGGACTTGTACTGATCAGCCCCTATGGCACTCCACTCAAGTATGTTGTCTCTCTTCACTTTGCAACATTCAACAACCATGTAAGCAAGGTAAATCAAAGGGCAGAGGTAAGGTACTCAGAGCTTGAAAAGTTGGCTCTTGCACTTGTCAACACTGCCAGGCGTTTACGCCACTATTTTCAGAGTCATACCATCATGGTCGTTACATATCAACCACTCAAGGAAATTTTGAGAAAGCCTTATGTGTCCAGCCAAATACTCAAGTGGGCCGTCGATTTAAGTGAATTCGATGTGTAGTATGAGCCGAGGGTGGCCATCAAAGCGTAAGCACTTGCGGACTTCGTGGTGGAGTCTACAGCACCGCAGAAGTCTCGGGAGTCTACACCACCATAGGAATTCTGAGAATCGACACCACCACAACAGTCCCAAGAGGAAGTATCACATGCCCCTACGCTCACTTGCTCGGTGCATATTGCCTCCACTCACCATAAGGCAAGACCAGACATCGTCCCGAGAGAGCTTGATGTCTCAGAGACAGCTCCACGGGCCACGGGAGACCACACTCTGAGACTAGAGGCACCTAAATCTCTTATGCCTACTCCACCAGAGCCCTCCGGGCCCTCACTACCATCTACTGTATCATGTTGGAGACTGTATATAGATGGGTCCTCCACCAACGAGGGCGGCCGCGTGGGACTAGCGCTAATTAGCCCCCATGGCACTCCACTCAAGTACGATGTCTCGTTCCACTTTGCAACATTCAATAACCAAGATGAATATGAAGCCCTCATATTAGGCTTGAAGCTCACATTGGAGATGGGGGCCCTCTGCCTGACGGCCTACAGTGACTTATAACTAATAGTCAACCACGTGAGAGGAGAATTTGAAGCGAATGAGAAAAGAATACAAGAATACCTGTCAATAGTCCAGGCCTTGTTAAAAAGGTTTACCTACTTCCAAATCCACCATGTGCTTCAAGAGGAGAACTCTATAGCAGATGCCCTCACTAAATTCGCATCTACCAACATACTCATGAGCCCAACACTGACTGGCCATCAGTTTGAGGCAAGCATTTTCAAGACATAGAAGGACGATGTTAATTGTATATCCTCTAAGGCCAAACGGATGACACCTATCTTGGCCTACCTAGAGGAAGGCACTCTCTCAGACAACCCAATGGAAGCCAAAAAGTTGAGGATGAGAGCGTTCAGATATCTCATCTTACGCAACACACTCTACAAAAAGAATTACTCATTATTACTACTCTGTTGTCTTACCCCTAAGGAAACCGATTATGCCATGAGGAAAATCTACGAGTGTATATGTGAAAATCACTCGGGAGGGCGTGCACTGGCCCACAAAGCGGTAAGGCAAGGCTATTACTAGCCTAGCCTAATCAGAAATGCCTGAGAGTTTGTTAGAAAGTGTGACAAGTGTCAACACATTGCAACTATACCTAGACAACCACCTGAAGAGATCACCATCATTCAAAGCCCCTAGCCCTTCTCCATGCGGGGGATCAACATCCTGGGTCCCTTACCGATGAGTAGAGGCCAGTGCATATTTGTAATGATAGTCATCGACTACTTCACCAAGTGGGTAGAAGTTGAAGCCTTGGCAAGGATAACAGACCATAAAGTGAAAGACTTCATTTAGAGGAGCAAAGTTTGCCGCTTTAGGATACCCTATGTCATTATGAGTGACAATGTCAAACAGTTTGACAATAAACTCCTTAGCTTCCATGCTAATCAACAGATCAAGCAGCCCAACTCCAGCCAATCCCATCCACAGGTGAACAGACAGGCGAAGGTCACCATCAGAACCATCCTCTGCAATCTAAAAACTAGACTAGAGTGTGCAAAGGGGCGATGGGTAGACGAACTCTTGGGTGTACAGTGGGCTTACCAGACAACACCAAGAAGCCCCACAGGCGAGACCAATTTTTCCCTAGCCTACGGGACAGAGGCGTCATACCCATTGAGATTGTAGTACACTCCCTTAGGGTCCAGCATCATGACCCTACCAGGAATGAAGAAGGCCTCTGCATTAACCTTGACTTGGTAGAGAAGAAGAAGGAGATAGTCATGCTCAGGAATGCAAAGTACAAGCATCGCATGACCAAGTACTATAACTCGAGGATGAAGCCTCACTCCTTTTTTCCCAGGGACCTAGTCCTCAAAAAGGTCATCCTGTCTAACAAAGTTCCGTGAAGAGAAGTTAGGACCCTACACAGCCACGAAAATTGTAAGATCGGGTGCCTACAGAATCCAGAATCCTGTGGAAAAAATTTTGGCCCATCCATGGAAAATAGAGTAGCACCTAAAGAAATATTACCAGTAGTTGGGGGCAAAGCAGTGGGTGTACAAGTCAGTAGTCACTATTTAAATTATCTATTGTTGTTTTGGTCAATTTTCATTGTTATTTGCTTCGGATTATGAAATAAAATTTTGCAAGAGTTTTTCAAAAGTTGTATTTCATTCCATAGAAGTGCATTAACTATTTACAAAAGATAGAACATGCTTAGAAAAAAAATACAAATACAAAGATACTATGATCTTGACGTCACTCACTGCCCCTGATCCGCTCGCCTCCTCTTCATCAGTCCCTAGAGCCTCATATGGGATGAAGCCAAAAAAGTCATAAGCGAGAAAAGCTATTGAGACCTTCCCCTTGAGCTCCTCGTAGCCATCAATAAAGGCACCTGTCACGGCCCTTTCACCAACATCTCTCTTCTTCTCCATCTCCATGGAGTAAGTCGCTACCCTGGTAGCTCTCTCAACAGTTGCTCGAAGGTCAGCCTCTACTCTAGTGGCCCTCTCACAGGACGCTCACAGTTTTGTCTCTATTCTCACATAGGTAGCCTTTCTGTCAGCCTCCAGCTAGGCGGACCTCTCGCAGGACGCCTGAAACTCAGTCTCAAGTGTGGTAGCTCTTGTGTGCTAGCCTCGACTGCTCATCGATAACCTCTCGCGCCTACCTCTTGAGCCCTAGTTGCTCCTCAACATCCTTCCATACCTGTCTTTCCACTGCCTGACCACTAAGTTCCTATCTAAGCTTCAACATGCGCAAAACACAAGTAAGGAAAGGCAACAGCCACCTACAGGTATCCAAAAGCCAAAACATGAAAGAAGAAAGCCAGGTACAAAGTCAAAGATGAGTAAAGGGCATACCAAAGTAAAGCTCTCCATCGCTGTGTCGATGTAGCCCTCTAGACCACGAGAACTAACCTCCTGGATGTCTATGGCAATCACAAACCCCCAAGTCGCTCCTTGGACAAATTCACATCCTATAGCATGGATACCAAACCACTACTAGAAGTAGGACAGCCAAGCGAAGCCCCGGTCCTCGTAGGAGACCGCACTGAAGCCTCTATCCCAATGACTATATTGGGATGAAATCCGAAAGGTGATGGTACCACAGCAGGGGAAGGAGCGGAGCATCACCAAGTCCCACCTCTCGGGGACTATCCTGGCCGGCAAACCTTGGCTAAGAAACACCAAGGGCATCAGACCTCGCCTTCTTAGAAAAAGAAGGGGAAGACACCACCTTGGAAGCATACAAAGCCTCCACCAGTGCCCTACCAATAGAAGTACCTACAAACTTGGTGTGAGATAAAAAATTTATGATGTCGTAACCATCAAGAGTCTGTTGGAAGGATCAGGAACCTTTCCTCTTTGACCTATGAGGAATTTTTGGACGACTTGACGCAGACAAAATCTCTGAGAATTCCTTCAAATGATGGTCACGAACTATCTGGAGCCTACTCTCCTGTTCCGCAAATAATGTGAGAGAAACTACATAGAAGCTAATAATATAGTGAGAATAGCTATGTAACAACTAGAAGTAAAAACGAAAGTTGAATTCTTACCTAGCTTGGTCCTCGGGATGGTGTCCCACCTCGAAGGCACTAGGTCATGATCTTCTTCGGTGGCCCACTCACCTCCAACAAAGAAGAACTTAGATTTTCATCTATGACAATTCGAAGGAAGCCTAGTGATGAACTTGCTCGACCTTGGGGCGAAACGACACCACCATGGATGAGAAAAAGGGTTATGTAGAAGCACATACGTGGCCAAAAATTCCTCAAATGGGAAGGGACGTCAACACTGTGAACCAACCGCTATAATGAGAAGAATGTCAATAAAAACCTCCACCTATTGGGAGCCAACCTCTCGAGAGTCAATGACAAATGTCCCAGGACCCAACATATGAGCCAAGGTATCAGAAACATCAAACCCACCTCTAAGGCATCCTTATAAAGAACAATCTCACTCGAGGAACCACAACACGCTGGCTCATCCTCCTCCGCTCGACGACACATGATAGCGAGAGGGATACGGTACGAAGATACAATATGAGCGATATCATCATCACAGTCAATGGAGCTGAATATGGAAGTCAGCTTTGAGCCATTATCTCTAGCAGTCCCCTTGCTTTGCTCGATGTCTCGAGTAGCCTCCCCCACGATGACCTTGTCAGAGTGGGTGCCTGCCAACAAACAGAACCAAAACAGAATCAAGGTCAATGTCAAGGGAATACCAATATCTGTTGGCCTTTTTGTGAAGTCTAGTTGTGTGTTGATCCAGATGATGATCTGACCCAAAATAATGTTACATGAATTTTAATGAAAAAAATTTTGAGTCTTAGTCCATGGAGCGGAGGTTTGGAACATTTTACCCATTTGAAGAACAAGCACGCTCCGAACGCTGACGCCGCCCAACCCAGTCTCACCTGCCTCCCTACCAATCTCGCCTACCTCTCTGCCAATGACTCTCTCGCCTGTAGAGCCACCCTCTAGAGCCTTGCTCCCCATCTAGCAGATGTCGCCTGAACCGAGGATACGAGAGTCGTTGCCCAACTAACATCTGTCTCTGCCATTGGCACAGCCTCCGCCTCCAGCACCACCTAGCACCCTTCTGACCTCAAGCACTAGACCCCGAATAGCGTCGCCTCCTGGGTTACTGGCCGAGGCCACTTAGGCTTTGCCTGACGTCCCCTATGGAGGCTTCGCCTGGAGTCACCCATGGAGGTTTCGTCTGGCGTCACCTTGTTTAGCATTGCCCATGGCCTCACCAAGACTAGCCCCGGGACTGCCATCGAAGCCCCCTTTCATCGTCTCCAAGCTCTTGCACTTCAAGCTCTCTCAATAACTTTTGGAAAAAAAGGTATTTTGGACCCTAGGCTCAACGAAAAGCTTCAAGGAAAGAAAAAAAAATGGGGAAATGGAGTAAAGGAGTTGGAGGATTTTTTCCTATATATATATATATAAGCTTTTTGATGGGGTTTTTTCCTGAAAAGCAAGGAGCTTCTTCAAGATTGATGAAGAACCCAGCTAAAGAAATGTAGTCGAATGCAGAAAATGCCCAATGGTAATTAAAAGAAAGATTTTAGAGTCTCCGAAGATGGGAAGGCCGCCATGGGGAACAAGAAAACTTTTGCTCGTCCAGGTGAACAAGACACCCATGCCCTCAACCCCTTCTCTTGCAAGAAATCAGAGGCTTAGGGCATGGGGGGCAAATGACGAGCCCAAATCTAACTGGGTCAGGCCCAATAAATCAAATAAGTTCAAATCAGTTAAAAGATAGGTCAAGCCCAGTTTGAGCCTAAATTCAGAGGAGTCCGAGAAGAATTAAAACATGTGGGATCAATTATCAAGATACTCACTCTCGAAGATCAAAGCAACATTTTATAGCACTTACCTTTTGTAGCGACCCAGAGAATTAGTGTCTTCCCTCTCATGTCACTGCCTCAACTAAGGCTCTATGTTTATAAATTGTAAGCTCTCTCCATTGAGAGGGGCCTCTCTACACACTCCACACATATCTTTTCTCTCCCCTAGCTATTGTATCTCTCCTGAAGCTAAACATTGCTCTCTTTCTCTCGCTCACCTTAATTACTTTATCAATAAAGGTCCCCCAGCCACCATTGTCGTTTCTCGAAGTTGAGTAGGTCACTCAAACTGAACCACTATATATTTGTGCATTAACCCGATATTTATATTATTGTCATTGATTGTTTAATTAATTATCAATTAATTACACTTTATCACACACTCAACTGTTAATCTTGCATAAACATGTTTTGTGCATCATCAATTAATATGTGATTGTAAATTTTGGCACGTTGTTATAACCTCATCCTTAGTCAAGACAGCATTCACAATTTTCTTTCATTTACTTGTTTCTCCAGATAGTTTGATACATAGGGGGTAACTTGTTTCTAAGTGGAGATGAATTCACTACAATTGTATTCTTAATGCAAATTATATTTTTTAAAATATGAATAGCATTATTTTATGAGAAATTTTTGAACACATGTTAGCATTCAAACTACATGTGCGGGCATGTCTTTTTAAGGATTGAGAGTTGCACTAATTGTAATATGATTTTCCAATCAATATGAGATGTTAAAAAGTAATCCAACCAATTGGAGATGATAATTTTTGCTTTGTGCATGTTCAGTTGTTAAGGTGTGAAGGGCACGATGCCTTCATCGCTTTTATTTTTTGTTATTGGTTTAACTTTATAAAATGTAAACCACATTAACTCATACGTGAAACAATAATATTTCATACCCAAAATGATTCAAATGGAAAGCATATTGCACTTGTGCACCATAAATGTCAACATGATATTTTGTAGGAAACAATTTTTTACTTCACTTTTTTTAGCTATTGTCAAAATGTGGAAGGACTTGGAACAAAGAATATAATATTTTGATTCTTATGCTGACGAAATTCAAATTGGATACCACATATAAGTCAACGGTGTTAAGCTGACCTACAATTAGAATTGTGGAATTAGGTTTCTAAGTCTAGACATGAAGTTTGAAAATGCTACATTTCTTTAGTATATGCATACTATATTCATATGATTTACGTGTAATGCACGTATGCACCAACTAATTTATAAAAATGTATTGACACTAGTGGGAACAACTTTAAGAGAGAGTAATAAATTTCCAATTATTGTCTTATTTGAATTCATTTCTATTTGTCTTATTTTTCCCAGGAAAGGCCACAAAGTGCTAAATTTTTGTTGTGAATTGTTCCCAAAAATTAATTATTGACTTATTAAAAAGGGATGCTTTACCTTGTAACAAATGGTTAAATGCTCTCCTCCTTTCTCTCTCCTGCTTGAGGATGATGTGGGCAGGTGAATCGGCAGATTCAAAATCACTTAACACCCCCACCCCTTCTTCCATTCACACACACACCAAGGAGAGGAGAGAGAAACTCTGCTAATCTCAAAATGAAAGGTTGAGATTCAGTTACTTATGATTTACCGTAAATCGGTATGTTTACAAGTAACAATAAGAACTTGCAACATTTCAATTTTTTAATGGTTGCCTATTGACGCATTTAGATGTAAACCTTATATAACTTAATCTCGTCAAGCATTATACTTAAACAAAAGGTTGGACATTCAGCCTTGACGAAAAATGATACCAGTAAAGAGATTATGTTTCTTTGAACAATCAACAAGGGTAAGCGCAACTATAGGGCTTAAAGTGATTTAAGAATCAATAATAGCATCCAACCCTAAGATAAATGTCTTTAAAATCACAAGCTTAGTTAGAAAGACAGTTGCATTGTCCATGTTAGTCCTCTTGTTAATTTTCAAGTTCTTCAATGTATGCCCAAATGAGAAAAAAAATCATTTCTTGAGTAAGACTCTCGACAAAAATTTGAAGTGCATGAAGTTTTTGTCATATGGATTTGCTTTTGCATACTTAGTAAAACAGTATTACCCATCCATCTTCATAGGCTTTGTACGCCAACCTTCCTCTTCATGTTTGTAGTTTATAAATAATAATGACAGGTCTTTCTCTAGGTTTGCCTATGATTATTTCCTTGAAAGGTTAAACATAGTAAAATAGAACTTACAATCATCATGATAGTTTAGATGACAGGACTTTCCTATATGTACAATCATTGCAAACTATGTGCATTGAATCAACTCTTGCAAGACTTGAACTTAGGACCTCAATATACTAGTTAATAAAGTTATCCCCGAAAAAAAGAAAATAAATAAGGCTTAGGACATACTTCTTTGTAAATATGATTTTTAAAAGGGGGAATCACACTTTGTACCCTAAAAAATTTAAGAATTTTTATTTTGTACCCTCAAAGACTAAATTTCTGTTAGCTTCCAATTCTCATTCTGTCATCGTCAATGGGGTTGTTTTTGACAGAATGAGCATTCAAGGTTTAATGCGAAAAATTTAATTTTTAATAGTGCAAAGTAAAAAATTATTATATCTTTTAGAGTGTAAGGTGAAATTCGCCTTTTGTGAAATAGTTAAATCCTTCTTTTCAAGTCCTTTTCTCTAACTCTTTTTCATAAATGTCTGCTTAAAATGGTTGTTTAAAGACTGCAAACCAAATCAACCTCATGCTCAACCCTATTTGGAGTCCGTGACCTTCACGGGGTTATATGACAATGACTTCTTAACAATCCCATTACACCATTAGAACCACAAAACCTTAAAAAAAAAAAAAAAAAAGTGGTTGGGCTAACAAAGCATTGTTCATGCCATGGTTCCTATGTGGAAGCAGCTTCCTAGAAAAGAGCATTGTTCAATCCTATTCCACAAATCAATGAAGATAGTCAACATATAGCTAACAAAAATCAAGAAGTCGGTGCATTGAATAGACATAATCCACCACGTGTTTTTTTTTTTTTTTAAAGATTGACTATGAGAACTAAGCCGCTCAATGAATTGAATTTCAATTAATTCAAATTCGATTTGAAAATTTTAATTTGGTTTCATTTTTATAGTCAATATTTGAATTCTTCAATACTTGAAAATTTGATTTGATTCGAAAAAACTCAATTATTAAATGTTAAAATATTAACTTTGAGTTTCAACTCAATTTCATCAAATGATTAGTCGATTTTGTCACCTATTATATAATATATATACCTTATATCAAATCAAAATAAAATTGGTTATTAGTATAACTATTTTTGAATCTATGAAACATGATACGATATATTTTAATTTAAATAATTAGTTGAAAAAAATTAATGCATATATGACTAATTAGATTCAAATTAAAATTTTATTGACGGGCACATAATCATTTACAAAATATGTGCATCAGATAAACTAGAATTCACTTAATAAAGTCGAATTTAAAATATAAAGATGATAAGCATCATCGGTTCTAATCATCCAAACTATGCAAATGGATTAATCCTCTCACCTTTTTTTCAACGATAAGCAAGGATATTCCTTCAAGTTCAGCGTTGATGCCCCTATCCTAACCTTGAAAAAAGATTATGGTGGGCTCACATGTCATTTCATAATTTGAGATTGGGATTCTTAGCAGTTTTGAGATATTCAAAAAAAACTTGTAATGCAACGAAGACCAGTGTGTCCAACCACGTCTGCACATGTGGCCCAATTACACGACAACATGTCAACATAGTATAGTCAATTAGCATTGCCTTTGGGTCTACAAATTGACCAGTTACATCTACTAGGCTCAATGTTTGGAAGTTTCCCTTTTGCGAGGCGTGGTTACTGGGGTAGATAACACAACTTTCAAAAATTCACTTAACACCCTTTTAATTTTCATCCCATTTTTCACATTACCTTATTTCGTTATAAGTGGATCTCTACGTATTGTAATATTAAACTCTTCCTGTTGTGATCTTGTCATATTTGGCTACAACTTTATTCCCATAGAATCAATTCATACTATAAAAAAAGGTTGAGATTGAACATAACGACTTTTTATTTTAAAGTTTAATCTCTGTGTGTGTTGTTGTTAACCAACTACCAAAAATTAATGAAAAAATTATATTGACAGACACCCTTGAACTTTGAAAATGAACTATAAAGACATGTTTTTTCGGCAACTAAGTTTGTTGTAGAGACATACATTGTGAGCTACGATTGGGTAAAAGTATTTTAAAAAAAAATTGATGAGTTTTTTTTTTTTTTTTGCGTTTTTAATGTTTAAGTAAATCAAATAAGAAAAATCTAATCCAATAACTTTTTTTCATTCAAAAAAAAATAAGGGTTTTTGTCTCAGTTTTTAGAAATTAGTATAACAAAACTAACTCTAAAAGCCAAAAGGACATAAATAAAAGCCAAGGGACCCAAGTGAGCCTGAATGCATATTCTGCGAACTAGTAGTGTAAGAAATCCTTCTTTTTTTTTTAATATATTCAATCAGAAAAGGGTAAACTAATCCTTTAAATGAATTCCTTCAAAATGCTGGTAAGGGTTTCTATGTCATTTTCAAAAATAGAGGGAGTCTCATATATTTTTTCAGAACTCATTGGGTCTTAGTGTAATTTATCCAAATTTTTAAATGGGAGTACAACCTGATAGCCACCATTCAAAGTCACAAACTAGAATGAATCAAACTTGGATTGAAGAGGTCAGCTTGGGATTGAACTGGACAGGGCTCCACAATGCACCCTTTTCCCCACATTAGGTAGAGGCCAACCATGTGGAGTTCGACACGCCTCCGCGTTGAAACAAGACTGACAAAAAATTGTTGCCCACATGTTGTATTGCTCTTCAATATTGGTACACTTTGCTAACTATATGAATTTATAGCGCACGCATGAAAATGTCCAATCCCTATCTCGAAGATTTTATTCGGGTCCATACCATAATTCTTCAAAATTTTGGTCTAACGAATTGGAGGAGGTTAAAGATTTCGTACTCGACTTATTCACAATCATTTATAATCAGATTCGTGTCTTGTTAGATTCGTACTGTATATATAAGTTATGTTTATATAGTACTTAGCCGAGTTTTTATCAAACTATTTATTTAATGAATTTAACTTGTTCCTGTTAACCACCTGGAACCACCAAGGATGAGCTCAAGTCTATTAATTTCAAATTAATTTTGGTTGAGTTCTTAGATCATGCTTAAAATTACTAGGCCTAGTACATATGTACACGCAAACTTGACAATGTCCAAAAATTGTGAAAAATGCCACAAGTTATGATCGTAGAGGTTGGGGTCCAGGTCTGACGTTAGTAATGGAAAAATATCCCGTGTTTTGGGCACGCCTGGCCGTGGAGGAGTTGATTTGTTCTCTAGGATGAATAATGGTAAGCATTGAGTTGTCTACTTCAGGATTGTAATTCGTTGTCATCTATTATTGTCATCCTTGGTATTGCATCAATTCACCATTGGTCTAGAGTGCAATTTTGAAATTAGCCATATAAGAGGGAATAGAGTGAGCATGCCATGCCAAAATGTCGGTAAAATTGTATGTCATTCATTTTTTTTCGGATTTTGTTGTAAGTTAAAGTCTTGTTCATTAAATACGATATAATGATCGTTTGACAATAAAATAAGAGTAATTAGAGTATTTTCAACACATCTTTTTATTC
The DNA here is from genome assembly GCA_963454935.2 of Ilex paraguariensis. Lineage (NCBI taxonomy): Eukaryota > Viridiplantae > Streptophyta > Magnoliopsida > Aquifoliales > Aquifoliaceae > Ilex > Ilex paraguariensis. The sequence goes on from CAUOFW020006924.1 coordinate 285,221, forward strand.
TTGCTTATCATAAATTTGAAATTGTCAAAATAATGTCACATGCTTTAAAATTTCCAAGTCAATTCCTAGATTTTACTCGGCATTTTGGGTTTTTGACTAGAATTTTTGGAAGGAAATTCAGATGTTTAGATGAACAAAGACAAAAAACCTTTTAGGGGGCCAGAAGAATTTTCTTGCAAGTTATATAATACAATTGGTCAAATCTCTTAGCTGCCTTATCTGAGGACTAATATTGAGCGGTGGATAAAGACCAAAAGTGCTAAAGAACCACGGAAAACGGAAAAAGTACAAAAATAACGTTAGATAATTATTTGGTATAAAACCGTTAGGTAGATTGGTCGGATTGGAGTTAGATTAATCCTTGTCCTTCGAATATTCTTGTAATAAGATAATATTATTATTTAGATTAAATTTATAGATAAATTTGTATTTAAATTTGTTGTTGTTGTCATTAGATTAGCAATGACTGTCATTTAATAATTAAATATTAAAATTCAGTGTTAATTCAATTATAATAGTCAATTTATAACTAAATTTGACCAATAAATTTGAACCAACTAGCCTTAGTGCCCTAGACTAGTGATGAAAACATCTTTCTTTATTGGAACCAACTAGCCTTGGTACCCTAGACTAGTGATGAAAACATTTTTGAGAAAGAGAGGGAGATAGATGATAGGGATTGGACTAATACTTGTTCATTGAATACTCCTATTTTATATTGTGTTATAATGTTGAAGGCCTTTTGAATTATCCAATCAATACCGTATTTGATCAAAACATTAGCATATCATACTGGGTGTGACAGGCACCAATTTGGCTGGCCCACTCAAAATACCAAGGTTTAAGATGATAATCATGTCGTGTCAAATTTCTATCGTGTTATTGTGGTTTTATATTGAGCATTATTCAATCTTAATTTAAACTATTTAAATAATCATGTCGTGTCTACTAACATGTTTATTTTTATGTCGGGTTCATGCTCGTATTCGTATTCGTGTTGATCTATATAAATTTAAAATAAAAATTTTAACAATAGGATTTAAGTCTAAGATTCTATTATTAATTAATTGAATTCATGCTCATATTTTTTTTATAAATTAAAATTCATTTTTTATTTAACAATAATAATGAGTAAAAATATATTTTTTATACAATAATTATGTAAATGCTTAATAAACAAAAAAAATAATTTTCATTTTATTTTTATAATATTAGTTAAACGTGTTTATTGTGATAATTTCGTGTTGTTCATATTTGACACTAACTTAATTCATTTGATATTCGTGTTTACGGATTGTATCATTTACAGGTTCATATTGAAAATTGATCAATCTTAATCCGTTAATTTTGTATTAATTTTAAATCACATTTTTGTGTTGTGTTAGAAATTATCACCCTGCACAGTTAGACAATTACGTTGTTAAAACAAAGAATATTTAGCGAGGGCAGCAGGCATCAAAGACTCTGTATTGTTTATGATTTGTATTATAATGACTTTTCAAAAGACAAAAGTCACAACAAAATTGGATCAGAACATGCATACAGAAAATTATATCTCTCTTATAGAATGTTTAAGTCAAAAAAAAAAAGGTAGGGGTAGGTGAGTCAGAAATTAGTCTTCGCTGAGTTTTTTTATAGATCGTCTGTTTTTATATTGTGTTATATATTGGAGATCTCAAGTTGAAAATTGGAGAGAGAGAGATGTATGTGATTCCATAACAAGTTTTAATTTTTATTCTCAGAATCAATAAAAGTAGAGTAAAATATTTTTTTAAAATAAATATAATATATTTAAATATTTTTTGTTATATGTGTTGCTATGATATTCATTTAATACAAAAAGGTCAAACCTTTGTGTAGGGGATTTATCCGCGCGATCGGATCACCTCCCCACGGAAGGATTATGGCTGGCCTGCACGCGTTCGGCAGTAACCTTTTTACCTCTCTGTCCGTCGAGAGTCAATCCCATATTGGAAGAGAGTCGTCTCCCCCCCCCCCCCTCGCATATAAGTCTGAACAGTATATGCGAGGGGGAAGACGACTCTCTTCTGATATGGGACTGATTCCCAACGGACAAAAAGATAAAATGGCTACTGTCGAACGCGTGCAGATCAACCATAATCCTTCCGTGGAGAGAGGACATTCCGAACGCGCGAATAAATTTCTTACACTTTTATACAAATAACAATCGACTAATTACGATTCTTCAACAAAAAAAAAGTTATGGTTAATTGCAACCATTTATTTTTCAAAAAAGAATCTGGCGGGCCCCTGTCCCCCGCTCTCCGCCGGTGGTTAGGGACTTGTTGCAGCACTCCTACAAGGACTTTATTAAAACCGATGATCATCTCTTTGAAGTCAGAACGTTTTGATTGCCTTGTGAACCTATCAAATTATTCCATCTTTTTTTAAATATTTATCGTTTTATATAATTTTTTTTTATTTTATAATATCTATTTTTTAATGAGATGTTATCAAATTATTCCATCTTTTCTTAAATATTTATCGTTTTATATAATTTTTTTTTATTTTATAATATCTATTTTTTAATAAAATCAAAACATAATTAATATTTTTTCTTTTAAATTTATCATTAACTTTTCAATGCATTATATTAGGTGAAGGGTAAATGTCTTTCATATTTCTTTCTTTTTTAATATCTATTTTTTAATCTTGTGTAATTATTATTTACTCATATTAGAGTTATTTAATAACTTCTTTAATTCTTATGTAAAAATCTTAAACGACATATATTTAGGAACGGAGGGAATAATATATTTCTAAAAATATCAAAATCTGAGTCCTCAAACGCCGATCATTCAGTATCCATACACGAACCAGTTATCGGTTCATAGTTAATTATTTATAATTGTATAAAATTTTGTGAAAGTGAAATACAAGAATCTACCTCCCATTAATTATAGAGTTACGTTTGAGGCATACCGTGTGGGTAATAATGGGTTCCACACTGCCTTGCGTGGCTGAGTGCCAAGTCACACATGTAATAAATAAGGCACGTGATCCACATTGTCCCACGTTCTCATTCAAAATTGTAATATGCCACGTGATGAAAGTTCGAAAGCGTTAGCGTTTTAATGCGATAATTAACGTTAATTACTTTGACTTCCCCTACCATGAAGAGAAAGGCAACTTGATCTGATTTGGCGATAATCAATGAACAATATTATATGAATTTAAAAATTAAATTTGATAATTATAATCATTAATTTTACTTTAGGTCTCAACATTTGTTAAGACCTACTATTTATTCAATAATTATAATTATCAAATTTAATTTTTAAATATAATTTTCAAATTTATGCAGGGATATATTCATCTCAATTTGTTACAATTTTTCATGCTTTTCTTTTCATTTTAGTTCCTAAGTAGACATTTTTGTCAATCATGTTAAAACTTTTTATTTCTATTTTTTTCCTTATTAAAGGTAAGATAAATCAAAAAATAAGCAAAATTTGATCGACTTGATCACATAATAACCCATTGTTATAAGAAAAATATTTTATTTTTTTTTGGGATCAGCTTATAATCTGAACAAGTTACACATGCATCCTTGTAGATATGTTACACTCAATGGATGAGGTAGTAATAGATCTAGTTATTACTGTCAAAGATATTGGACATTAATAATATCAGACTTATAAGTATTCGGACTAACTCACTTTTGACAACAATACGATTTCAAAAAATAATCCATAATTTGGTCAATCACATTTATTAGAAGTGGACAGTAGAGTGATTGTACCAACCAAAACTCATCTACATATTATTGTAACACCACCCAACACATTCTAGATAAAAGATGGATTTTTTTTTTGCCAAGAAAGAAAAATAATAATTTTAGCTCACAAAATCATAAGATAACTTATAGGGTTAAAGGCTGAAATAAAATATCATCGAGTGTGGTGGTTCAGTGGAGTATCAGCCAAATTTTTCATCTTGAGGTCAGAGGTTCAAGTATTAAAGTTTACATTGGAATTCAGTAGTTGACTGTTATGCTAGTCTAGTTAAATTCGTTCCTAAGAGGAATAACAAGTGTAATTAGAGGCCTCGTGATCTCACTAGTGAATACTTATCGGAATGGTCTCTGAATGTTTTCCTTTGCCCCCACTTTTTTTTTTTACTTAAAAAAAAAGGTTAAAATAAAATATCTAATCAAATTCCCTTGCAAATATATTTTTTTTCTTTTTTTTTTTGATAAATTTGCATGTCATGTATGAATTACTTATATACAATAGATGTCAATTATATTCATAGTTAATGATATTATCATGAAGAAAAATTAAGAAATATATGATATGTGTTGAATTGGATCTCACTCTTAATATATCAACTTTTTTTTTTTTTTGAACTCGACTAAAATATCAACTCAAAATACCAAAAAAAAGCTATTATTGTATTGGTGGGTCCCACCGGCAATACAAAAGACATTCAAGGCAGGATGCCGCCCATGTCAGCTTCACCGTAGTAAATCCTTCTTTCTGTCCTGATAAAGTGGGTCCCATGATGACCCATGTCTCCACGTGGTACCTCACGAAGTGGGTCCCAGAAAACAGTTACGGATAATTATTCATCAGAAACTAAAACTAAAGATATCATCCAAAAACCACTGACACACAACGGTCATTCGACCATTTCGCCGCCAAGTGGGCCAATGGAGACCCACCAGCTCACCACGGAACCATCTGATCCTGTGGTGTTTGGTGACGTGTGCAAACGGACAGGATTAGAGCCGTTGGATACGCTGTTAGTCGTCCGAGTCAGCAGTCAAAGTTAAGTTTTTGGGCGTCCGTGACTTTTGCTTTTTGTAAACGATACTGACACGCCACGTCTCCATTGTAGGAACAACACGTGGCGAGTTCTAGAACTGGTACACCCTTTAGATATTTGAGGAAAATAAAAGTATGTTGTATGTAGCGTTACCAAGATGTGTATCACCGGCGCTATTTTCCTACTAGACCACCGAGCTTCGTGGTCAATTAAGAATAAATTGGAGATTGACAAAATTTTTTTAAACGGATACGATAATAGATATTTTTTATTCCCACTACGGTCTATTGTCATTCTTAAATAGAATTGGTCCAAGATTATTTTGACTAGAAAATAGTTTTAATATTATTTTGTTAAATAAAAACAAAGACTATAAATAAAATAAAAAACAATAGAGAAAAAAATCATACACACATACTAAAAAAAAAATTATTTAACTTGATTACAATCACTCTAAATATAGACTCTTTATTTCAACTCAACTCTGTTTATCACTAGTACTCGATTATATATCACATTGATATAATGATAATTCACTAATACCAATTACTACTTTGGTACATGGAATATAAATATTATACTAGTGCGCCTAATAATATAATAAACTTCTAAAAACAAGTTTATTTTTTAACATGGATTTTGTTTTTTTTTATTCATTAATGATGTCTTTATCTCTCCAAATGTAAAGAGTCAAATTAGACTCTCTATTTTGGCTCTCTAAAATAGAGAATTGAGTGAGAATAAAAAAAAATATATTAGAGATACTCTAAAAAAATAAGAGAGAAGAGAAATACAAAAATATGTATGAAAAACATATTTTTTCTAATATTTTTTTAAAATTTTATTTTTTGCTTGTATATAATGAGTTTCTATTAAATTTGTAATTAATAATCTCAAAAAAATAATAATAATAATATATTGCATAATATCTCACCCCATATTTACCTATCTTGCTTATTTCTCATTTTATATTCTATAGGAAGGTATTCTTTGAAAACCTCATTACAGTTATGCAAAACGATATATCATCATTCCAATACACAAATGCTGCGAATTGAATGAATTTCAATGAAATAAGTGTGCAAAGGAGAGTGTAATCATGACCTAACAACAGTTTTCTTTGTTGAAATTTGTATTTGTTACAATTATCCCTTCACATTATTTTCAATTTTATAAAAAAATATGAAATGTTTAGATTTATAAAGCTAGCCGCAAGGTCAACAAGGAATACCTAAAATCAAGCTAATTTCTATAGTATATTTATATTAATTTATACTTGCGGCCCTCAAAGTTTAGGGTTAACTTACAGTCAACCTCTAAGAGCAATAAAATTTTAGATATTTTGAAAATTCCAAAATTGCCTTTATAAATTTCATAAAAACAAAAATAGATAACTAAAAAATTAAAAAAAAAAAATCTTAAACAAAGAAAAATAAAAGATGCCTTTCTCCTGTGCTTAATATAATTTTCCATCTCAACACACACCCATAAGCCCTCAATTGCGTTTTATGGTGATGTGATAGACATATTAATGAATCCAAAGGTATGAACGAAAAGAATATAGGGATTTAGTGAGAATAATTGTAGAAGAGGCTAATGAATTTCAAAATCATAGATCAGGGTATTTTTACTTTGAATTCATATTTGTTTTGTTTTTGTTGTAGATGGATTGACTAAATAGATTCAGAATGAACTTGCACAATATATGTTACTTGCTAATGATATAATATTATTGCTAAAAATAAAGAAATAATAAACAATACACTAGAAATATGGAGAAAGTTTTAAAATAAAAAAAAATTAAGATAAATAGGACTAAAACTAAATTTATGAAATTTAAATTTAGTAAAAGGAGCAATCTAAATTGGGAAAAGTTTAGATTGAGTATCAAGGTACATTGTATTATTCAATATTTGGGGTAAATTATTAATAGAAAGTATGAGACTAAGGGTAATATTATTTGTAAAATTTAAATAATATGAACTCAATGGAGGAATATATCTACTGTATCATGTAATAGGTGCATATATCTCTTAAGCTTAAACAACCATAAGACCAATCATGTTCCTTGTGGTACCTGATGATGATGGATTTAAGTATGATCTTTTCTAAAGTCCAAAACCTCTTTAAACTCAAACAAGACGACCCAAACTTCTCATCCAAGTAGCATTCATTAGGTCCGAATTGGACCACAGTCTAGTTTCATAGAAGTCCACAACAAATCTAGTTCGGAATAGATGTCAACTCAACATCAACAAGTTTGTACAGATACCCACTCGAGAGTTAAGAGCTCAACACCAAACAATTAACTAAGTGGCCGTATTGCGATATGTGAACAGGAGACAAGGGAATAGTACCTAATAATCCTAACAAACGAATATAAATTGATAGTGGAGATAACTCACGTATTTTATTCAAGGCGTAATGGGTGCAAGAAAGTGTTAGGGGTGGCAAGCCTCCAACAATGGAACAAATGAGAAGGAGACCACAAAATTAGCCAAGAAAGGAACCACCATGAAGCCCCTAACGATAAGATGCATAAATATCAAAAGAAGTCACTGTGTAAAGAGAGATATGAAAAAGAGATCACTAATCAGTAACCTAAAAAAATACTCTGTAAAAAGTTTCTAGCCAAATATCTTTTATCAACAATCTTTTTCCCCAAGAAATACAATTCCCAAAGAGCAAGAGCCTCCTTTACAATGGATGTAACCTCAGTCCTTCGACTGAGATGAAACACTCATATTATTGTATTCATCTCACTTTCAACACTTAACGTTTTCTATCACATAGACATATACTCATTCCCCCCTGGGGGTTCAACCCAAATTATTTTATAATTGGGTCAGTTGATTACAAGTACCATCAATACCAAAAATTAGATATCTAAGAAACAATGGATTTAAAAATAGAGTATAATAGAAATAAAGAATGCTGAAATGAACGTGTGATAAAACTATAAATGATAGGATTAGAAAAAATAATATCTATGAAAAAATTGTTTGGATATATTTGTAGAAAGCAGTATTGCACCAGTGAAATTAGTTAATAATCAAAGGTTTTACGGATACAAGATTTGGTAAATAAATTTGGATAACACAATTCTATCATAAGTAAAATTGATTATTGATAGGCCAAGTTCAAGGGCCCAACTCATGTTATAAGTCTGGTCTGAGCAAAAAGCCAATCTCTAAAAGATCTAGCAAGTTCAACTCAATGTGGTGAACCCGAATAAGTTCATCAAGCTCAAGGAGCAACATCAGTAGGGAGCATGCAAAAGATCATCCAAGAGCCTTCTCCTAACTACCTTGGAGTAAAGGTTATCCAAGAGCCTCATCCAAGTCATCTTGGAAGAAGTCAACTCTTACCTTATCCTTTAACTGAGTCTCATAGAGAGCACTTCAACCCACCTGACTCGTTGAGAAGAAGTCGCCAACTCCACTAGAATAGTTACTTAGTTCCTCCAATCTGTTATGAGATGACTATAAATTATAAGCCCCATCAACACTTGGGGGGGGGGGGAAATCACACTTTGTTGAGCATGATTCTCTCTTCTCTCTCTTAACTTGTAACTCTCTGCTATTCTGCATACTTGAACTAACAAAATACCCGACGACCCTAGTCATTCAGAAGTGGACGTATGTCACATTGATCGAACCACTATAATTCTTGTTTTCTCCTTCACTACTTTAATTACTACATTTATTTTCAATTACTTGACAGGTAATGTTCAATGTTATTTTGTATATCATCAGTTATAAATCAAAAAATAAAAATTTATGATAACTTGTGATTTAATAACCCTTAAGAAAGCATAATTGCAAAAAAGGGATTCATAATAGGCAATCACAAAAAAAATTAAGACAAATTTATCAAGTCGAATTGAGTTTTGTTTTCCTTATTTAGAAGTAGGAAATTTACAATATTGTAATTAATACGGAAACAAGCATGACTTTAGGTTTTCCTCTTTTGTTCTTTGGGTTAACTTTTTTAAAATTTAATCACTTGGAATTTTTTTATAATTTAAAAAATAAGAAATTAAGAATAAGTTAAGAGTAAAGGACATGTTAAAAGTAATGTACATGGGACGGAATCTCATTTAAGGGCCACACCGTTACTAAATAAAATAAACACAAGGATTTACCAATGTTGATTTTAATTTTAATACCAAGGAATTTTAATAAAAGATTGAGAATCAAGTTCTAACAACCAACAACTCTAGCAAAAACACACCTATAAACTCATATTCATATTGGAAAGAAAATGAGCTTGGACTAGTTCCGTCTTTAATGGAGGGAAGGGGAAGCAGCCTACTGTCCAGCTAACATCGTACTTAAGGATCGCCCTAATTTACCAACCAAAAAAAAGAAAGAAAGTAGTTCTAGTCCTTAGTCACCCTTATTGTCAATTAGGGGGCTAGACCTATCTGGGGTACTTCTATACATTTTTTTATGGGTAACGAGAAATTATTTTTTTCATAGACGAAGGATATAAGAATCACAAAAAATTATATAACAAATCAAGATTTGATTGAAGATCATATAAGAGATATGCCTTATTTCTATCACACAAACTTCATATCACTTATTTGTATCACCAAATTTTATCATTTAAAGAGATTAAAAATGCTGGCCACCCGAACTAATTTACTATGATTAAAAATTCATAATTCATGAAAGGTTTTCCCTTTTATTTTCTTTTTGCCTTTTTGTTCGTGGGTAAACACGAAAGCTTCTGTAAGGTGACCCGCGGCATAACCTTTCTCTGAATAAATAATAATCATATGTGGAGAGAGAGAGAGAGAGAGAAAGAGAGGGTCACACGGAGGAGCGTTGAGGGATGTGATTTATCTCTACACGCGCCAGCTGTTATCTCTATCTAGACCGCGTAAAGCCTTTCACAGCTGTAAAGCTAAATTCCACACACGTGCCTATTATCTTCTTATATTTTTTCTTTCCTTTCACACCACAAAATTCCTTAAATTACGGGTCTCTCCCCATACTAACCCCAACCAAATCTCTCTCTTCCAATTTAATTCCATTCCAAAACCGTTACCATATCCATTTTAGTAACTTCCCTTCCCCTTTAGAGACCCCCCAACCGGCTATACCCGGTAAACCTAGTATTGTAATTCTGAACTGATGAGACCACACGAAATCCAAAATGTGTAATAGCATTTTACTTCTTCAAATATTTTCAACATCTTACTCCCCCTCCCGCTCTTCTTAAAGGTCAAATATTTCACATTATTTTCATAATTAGAGGTCTCAATCGTATCAATTTCGTATTGTGTCACTTTTAGTCGTATTTTTTTTGCGTCATATTACTTTTGATACGTGTCGGGTTCATGTCAATATTCGTGTTAATAAAAAATTATTTAATTTGACAACAACTAATATAATAAATTATAAAAATCTTATTTTCTATCTATAATACTCATTAAATAATTATTTTCTATCTATAGTACCTATTAATCGTGTTATTCGTGCCGAACCTTAATTTGGTGATGTAAGGTGAGAGTTTTAATCTTGAGCAATATTATTGGGACCTAATTTAGTAATTAAATTAGTAGAGAGTTGAAATGTTGAATAAAGTTTATTTTTAATCCAACAATTATAAATAATTAGGTCATTGCAATATGTCTCCAAATTATGAACCCATAATATTGATAAAGACAAGTTCAAATATTTAGAATTTATTGGGGGTAAAGTGTCATTCTTCCAATTCAAAATGCCAGTAGTAGCTTCGCATCAGTTATACCATATTGCCGCACAGCTATATTTTTTTTTTTGATAAATATACACAGCTATATTTAATAGATAGACAATATAGATATAGAAAGAGAAAGTTAGAGAGAGAGAGAGAGACACAGAAGGGTCGGTTACAGTTAAGAAGTAGAAGGGAAAAAGGGATCTAAATATCTCGTTGATGATCAAGATGATGATGAGGCACTCCAAAGTCAATCTTGGCCATCCACACCACTCTATTGCGTAGACCCATATTGGTAAGCAAGTCGGTCGGTCTCTTCATTCTTATCCTTTTACCATTACCACCACCTTCCTTGTACAAAAAGGAGTTTCCATATTGGTTTTTCAACGAAAATTCCACATAAACATAAATATTCTTATATTCATTAACTATTATACGCTTCTTCTGGTTTGTAACACCCACCGATAATAATATCAGAAAACAAGCACACCCTTCAAGCCAAATCTTCATTTTCATTGCTGTTTTGTAGAGTTTTTTCCTCATTCTTTGGCTTTTTGCTCATAAACCCAAGATTTGTCATCTGGGCATTTGTCATTATGTTTTCGAGATCTTGTTTTAATCTTCTAAACCTTGATGATTATTCGACTGTTGATCGGACTCGTATACCCAGAGTGATGACAGTCCCGGCGAAAATATCGGAGTTTGATGAGAGTTATGATGAAGGCGAGGTTGATGATAAAAGTTGTGAGAGAACTGAGTCCGACGACGTTGTCTCGTCAGTGAGTCAAGAACGCAGAATCATTGTGGCAAACCAGTTGCCAATCAAGACTTTTCGAGATTCAGAAACCAAGAAATGGTGCTTTGAATGGGACAAGGATGCTTTGGCTTTGCAGCTCAAAGATGGCTTTTCGCCGGACGTTGAAGTCGTCCATGTCGGGTGTTTGAAGGCGAAGATTGACCCTGCGGAGCAAGAAGAGGTGGCTCAGTTTTTGCTGGATAAATTTAGGTGTGTACCCACTTTTCTGCCATTAGAGTTATTGAACAAGTTCTATCATGGCTTCTGTAAGCATTATCTTTGGCCTTTGTTTCACTACATGTTGCCCGTGACACCAAGCCATGGAGTCCGTTTTGATCGTACTATGTGGCAAGCCTATTTATCAGCAAACAAGATTTTTGCTGATAAGGTAATAGAGGTGATCAACCCTGATGAGGATTCTGTTTGGGTACACGATTATCACCTCATGGTATTACCAACTTTCTTGAGAAAAAGATATCATAGAGTAAAGCTTGGGTTTTTCTTGCATAGTCCCTTTCCATCGTCGGAAATATATCGAACATTGCCTGTGAGGGATGAGATTTTGAGGGCCTTTTTGAACTGTGATCTTATTGGATTCCATACATTTGATTATGCAAGGCATTTCTTGTCATGTTGTAGAAGAATGCTGGGATTGGATTATCAGTCCAAAAGGGGTTACATTGGTCTGGACTATTATGGTAGAACTGTCAGCATTAAGATCCTCCCTGTTGGTGTTCATATGGGTCAGCTTGAATCCATTAAATCTCTGCCGGAAACAGCCATGAAGGTTCAAGAATTGAAGGAAAAGTATGAGGGGAAAACTGTGGTGTTGGGTGTTGATGATATGGATATGTTTAAGGGTATTAGTTTGAAGTTTTTAGCAATGGGGCAGCTTTTAGAAGAGCACCCTGAATTTAGGGGAGTAGTGGTTTTGGTTCAAATTATGAACCCTGCGAGGAGTTCAGGTAATGATATTCAAGAGGTTCAGAATGAGATCAATAAAGTTGCAGGGGAAATCAATCAGAAATATGGCCAACCTGGGTATGAGCCGATTGTTTGTGTCAATGGACCAGTTACAACCCAAGACAAAGTTGCATATTTTGCAATTTCTGAGTGTAGTGTGGTGAATGCTGTGAGGGATGGCATGAATTTGGTGCCTTACAAGTACACAGTTTCCAGGCAGGGTAGCCCTAATTTAGATAAGGCCTTGGGGCTCGATGGGTCGGCAACACCAAGAAAGAGTGTTCTTATTGTTTCAGAATTCATTGGATGCTCACCATCTCTCAGTGGGGCAATCCGGGTTAATCCTTGGAATATTGATAGTGTGTCGGATGCTATGAATTTGGCAATCACAATGCCAGAGGCTGAGAAACAAATGCGCCATGAGAAGCACTACAAATATATTAGTTCTCATGATGTTGCTTATTGGGCGAGGAGTTTTGATCAGGACCTTGAGAGAGCCTGTAGGGAGCATTATATCAAGTGGTGCTGGGAAATTGGATTTGGATTGGGTTTCAGGGTTGTTGCTTTGGGTCCTAATTTCAGGAAGCTCTCAGTAGAACACATAGTTGATTCTTATAATAAGACCAACAGCCGGGTTATACTTCTGGACTATGATGGTACCATGATGCCACAGGGTCAAGTGAATAAAACTCCTAGCAGTGAAATTATTTCAGTCTTGAATGGCTTATGCAGTGACCCCAAAAATGTTGTTTTTATAGTGAGTGGCAGAGGAAAGGACTCTCTGAGCAAATGGTTCTCCCCATGTGAAAGACTTGGCCTATCTGCAGAACATGGTTACTTTACTAGGTAACATTGTGGTTCTTTGATATATTGAATCATTGTTGTGGGCTTCCTGTTGTTCTCTTTCTAATGATGTTTCCTTTGTTTAATTTGGTTCTCTTGCTATCCTCAGGTGGACTAGAGATTCCCAGTGGGAGTCCTGCACGTTAGCAATGGATGTTGACTGGAAAAAAATGGCGTTGCCAGTGATGGAGCATTATACGGAGGCAACAGATGGCTCTTTCATAGAACAGAAAGAAAGTGCTTTAGTGTGGCACCATCAAGAAGCTGACCCTGACTTTGGGACATGGCAAGCAAAGGAGCTTCTAGATCACTTGGAGAATGTTCTAGCTAACGAGCCTGTAGTTGTTAAAAGAGGCCAGTACATTGTTGAAGTGAAACCACAGGTATAAAGCACATATATTGAAAAATTATAGCTCTGGGAACATTTTGAAATAACAACATGCACTACTTGGGAGGGATTCCAATATAAACAGAAGTTGGAATAGACATGCAGGACAACTCCCCCCCCAAAAAAAAAAAAAAAAACCCCAACAAAAAAAAAAAAAAACCCCAATCCCAACTCCTTGTTACTCTTATTTTGAAAGAGGAAGGGTGGACATGGGAGCATTCCATAACATAACGATCATTTATAATCCCATGAAAATATGCAAAGAAACTAGGAATGATTGTCTAATTGCAAGAAGAACTCAATTAGTAGTTATTTGTGATATATCGATTTATACATGATAGTATCTGGTTGTAATTTTCAAATTATCTTGGGATGAACTTGCTGGGATATTATTATGATCAAATATTTATTAGCTCTTTTTTTATATGGGTATTGTATATACATTTGTTTGATTAAAGTTTAGGTACAATTCAACAATTCTTGACTTTTTAGTTATTATTAGATCATTTCTGTTTGAATCTATTCTTTTTTCTGTGCTAATGCTAATCATTGGTATTGCAGGGTGTGAGCAAAGGTGTAGTGGTGGAGAGTCTTATTGCAACCATACAGAGTAGAGGGAAGCCGCCAGATTTTGTGGTGTGCATAGGCGATGATCGTTCAGATGAAGACATGTTTGAGAGCATTGCAAGCTCAGTTGCCAACCCGTCCTTGCCTGACATAGCAGAAGTATTCGCGTGCACAGTTGGTCAGAAACCAAGTATGGCAAAATACTACCTTGATGATACAGTTGAAGTAATTAGGTTGCTGCAAGGCCTTGTCGCAGCAACATCGTCACAGAAACCAAAGTCTGCTCATTTCCAAGTCTCATTTGAAGGGTCTCTTTGATAGGATTGACAACTAGGAGAGATCATTCAAGTCTCTGCCGTTAATAGAGGGCATTTGGCACCAAGTTCAGAGCAGAATGCTTGCTCTCTGTTGTTGTCTTTTTCGAAGGGGCAGGCACAATCTAGAGCTAGTGAGATACCCAGCTTTGTACAGAACATACTTTACATTTACAGGTCATCTCAACACCAATAGTTGGAAATTTACCAAAATTAGTTGATTCAGGTTTTCATAGTTCCATCTGCTGAATGAACTCGTTTCCATAACCTTTAGAAATTTAATTCTTGATTCTTTTGTTTAATAGAAATCTATAGCATGCCTTAAACTACATGGATGATTTTTAGAATTTGAGCCAAACAATCACATTTCATGATGATGCTTGAAACATGGGTTGTAATTCCTAATTTTGTGCTGTCACTTCCATTCTATTTGATTGTCATTGTTCTTTGTACATCATTTTTTGATAATACACTCTAGAAGTATGCATCATCTTTGTCTATGCGGAGCTGTCAATAAGAAATTATGAGATGAATCAAGACTTCGTGCATGATCATGGCTTGTATTAGACGTATAAATTTGAATTCACACTATTAATGGGAGTTTTTATTCTTCAAACTTGGTGCATAAAATGATAGCCTGATTTGAACAGTTCAATTAGCCCCAAAGTAGTTCGTAAACAGCCATATTTGCATCTGACGCTAGTAGCTTCATACTATCATAGAAAAAAGATGCAGGGAAAGAAATTAATCATCCTGTTTTATAGCATACGGTAGTGATACAAAACTTGAGTATCAAGACCAGGTTTTGTCATTTGATTGCATCGATGGTTGGTTGTGGCATGTTAATGATTGTCCGCTTACCTTTTTATGGAAAAATAGTCTGGAATACGATACTGAGATTTGAATTTGTTTTCGTTTCTACATTTTCACTGAAAATTTGTGACAGTATAGGGGCTTTAATTCAGTGCTTGTAGTTTCTGGTTGGTAGCTTACAGAAACTGTTGCGACTATGCATTATTAATTACAATCTTATTGTTACTATATCTGATTATACTGTATTGTACAAGAATTATTTTGTATACGCTCGTTGTCATGTCCAAAAAAGTTGATGTAGACGATGCTCTTTGAACATCAACGCGGTCTTTGGTTGGATTTCTTTGAAGATAAATATCTGATTTTAGTTTTCGATTGAGGGGTCTCTCCTTTAAAGTGATCAATTCTTGTGTGCTTTCTTCTTTTTCTGTCTCTATAAGAGAATTCTATGACTACACCTGTTTGAAATGTCCAATAATGACCCATGCATTCTCTTATCACTTTGGTTGCCATAGCTTCTAATCATTGGGGGTATGTAATTGATGAAAACTGGCCAAGAAGGTTTTGAACTAGAAAAATGAAATATATTGTAGTTTTTTCCAAGTCATACCTTGCCATGGAAGGCGGTGATGCAAAATCATGAAGAAAAATCTGCGATTTTAAAGGATTCTATATCTCTGCAATAGAGGCCAAATATTTTTGACAGTCGATTAAAGTCATTGTGATAAAATACGAAGTCAGTCAGTTATTTTTCTTTATAGGCCAGCATGTGAAGTTTTTAGGCTTTTTGCCAGTCTACACTTGTGGACTTTTGGGAGAAGGACATTTTTTTTGGGACTTAAAAGACAACTAAAAATATAAAAATTAATTTATTTTTAATAAAATAAATAACTATATTATGAAATGGACAGTAACAATAAGATGATAACGGTAATAGCAACACAGTAACAATAACAATGACAAAGTAACAATATCAATGACACAGTAATGTAACTATCATAGTAACACAATCAAATTAATAGTAATGCCCATATGGGTGGGGTGTAAAGGATGATTGGGAATGGAGGTACTGTAGAAGATGGCAGGGCCGAAGCATAGAATAGTGGTGGACTAGACAGTAACACGATCATAGTAACATGAACACGATCACAGTAACAGCTACAGGCACTGTCAAAATTCTATGGATGTAAACAGTAACGTGAAGTAGATAACCACACGATCACAATAACAATCATAGTCACTGTTAAAATTCTACGAAATTAGTAGTAACGTGAACTAAATTGTCACACAATCACAATAATTGCCATAGTGATAGTGACAATGACAAATATAGTGAATTTTGTTGTTATTATTCAAATTTTATTGTCCAACAAATTTAAACTAAATAAAAATATCATCAAGATTTACAATTCAACTTAAATATTGTATTTTTCGAAGGCTGGTCTGTAGTTGTGGACTTTTAGGTCAAAAAGGACAGACACATTCTTTTTGGGGTTTAAAGGACAATTAAAGACTAATTTACTTTTAATGACATAAATAACTATATTATAAAATGAACAGTAACATTAAGACAGTAACAGTAATAGTGACACAATAATAATAACAATCATTGTTACAGTAACAAGAATGCCTGTGTGGTTGGGGTATAAGGGGCGGTGATTGGTAATGGAGTTAATATGGAAGATAGCAAAGTTGGAGTATAGAGTAGTGGCGGACTAGACAGAAACAAGAGGACAGTAACAACATGATAGTAGTAACAATCACAATCACTGTCCAAATTATACAAAATTAGACAATAATGTGAACTATAGAACCGCGATCACAATAACAGCCACAATCACTGTCAAAATTCTATGGAAATAGACAGTAATGTGAATTAAATAGCTACATGATCACGGTAACAATCACATGATCACAGTAAAAACCATAGTAACAACCACAACCACTAATAGAACGGTTCATAAGTTTAAACAAAAAAAAACACATTTTTTGCATCCATATCAAGACATATTCAAGATCAATGTATCAAAACAACCAAGTAAAAGTGGAGATCTAAAAAAATGGAAAATTAGAAGGAGGTATACCAAATTAGACTTAATTATAAAAAAGTACACAGAAAAAAAATGTTGGGTAATTAAGTCTTTAATTTTGATACTTATTTGTATATCTAAGTACATTATTTAAATTTTATTGATTTTTTTGTGATATTTTTGCCTTTCATTAATCCATGTGTTTTTTTTTTGGAAAGTAGTGCATTAAACATCTCATAGTTTTATGGGAGAACTTCAATATATATATATATAGATATATATATATATATATATATATATATATATATATATATATATATATATATATTTACTTATTTATATATACATGAATACATATTTATATACTAAGAATAACTCGTGCCTGAAGTCATGGTGCGATTCAAAAAACGTCGAATACTAAATTTGGGCACAAAATAATCAAGCATTGAACTTGGATTTGTACTTAGCTGAAACCCTAAATTGTCCCCATAATTTGCGCCTGAAATTTTGCAACTCAAATAAAAAGAAAAACTTACATTGTTTTTTAAAACAAAACAATCAAAAACTTAAAATAGACACGCTAGAAATAAACAAACACCAAATATTAATCGTGAACACGAAATAATCAAGTATTAAACTTGGACCGACACTAAGTTAAAAGCCTAAAATGCATCCTTTAATACATCCCCATTTTACATAAATGATTAACAAAGTATTACCTATATGAAAAATAAAAATTCTAATAATAAATCACAGCAACCACTTTTTTTTTTTTAAAAAGGGCAAAACTTGAACTTGAAAAATAAAAATTCACACCTCAATGATATTATCATTCTAAAAATTTCAACCAGTATCTCCTAAAACTTCTTATTAGAAGTTTTAATTTAATCCTGAACAATGTCGCATCAAAATTATGAATCTGAAAGAGATGTAAATACCCATTTCGACATAGAGAAGAAATTCGTTTAGATTTCTATCCTCTTTCTGATGATTCTATATCTGATGACTCCTCAATATAAAGTCAATAGGCAGAGTTTTGGAACACAACATGAAACTGATTTTTTTTATCAATCTAAAAAAACAAATAACACAACTAATGGATGTGAATAAGTGATGAGTTACTGACATTCATAATACTCGTCTCATACCATTATGCCAGTTCATGAGTAATTTCATTAAAGGAACTAATCATAGAACACATTCATCATAAGCACATTGCCCAAATACTTTATTTTTAAGAAAATCAAAATAACAGGCAAAACAATATAACACATACTATTCGTGTTGTTCAACAAATTGAATCTTTTTAATTCTACATAACACCATTATTCAAACTCATAAATTCCCTCAACCTTCTCACCACATTGCAATATTCCTCAAATCTTGACACATCAAGAACCCAAGATCATCATTACATGCCATAACAGATACGTGCACATATATACATTAAAAAAAAAGACATGATCAGCAAAGAAAAGCAAAAACCACATCAAAAAGTGAAAGAATATCAACCCAAATCAAAGAAATACAACACCATCATATACATACACATCCAACCTTGATCAAGAACTTCCAAGAATCAAACAAAGACAACAAAAAGAAACAAAATCGAAGATTCTACCCACTTTGTTGAGTTGAGTTGAGTCGAGTCAAGTCTTTCTAACAGAGTCTCTCTCCCTCTTGCTCTAAGAACTGAAAAAGGGCTCTTCTGAGAGAAAAGCAGAGTTGAAGCAAAGATAAAAAAAGACTTGTGAAGCAGACCCACCCACCCACCCACACACATACACATAATCAACCGTTCAAATGTCAAGTTCACCAAGAAAGCATGTTAGAGGATAATTATGAAAAAAAATCACTCAATCAACAAAACTATGCAATTTTATAAAAAACATTAAAACATAAGACATTCGTACATGCTGACAACAAAGAAATGTTATTAACATTGTGGAAATTGAGCTTATTTACATAGTTTATCCATACAATTAAAGTAAAACCCACAACCATTTGGCCAAACAAACTAAATGAAAACTCATAATTCATATAAGTTGAGTTAAAGATTACCAATTAAAAGCCCCATAAATACATACAATCACAACCCAATTTTGCTAAAAACACACAAAAAAACTTGAGAAAACCCCAATTTCAGCCTTATGACATCGAATACCCATCTCCAATTTTTACCCCCAATTGAAGTTTTCAAAAAAAATATCAACAACTATAAAAATAAAAAAGGAGATGGAACCTAAGTCTCACTGAGGAACAGATTACTCACTCAATCAGCTCTCTGTGAAAAAGATTTTTTTCGTTGATCCAATAAAACCCATATTGTTTATCACACTTATATGCAGTTTCTTGATTCCTAGTACTGTGTGGATCTTCTCTTTCCGGTTGGACAACAAAGGAAAGTTAGATAGTATTTCAGCAACTTCCAAGACCTTTTCAATTTGTTTTTTTCAATTCTTTCCAAATTGATTACATCAAATGTATATTTAAACACATATTTAGCCACCACAACCGTCAGCCCATCCCCACCCACAATAAAAAAAAAAAAAAAAAACCAAATTCAGAAACCCTACCCCCTGTTTCATCTGAACCATCAACGCCTAACCCCATGCCGCTGTTGCCTCTAACATAAAAAGTTAGATTTGTTCCAGTTAAAGAAAGCAGACAAACGGTTATCGAAGAAACCAAATAAAATCCAAAAAACCGTATCATGAGTACCTCGGTCCGATGAATCGCCTGGATCAGCGAAGACGTGTGACGAAGAATGAAGATCAGTTGGGGCTTCAGTCCAAAAAAAAGAGCAAATTTGTGAAAGGACCCACTTATTCTCTCGGCCTGAAAAAAACTCAGATCATGAATAAAAAATACATCCGATTCAAACATTGAATTAGACGATCGACATCCATATCAGTCCAAAACCTAAATAAATCTTCGTACAATGAACGAAAGAAATTTGCTGAATCGAAGACAACAATGACGCGATTGTTACACCAAAAGATAATTACACCAATGTTGCGATTATAATAAATAAATAGAACCTGAGATTCGATTTGTTACCTAATCCAAAGTTGAACTTGGGAGTGGAAGATAGAGACTTGAGAAGTTTCAGAAATGGATCTGCTTTTCCTACTGCGTTTGTGAAAGCTTCTCTATTTATGGTTGTTGATCTTCAACATTTTGAGAGAGAAAGGAGTAGAGGAAGGAGGAAGGAGAAATGAGAGAACTGATGGATGAGAATTCAATTGACAGCGAGAGAGAGAGCAACGACTGGAATCAGTTGCTTTGATATCGAGGGAGAGAGGATATTTGCAGGACATCAGGGATTGAATTGAGAAAGACACGAAGATTTTGGGATCATCGGTTATGGAAAGGATCTTTTGAATTCCTAATGAGTGTGATAAGGTTAGTCAGGGGGGAGAGAGAGAAAGAGAGGAGGTATTTTTGGAAAGTAGAAATGTGATAGATTGGGAGAGAGAGGCATGAGAGAGAGAGAGGCGTGTGAGAGAGGGAGAGGCAGAAGCGAGAGGGTGAGGCGTGAGACAGAGGTCAGGGTTGGGCGGGAATAAAAATTTAATAATCATCGTTGACCGTTAGATTATAATTTTTGAGATGATCTAAACCATTTTTTATGTTAAGATTACATTGTTCGTTTGATGTGTTTATGTTTTATCTTAAAACGATATAAACTTTTTTTTGTTTTTTAGATTCAAACTCCGTTCTACTTTATTATATATATATATTTGTTGTTAAATCTCTTATCTAAATTTTGAATTATCTTTAATAAACCTTGATTCATGCGTATTTTTTTTTTAAAAGTAATTTTGTTTTCAAATTATATTTAATGCACCTTGATTCATGTGTTTTTTTTAGAAAGTAGTTTTATTTTTAAATTAATTTAATATCCGAATAGTGTAATAGTGTAACAATAACAGTGTAACAATATAATAATAACAGTGTAACAAACTATTTACATAAAATATTGTACTATTACATTTTGTCAAGCATATAATTTCATATAATTTCATTCAAAATAATCCATTTTCGTTTTAAATTTGTTACCACGTGCACACACTACTAAACATTTTTTTTTGTTACAGTGTATTTGTTACACTGTTATTATTACACCATTATATTATTTGGATATTAAATAAATTAATTTGAAAATAAAATCCTTTTTCAAAAAAAAAAATATGCATGAATCAAGGTGCATTAAAAATAATTCAAAATTTTGTATATATATATTTATATGTTTTAACAAACACACATGAATCAAGGTGAATTAAAAATAAGAGATTTTGAATTAAATGACCCTAAAATGGACATTTATGTCTTTATAACATAGCTGTGTACTTTTTTTCAAAATATTTTGTTATATGTACTTTTTGCCAAATAAGTCTAATTAGGTGTACGGCTTCCAAAGAACCCCTAAAAAAATTTTGCACAAAAAGTAATAAAACTCTTAGTTCATGCATTTAATTGAACACCATTTGAACATAACATATAAATTGAAGAATGCCATGGGCATTCATTATCCATTACGGTGCAAAACTATCCACATGACGGCCTTTGATGATTTAATATCAAATTCATAGAGATAGAAAGATCGTACATGAAGTTGCAAAAAATAACATTTAGCTATAACAAGATTACACACCTACAAGGCACAAATTTTAGAATCCTCTCACATCCAAATAATGTTGGAGCATCACAAATCAATAGCTATCTATTCTAGCAACCTTCCAAAAGAAATCTTGGAATCCAATTTTTCTGCTCAAGGAGTGTTGGGAATTGCATCTTCAAATCAATAGATATCTAAACAAGGAAGTAAAAGTGAGCTGTCTACGAGAACCTTCTGGACTCCCATCGGTAACGATTCGAAGAATACTTGAATAAGTCCCACTCAAAGCAATTCATTTCAAGCAATAATTCGATGGAGAAAACCCAAAATTCTCTCTCCCCCTCCTCCTCCCCCTCCCCGTCTCTCACTCTTTCTTGATGGTGCCAATGGAGAAACATGCGGTGCCTGGTGGTGATCAAAAGCCTTGGGCAACAAATTGCTTGAGGCAGAATAGGAAATAATAATAATAAAAAACAGACTATTAGATCTACTAACCAAGTATTACACATCATATATCCTTAATAACCCAATAAGTGTGCACTTGTCCTTTTTGGCAAAATAGATTGCCATATTATCCTTGGTTCCAATTTTTGCAAGTTTTTATTCTTTGTTGTTTATGTATAAACTTGCATTAGATGGAGATTAATAAAAGTGTTGGTTCATTTTCGTACTCCATATCTAAATGCTATTCGAGTTGTGTCCATTCCTTATCAAATAGGCAAATGATAAGCTAAAATGAGTTGTTGGGCTGCTTTGTGAAATCCTGGTATTGAGCAATGGTGGAGTTTCCATAAGGATAGAAAGAAATGTTCAAAGCATTCGTTGTTGTGTGATTTAGGATTATCTGATATGAAGTTTTATCTGGAAAATTTTCAAAATATTTTCCATATTAGGATACCTACAAGACATTATAGAAAGAGATGTGATGCATTTCTTTAGTGACAATTCCTATAAGATGATACCTACAGTTTTCGTATAGCTTTATGTCAATATGAGATCTTGGCTGGATTTTGGAAGTGTCAAATATCAACCTATTTGCCTTTTGATTTGGTTCTATAATGGCTCCAATGTTAAGTTGTCACATTGTTCAAAGGTTTCTAAATATGAATAACTAAGCTTTAAGTTGGCTAATCCAAGGGAGAATTCCACTTGTGTATGCTAAATCTACTCTTTTTCATTCCTCCTTATAGTGTAAGATGGTTTGGTTTGATTAGGTAGAGTGTGGACGTGGTTGTGAGTTCTTAAAACACCATAGACTTGTCACAGGGTATGCTTAAATCCTTATTTTCGTTTAAGTCCCTCGCTTCCTACGAATTGATCAAACGTCTAGGCACCATTGGAAGAATGTATTGAGTTGATTTGACATTTCCATTGGAATGACCTCTTTAGATTAGCCAACACTTGTTCCCATTTCATTTTCATCAAGAACACAACTCACCAAAACATATATTCAAAAGATTTTTATACTTTTCATTTTTCACAAAATCACCTTCAACACAATTTATCTTTCTTCCCTGAGGAGACGACCTTGAAATACCAATTCCAAGTTAAAAAATAACACTTGAAAGTCTATCTGTACTTGGGGAGCACTATTGTACACACACATTATATTCACACCCTCGTTTTCCCATTTCTTGCATAACATCCGAGGGCAAGTGACACTCACCTAACCGTATAAGCCATACACATAATTGAAATTATGGTTGAAAATTAGAAACGACAGAATAAGTCAAACAATGGTACCTATTCTTGATAGTAACCCAATTCAACTGTCGGTAATCTATAGATAGCCAAAGATTCTTGTTCTTTTTCTTGACAAATAACACCGGAGTGCCCTAAGGTGAGGTACTCGGTCTAATGAACCCCTTATCCATCAATTCTTGCAACTGGACCTTGAGTTCTTGCAACTCTGTAGATGTCATTCTATGCGGAGTTATAGAAATAGGAGATGTACCAAGGTGCAATTCAATGGTGAAGTCTACATCCTGATGTGGTGGTAATTCTTGTAGCTCGTCTGAAAAAACATCCTCATACTCATAACCCACACGAGGTAAATCCAACTCCTGTCCCGCCTCGTCCTCCAAGGTAAGGCTCACAATCCAACCCATCAACTGTCCATGCAAGAGGGAATCATATACTACTTGGGATAAAACATCATGTTTTTTCTCTTAAAACTTTAAACAAACACCCTTCGGTGTGTAAGTAGTGACCCTCTTTGAATCACAATCGATGAAAAATCAGTGTGTTGTCAATCAATCCTTTCCAAGGATGACATCAAACTCTGACATGTCCATAACCCTAAGGTCCACGATGAGTAGAATCCTCGAGATCTCAACCTATCTAATCAATGCATACCCTAGCTCTTAGGAAAGAACTCACATACAATGGCTCTTCCAATGTCTCAACCTCTAAGCCCAAATCTCTTACACATGATATATAAATAAATGAATGTGATGCACTAGAGTCAAATAATACCCTTGCCCATAAGTGAGAGAGTATAAATGTACCCTGAATAACCAACTGATCCACTAGCTCAGTCTAAGGTGTGATGGCGTAGACTCACCTTTAGGTTCCCAAAGTTTCTGCTTGTAAGCCATGTCCTCGGCCTCGGCCCATGCCCTGGCCCACTTGGCCTAACTGCGAAGTCCCCGCTTGTGAAGTGGTAAGGGCCTGTGCAGCACCCTAGAACTGAAACTAGTTTTCTCGGCCTATGGTGGGGTTGGGAGGAATGAAATAAGTCTGTGGGTGCCCCACTAATGATTGTGACTAAGATGCCCAATAACTATGGGATTCCTGCCTCTAAGGACAATCCTGCTTCATATGGTCCGACTGGTAGCATATGAAACACGTGCTCTGGCCTGCCTGGTAGGAAGTCCTGAAGTTTCTCCCAACTTGAGAGGATTGACCCTAACTTTAGCCTTGATAGTTGCGGACCTGTCCCTAATACCCTTGTGGGGTAAAAGTCTTTTGTTTTTTTCCCAAACTAGAAGAAGAGGATTGACCCTCTTTCTTTTTGTCCTTCGCACCCGCCTCTAAGATGCCCCTTGCGTCTTCCACCTCTTTCTCAATTGCCATAGACCATTGAGTCCATATCTTGTACATGGTGGCCCAAAATCTTTCCCCAGATGGACAATTTCAAACCATCCTCAAACCCCCTCACTTTGGCCAAGTTTGTGGCCATATAAGCATTGGCCAAACAGACTAACTCAATGAACTTAGCTACATATTTCATCACTGTCATAGTCTCTTGCTTTAAATCCAATAACTCCAGGGCTTTCACTTGTCGAACAGCCGATAAAAAGTACTTGCCCAGAAAGAGCTCTCAGAACTCTCTCCATGTCATTACCTCTAGGTTCTTCAAGGCATTTGTTCAATCCCACCATATATGGGCCTCTCCTTCATGATAGAATGCAGATAGCCTTATTTTAGTGGTATCGGATATGATCTCCATAGCCTCTAAGATCTTATCAACTTTCTGGAACCAATGGTCGGCCACCATCGAATCCGCCCTTCCCATAAAGTCGATTACTTGTGTGTCTTAAACTTTTAAAGGTTACTTGAACTTCCTTGTCACACATTGGCGCTAGCTTGTGCAAAGGTAGTCGCCATTATGACTATAGCCTCTATGAAGACTTGTTGTTCAAAGGCTGGTTGTGGTTGGTTGTTGTTCCGCCCACATCCTTGACCATTTCGATGTCCTCTTCCTCTATTTGTCATCTACACATATATCAAACAGAAATAGAGAACTAATTTAGTATCCCAAGGTAGGGATTAAAGTCGTAACATTGAGATTTCTCTCATTCTCTCACTAGTAGAGCGTGTGCCACCCACTAGTAGACATCTATACTCTGAACCATCCAATTCCTTCTCTTTTCGACCCCCAAAGTTATGTTCTCTAACTCTAGTGTGTCTTTTTGATATATATTTAATTATGCCTATTGTTCACATAACACATAACAAGTAGCATTTAGAGCACATAACATGTAATGCACAATGAATGCAATGACTTAGACCCATGCCCCATAAGCTCTAGGTAAATCGAGAACCTAGGCTCTGATACCAAGCTATTACACCCATAAAACTGGGGGTCATTTGTCAACCCGTTGATCACCTATTAACTTGCGGAAGTACCCATGAATGCCGCATAATCCGACACAATGTCACAACATCCTCTTCACCGGGATTATAACCAACACAGAGTTCGGACAGAGTTTCCCTTGTATCAAGCACTCCTAAACACATAACATGTGTACAATTCAATCACTTGACCATTCTAAGGCCCCACTATATATCAATTTACCTTAGTATTACTCCATTTACCTCCTTTGAGCAAAAAGGACTCGAGGCCCACTGGCTTGACAAAAGTATTTTAATTTTTTGAAAATTTAAGGGGACCTACCAGTAGATAATCGACATTTTACCGGTAGAAGTGCCCACTAGAATTCTTCTATTGGTAGATACTCGACGTTCTACCAGTAAATGTGCCTATTGAAATTTTTCTACCAGTAGATAATCAATATTCTACCAATAGAAGTGCCTAGTTCATCCTTGATTCAATCCTTTTCAATTTCAACTCTTCTAATCTCATACAACAACCATAAAAACTCATATAACATTAAATTTTATACAAAATACAGTTCATATGAGTTCGTTTTACAATCCTCATACAATATTACATATCCAAAAATAACTACACACTTGTTTTACAAAAATATAGTTTAAAGCCACAACTCAACTTTCTTCATCCATGAGAGCCCAAGTGAGAGCCATCCACCGACTCTTGTCTTGCATTGAAATGTTGTCCCTATAAAGGGTGAGTCATGCTTAATAGAGTATCTCTTAAATAGGCTACTCTCCAACCAAGATACATATGAAATGCTCACATGCAATTTAACAATCAAACAAGCATTCATTCAAAAACATTCAACTTCAAGAATAAATGTCATATTACCATGCCATGTTATGAGGTGAGACTCACACATGCAACATGACCCGAGCCTTCATCGACTCCTATATCACATGCAATGACATGCATATGAATCTGAACATTCCAAGTCTTTGTCATTGATGTTGCACAACCAATGACTATTACAAATCTCGAGTCCTTCTTGGTGTGGGTATTTATGGACTTCCACCAACGGCCCCGTATACACCGACACACTTTATGAACTCAATACCAACGGAGTGCGTATCCAAATCAACGGGTCTTGCACCCGAAGGAAAATCTAGTCATTCTTGCTAACCTCAACCCTATTTTCACTGTAAACTCGTGTGACTTATTTGAACCTTGGTCCAACTTTTTCGAGTCCATTCATCATCCACCAGGAATGGTGTTTGATCAAAACCATGCACACACACCTACACTCATGCCATATGTCCACAAATGTGATGCTACTCATGCATATGCAATGTAATATACTTTTGCGTTGATATCATTATGCAACCAAGTTTTTAATTGCAATATCAACATCATGTTCAACATATTACGAGTACAATATGAACAACTTTTCATCCCAACTAACATTCCCAATTGTCAATTATATCATAAACTTATATTTA
Organism: Ilex paraguariensis; assembly: GCA_963454935.2. Taxonomy (NCBI): domain Eukaryota; kingdom Viridiplantae; phylum Streptophyta; class Magnoliopsida; order Aquifoliales; family Aquifoliaceae; genus Ilex; species Ilex paraguariensis. The sequence goes on from CAUOFW020006924.1 coordinate 312,612, forward strand.
CAATTTACAGTCAAATAACATCCTCATATCATTCAAGGCATTTTATCAAATACCCACAAGACACAAAATCATGTAAATACATAATATGCCCAATTCATCACATTTCTCATGAAATTACCAAACAAGAAATTTCAACAAACCCAATTCATGCAAGAATTGATTTTAACCATTCTTAAACCCACTTTCCACATTTCAATCACAATAGGTATGTGTCATACATGAGATTACATCTCTAACACCCTAATCATTTCATATTTTAACCCTAGGTTGAAAATAAACCTAACTAGGAGAAGAACACTACCTCTTGAAACTTAATACATGTAGTAAAAAGCTCCCAAAAATCCAAATCAAGCTTCAGCCTTGATTTCCAAAATTCCATCTTTGAGCCTTCGTTAAAATTCTTGATTTTTGGTATAATTTTGTAGCCTACATCGCATAGAACAATCTTTGTTCTTGGTCTATTGCGATTTGACGAACGGAGAGTCATAGATCTTAAAGAGAAGGTTGAAGAATCCCTTCTTTTCCCTCTTTTCCCTCCCCCTCTATTTTCCAGAATTTCAAGGCTGAGAAAAATGGGGAAAAATTTGGGCCATGTTTGGTTTATTTTTCGAAAACTATTTTTTGTTCTCAAAATTTCGAAAATACCTAAAACCTGTTTGTTTGGCATTTTTGTTCTCTAAATTTTGGAAAAAAATGAGATTTGATATTTGAGATTTATATATATATATATATATATATTATGAAATTGTCAATATAAAAATAATTTTTTTACATTTTTTTATTAATGTTTGAATTACTGTTCAAATATATATTTAGGTTGTCTAAACATGTTTTACTATTTTCTGTATTATAAAATTATTTTTGAAATCATCTAACCAAACAAATTTTTTATCTCAAAAAATATAAAAATCACTTTCTTAAAACTCTTCTCAAAAATTATTTTCGGATACTGTATTTTAAAATGCAAACCAAACAGACCCCTGATTTTCCCCCTTTTTATACTCCCCATATACTTGGCTCTCGTTGCACCAAACGTCCGCCTTTCCTAGGTCCGATTTCATCCTAAATCTATTTAATCTCATCCTATTTCAAGTTCAATATGTTTTTATTTGAACTAAATTTAAATTATTTTTCACATTTCACAATTAATTCCCGATCACGTTTATTTTGGTCACGCGACGCCCGATTGTCTTGTAAAACGCAAAAAAAATATCGACTATCTTGAAATTCTACAAAATTGACTAGATAACTAAATTTCATGAGACGAATCCAACAGTAAGGTCCATTTCATCATCCGATTTCTAAAAAATTTTGAGTTTTCAACCTGTATCGTAGCGGCTAATTACCGTTTTGCTCATTTTCATAAAAATTTAAAATTTTTCGGGTTTTACATATTATGTTAACAGCCTCCTTTGAAATTTCATATGAGACTTATGTATCTTAGGCCATTTGTGATTATTATGTTAGCCTTATCTATTTCTTTTGGAAAATTATCTTTACTTAGCCATGATTGAGCCTAAAAATGAAAAAAATTATGTTCTTTACGAGCTAAGTTTTTTACCAAGCCAATAAAAATATATACATACTTGCCTTGGCTATCTAATTTTCTTACACACTCTCTTAAAAGCAATTTATATGGAGATAGAAAAAAAGAAACGAAAAGAAGAAGATGTAGGCTGTGAAAAAGAAAAGGTTGAATACAAATGGACAAGGAAATGAGAAAAGCAGAAATATGAAAAAAAAATTGCAAAATAAACTATGGAAGCAAGTATGTTGAGAATTAAAATTTAAAGAAAAAAGGAAAAGGGGTGAGGTTACCCAAAGACAGTATGAATGAAAGAGGGATAAAATGTGCAAAATTACAGTATCAATTGGATAGCCCTTTTCAATTCCTATTATCTGTCATTTCATTAACCACTTACCCTTGGCCATGTTACAACCTTAAAAAATCATTTTTTTATTTTAGGATGTGTTTGCATGAGTAATTCTATTGCACCTATTGCATAGGCGATATTGATAATATTGCTTAATTCAGTGTTAATATTCATTCATGAGATTTTTACAAAATCCAGTTCTATTCTAAACCCGTTTATTAATTCTAACATGTGAAACATTTTACTTTGATTCACAATATTCCTATCACATGTAAATTTTGAGTGAAAAATCACTAAAGTCCAAGTGTATTATTTTCTGAGTGATTCCCAAGAAAGGATTAACATCGAGGCTAATTTTTTATAAGAAAAAAGAAGAGCTGTGTTATTCTTTACATTTTTGGAATATTGACACATTGCACACACACACACACACACAAGTTTTTCATAAAAATGCAAGGAATGATTACACAAGTAGAATGGTTATTCTTAAGTTAGGATAACTGGAGAAGTATTTGAAAAATGATGGAATATTGCTTTAATTTTATATGTGATAAGTATATAATATCTTGTCCTAACAATTGAAGTTTGTAGGTACCTTCACGAGATACAACTCGTCCACTAGGGATCAACTAAGGGTTTAAAGGCTTGTTGCATAGACTAAATGCAATTGTGAAACCTACGAAAGTGGTTAGGTGTTTTATTTGTTTATATTACTAGAGACTAGTAATGTTTGGTTAGGGGTTTGATTAACCCCAAAAAGTATGGAAATGAATTAGGGTTTAGGGTTAATTGTGTTAATTAACTGGTTTAAAATGATTGATTTAAATATTTTTATACCTAATGTCTGGAAATTTTATTTTGTAGGGTTGTGCATGCAATTACGGAGAATTGGGGGATTAAAGTGTAAAAAGGCAAAAAAATGAGGAAATCATTAACTTATTGGTATTGGGATGGTACAATCACCATCCCAACGGTGGCTCAAAGCCAAAAAGTCAACGAAGAGAGCCTCAAGGAAAAATTCCAGAGAATTACCACCGTCCAAATGGTGGTAGTGGCGTTCAGACGGTACTCTTAACGGGCTCAACTCCAAAGTCTTCTTCCATTCATTGGATGATGCAACAAGTGATCCTGTTGGCCAGTTCCATTTAAACCGACTTAGAGTACCTTGAAAGGCCTATAAATAGGCATGTTTGGGGTCATTTTAAACAAGTTTTCTTCTACTTCCGAAGGGAAGACTCTAGGAAGAAATTACCCTGCCCCAAACACTCCTAAGCTAAATCTCTTCTTCTACATTTCTTATCTTTCCTTTTTATTTGGACGGTTGAACCTGTCTCACTTTGTATCCCTAGTTAGATAATAAGAGTGGGGGTGTTTCAATTATTCCTCGGGACGTGTGGTGTTTTATTTTCTATTGCTATTGTAATGGGATTCACTTACTTTTCTTCCTCGTCTATAGCAATGGAGAATGCGTAGTCTATCTTTTACTCTTTAGTGAAGGGTGAAGACATGTGTAACATGGTTTGAGTAATGAAAGTGCCAATATTTTATTTATGCTTTAATATTTATACCTCCCTTAAATGATGGATGGTTTTCATTTATGTTTGTGTAACGCCCTGGTTTCAGGGTCGCGTTACTTGATTAAATCGATTGATCAATAATAAACCACAAATAAATCTCCAAGTATAGGGCCAGAGCTCTAATTATTTTAATAAATTTATAATTACAATTTTGATCCCCAAATACCAATAAAATAATCTCCTCAATATAAAAAACGAATTTTTTCAAATTATACATCACCCCAATAAACTCACAAAGTTAAAAATTATATCAAGATTCGTCTGTCTTCGATTCTTCAAATATCAACTCTGGTCCTTCCCTCCGAGATAATCCTGAAAAATATTAAAGGCAGAGAAGTATACAATATGACAAGAAATAATATGCTCAACGAGAAAAGAATATGAATGATCAAATATCAAATAATTCAATCGATAGGCAATCATAGATAAAAGAATCAAGAATCCAATTCGATAGATCACATAACTCAATATTTATCAAACCTATTCTCATACTCGGGTCCTCTTGATGACATGACAAGTGACACCTGGGCTTTAAAATCCATACTCATATCGAACTATTACACCCCTCAGGTTTGTAATCACAATCGCACCCCGCAGGACCATAATCACATTTCACCAACTATGCCCTCAAGTACACTTTGTACATGTACCAATCAATCCTAAAGTATTTAGCCTAATGTACACGTACAGTTCAGCTGATAACATTGACAGAATTTCATATAAATCAGAATAATCAATAGGAATACAAAATTTCAGATAATGAAATGAGACTTTTTGCAAAGAGATTTAAAAGACATGAGCATATTGTATACTACCCTGTACCTCAAAATCATTAATATCTTCAATAAATAAGAAATTCGAAATACCCCGAATAGGACACTTCAATTCGGTAATGAAAGTAAAATTCCCTATTTAATTTTTTTTTGACCCCAAAATCTCATAAATTTTTTTTCTCTCTCTATCTTTTTCTCTCTTTCTCTTCCTTCCCCTCTTTCTCTCTCTCTCTCCCTTCCTCTCTGCCGTGCTTGTTGCTTGGCCTTGCTTGGATTTTTATAGCCAAGACTTGCTTGGTCGCCAAGTATGTTATGGACACTTGTCCATGAAATCTTTCTCCCCCCCCCTTTTTTTTTCTACTTGCACGTTTTCAAATCTAAAAAGATCTAGAATAGTATTTTATCCTTTCACAACACACACACACACACACACACACACATATATATATATATATAGATATTTATATGTTCATTCATTATATGATTACAAAATTTGACCTAAATTATAGTCATTTGACTTGTTTTCACGTAAAGAGTCTATATATGAGGTCCATTTATTCTTAAAAAAAAAATAAATCTCAATTAATGACCTAATTAGAGTGTCAATGATTAATTAATATACAAGTTGTCACAGTTCGGTATTATGTATTACTACGTATAACTAGGGTATTATGTATTACTACGTATAACTAGGGTTATGCTCATGGTTACAAGTACTGAGCTAGGTTTACTATTTATTTTCATTCCATTTATACTTTATTATGTACTTCATGCATGATACAATGATGCATGTAATTGGGATTTATGTAACAATTGGGAGATTGGTTATAGACGGATTAATTTTTGTCATAGCCATTGCTTTTGATTCAATGCATAAACTGGAACTCCATCTTTATTGAATCATGGACCTACCATTCAAATAGCTATATTAAACCTTTTGAATGATTCGCTTTCGAGTTTACTATAGTTATTTGATTGTTGTATGGTGCACAGATCTTCTGACTAATATATAGTTGATGTGATATAGTTCAATAAATACATCAAACCTATTAGTTAACTTTTTGTTGACATGAGAGTTAATTGATTTAAGGTGGAATTTTCATAGTCAGGCAATAGAATGCTTGTTGAATCCCTGAACTAAAGAGTACATTTTTTATTTGTTGTAATCAAAGTTTATTTTTAAGTGTTTATTTACCAGTTCTTAAGCTCACCACAAGCTGTTGTAATGCACACTACGCGCACAACAATTTCTCTCTTTTTTGTATCAAATTTCCAGTGGATAACTCTCTGGGGATTCGACCTCGGACTTCACCCAGTAATATTATAGCTTGACCACCTATACTTAGGTGTACAATTAAAATCAAGGCACATCACATGTCTCCATTATCAATAGAAATAAGAAGTGTGTATTCACAATATATGATTAACGAATAAATTCTATCAGTTTGAAATTGCTTAATAAATAACACAAGTGCAGTAAGATTAAGTCAAGCACATGGTACAAAACACCAAATTTTCTTTCATAATAGAAGCTTATCTCAAACAAACTGTTGCAAACGAATACAAGATTGGAGCACCTCTCACAAATTCTCTTAAACAATAATTGAGTTTTTCGTTCTGATAACGTGTTATAAAATTAAGAGAATATATGAATGCAAGAAAAAAAGTTTCTCAACTTGTTTATTTATCAATGTAGCTAATGCCTCCTTTTATAGGCTCTTAAACATAATGGCCATCAAATACAAAATTAAAGTTGGTATATTATAGACCAATGCACTAATACCCACTAATTCATATTTACTTGGTGTAGTAATTGGTAGGTTAGGGAACATCCACTTGTTATACAATGTAATATTTATAACATAAAAGAGTACTTTTCTTAATTTTTGGCTGAATTTTAATGGTTTCACTTCCTAAATTTGGATGAAATTATCTGTTTTAAATTTTTTTATATTTCAACGGCAACTAAATTAGGTAAAATTAAGTCCCGATTTTGCTTAATAAAATCTATTTAATTATATTAATTTAGCAAAATTTATTCTTCTTTCTAATTAAATCTCTTAACCAAATTAATTTAATTTTTAAGTTAAGTCTAAGTTTCATTAATCTAGTCACTGTTTTTTACTGTTTTTGAGTTCATCAATTTTTTTACTATTTTTGAGTTCATTGTTTTTTAGTGTACCAATTGTTTATTCCTTTTTCGTTCATTATTGTGAGTTCAATAATTTTTTATTTTTTTGAGTTCACTGTTTTCATTAGTTTTTGATTTCACTATTTATGTATTTGTAAAACCTAAAAAATTTAAAATTTTATTAAAAAGGGTAAAACGGTAATTAGTCATTACAGTACGGGTTGAAAACCCAAATATTTTTGGAACTTTGATTACAAAATGGACCTCATCTCACCTTTGGATTTGTCTCGCGAAATCTAGCTACTTAGTCAAATTTTGTTGAATTTCGATATAGTAAATTTTTTTGCATTTTACCAGGCAATCTGATATTGCGCGCCTAAAATAAACGATATCGGGATTTAATTATGAAAATCAAAAAATAATTTAAATTTAGTTCAATAAAAAATGTACTAAGCTTAATATGGGATGAGATTTAATTGATTCGGATAAAATTGGATCAAAAAAAGAAAGGACGCGACTCTTCGAGCCAAGAACAAAATTTGTTCTATGTGATGAGAGCTACACGGCTATACCAAAGATCAGTGTTTGATCCAAAATCTCAAATGCGAAATTTTGGATCAAAGTTTTGATGTTTGATTTGAAGTTTTTGGAACTTCTTCAACGCGGATTTATGCTACAAAAGGTGGGATTTCTTTTCTAACTAGGTTTTATTTTCAACCTAGGGTTGAGATATGAAATGGGTAGGGTATTAGAGATGAAATATCATGTATAACACATACCTAGAGTTGTTAGAATATGAAAAATGGATATAAGACTATGTTTGAACCAAATCTTGCATGATTGAGTTTTGATGAAATTACTTGATTTGTGATTTCATGAAGAATGTGTTGTTTGGGGATGTTCCGTGTTTACAATTGTACCTTGTAGGTGTGTGATAAAATGCTTATGGATGATTAAGTGTGTTATTCGAATGAAAAATGATATAACATGCTTAAGGGTGTTGAGAAATGTTATTATATGCTTTACAATATAAATGACATTTGAGAAATCGAGAATGCTTGTGAAAATTGAATATGTTTGTAATATACTCATAATATGATGAAGATGATATTGTGTTTGTAATTGTATATTACATTTGCATATGCACGGGTAGAATCGCATTCGTGGGCATTCGACATGAGTGTGGGTGTGTGTTCTTGGTTTTGATCAAACACTATTCTTGGTGGGTTGATATGTGAGTTTGGAAAGGTTGGACCCAAGTTCGATTGAGTCACATGGGTTGCATTGAAAAATATATGTTAGGGTTAGCAAGAAGAGCTAGATTCTTCCTCGGGGGCAAGACCTGATAATTTCAGATATGCATTCTCGTTAGTATTTAGTCCATAAAGTATGTTGGCATACGTGGACCCGTTGGTGGAAGTCCATAGATATCATGTCGGTTGGGTACCCAATGGTGGAAGTCCATAAATACCTACCTCAAGAAAGACATAGGATTTTATAAAATGGTCATTGGATATCTAACATAAATGGCGGGAGCTTGGAATGTTCGGACACATACAAATGACATTACATGTGTTATGGGAGCCGGTGGAGGGGTCGGGGTTGTGTTTCATGTGTGAGTTTCATCTCATGACATGGTATGAAAGGTGTAACATTCATTTATGAAATGTATGTTCGTGAATGAATGATTTATGTGATGAATTTCATATGACATATCATATGCGTTTGGGTTGGGGAGTAGCCCCTTAGGAGATATTCTATTAAGAGATGCTCACCCTTTATGGGAACAAATTTCAGGTGTTGGACAAGCGCTAGTAGATGGCCCTCATTTGGGCCCTTGTTGATGATGGAGCCGGAATGCGGCTTTTGAATTGCATTTTGTAAATCAATCATGTAAAGTTGTTTTAAACTTGTATATTGGTAATAGAGCATATAATGAGACTCTATTGGACAATGTTTTTTTGAAATAGAATGAATGTTCTATGAGATTGGATGGTTAAGGGTTGAAAATTAGAGAATTTTGGAAAATTTAAGCTTAGGTACCGGCACCACGCTGTCGAAAGGCCCAGGTATCGGTACCAAGGTTTACAGGCATTGGTACTTGGATTCTAATGGGCTCAGGTACTGGTACTAGGCTTTCAGGTATAGATACACCGATAGATAGTGGGCTCAAGTACCGGTATCTAAGCTATCAAGTACCGATACCTAGCAAACAGTGAGCTCAGATACTGGTACATGGCAAACAGAAAGCTCAGGAACCGGTACCACATATCAGAAGTACCGACACCTCTTTTCAAAACTTGAAATTTTAAAAATGTAATACTGAGGGACCCTTACATCTTGAGCGCACGTCTATGGATGATGTAAATGGATAATAATAAGCTTATATTCTATGATGTAGACCTTGAAATAGTCGTATGGTTAATATGTCTACATGTTACGGATTGGGTAAGGCTTCTGTACAAAGGAGACTCTACCCAAAATTTATTTTGGTTGTGATCCTAACGAATAGGGTGTAAGAACGTGGTTTTGGGTTGTGTGGTACTCACGGATACTTCCACTGGTTGATGGATGAATCAACGAGTTGAGAAAGAACCTCCAGTTTTTGGGACGTCACAGTTTTTTCAATATTTTCAAGTTTACTATCAAGCAAAATTTTATTTATGCTCTGTCTTTGAATTCATTGTTTTTGAGTTCACTGTCTTGAGTGTGCATGTGAAGGGACGAAAGATAGAGAAGAGAAAAATAAATTTGAGGAATGACCTTAATCAATGACATTTTTGTTAAATTTCGATTTTATAGATTTTTGGTCTTCAAAGTGTTTAGGCCCTAAAGCCCAAAAAGTCTCTAAATGTGGACTTCTGGCCTGTTCTTTTCTAAAAAAATTGATTAATTTTTTATGAGTTATTACAAAAAAATTAATTTAAATAAATACCAAAAGAGCCTTTTTTTTTTTTTTTTTTTATCTAGATCAAAAGAGCCTGTTCAAATAAAAAAATATCCAAGAGCAACCGGTTTTACTAGTTTTTTTCTTTAACAAATATCGAAGTCCAAGTGTTGCACTCTTAGCCACGAGAATGAATTCTTTACAGATTAACCGTAAACTAGCTTTTTTACGGGCATCCACTTAAAATGGCTGAGTTGAGACTTGGGACCTCTCGAACCTTTTTATCACACCCATGCCTCTCTGAAATTTATTTCTCAAAATTAATCACTTTTAAATTTATTTTTCAGACTTAATCTTTTTTTAAAAACGTTATTTTGAAATGACGCCTTCATGTTTAAAAACGTCATTTCTTTAAGAAAAAATTTCAACTTTGGGTACATTCACTCATAAAACTTCATTCGTAATGACATTTTTAAAGATGTCATTCCAAATAATGTCTTTAAATGACTATTTTAAATGGTAATATAACATCGTTAGTTTTTTAAGTGTCATTTGAAATGACAACTTTAAGTGTAATCTAACCTTTTTTTTTTGGTGATATTTAATTGTTCATCATGTTTCAATTTTTGTTTTACAATAAAAAATAATCCTATAAGTTTATTAAACAATGTCATGTTTCACCCAAAATTTTACAAACCATGAAGATACCTAAAATGCAACTTATGAAATTAAAAAAAAAAAAGTAAATTCATTGCATGACACTGCGTAAAAGATATAAAATACAGTTTGTCAACATAAATGAATTTTGTGATGAAATTCATCATATCTTCAATTTTCATTTAATATAAATTAATTTGTCTATTCCAAAATAATGACATAAGTTCATCGAACAATGTGATTTGTCCCCCAAAATTGTACAAACCATGCGCATATGAAAAATGATACTTATTCATTAAAAAAACAAATTTATTACATAAGAATGCATAAAATACAGTTTGTAAGTAATGTAGTTGATGTTCATAACAATATAGAGATTGACCACATACATATAAATTTGATGGAATAAAAGTGTCTGACGCATCATCACTTAAGTCCAAAAAATCAAAAAATTCAGGATAAAAAATAAGTAACGGATACTCTAAAATTTTAATCTCAGAATAGTCAGGATCGAAATGTTCAATTTTTGAATATTCGATTGCATGCAAATGATCAAGTTGATGCTGCATCTGATCATTTTCACATTTAAGCCTAACTCGGATCTCGTCATGGTTGTTTGAGTTTTGTGTATGGAATATATCAGACAAACGTGTCTTTGGTACTGCTAGTCTATGTCAACGACAATATACTTTAAGCTCACAACTTTTTCATATAACTCTTGACATCTTAGTGTGGGTCTAATATGAGCACCCAGAGGCAGATTGTAAGTCATAGGCCCAACAATTACGTGTCCAACGTGCCCTAATGGGTTATAAGTGTCGATGACCTCATTGCAGAACTCAAGCTTTTGTCCATACCATGTTATAACATCAAAATTTGTATACGATCCAATAGAAGGAACTATGTTGCACGATGTTAGTCGATTAGTCGAGCGTTGACGTTCATTGGCTAAAGATTAACTATCTTGTTCATTGCATTATGAAGAACCTTCAGTGATTTAGCTGGATTGCCTATTTAATGTGCACCTAGACGTTGTATTTGATTGTGCATTTTAAAATTACAATAAAATTATATAAAAAATTGATATAACATCACATTGTCAATTTGTTATATGACTTGACACTGATAAAGCAATGACATGACTTGACATTGCCAAAGTAATGATATGACAATACATTGATTACACTGATAAAGTTATGAGATTACTAAACAATTATTACCACTTATTAACATATGAAATTGAACTAACATTTGAATACTTTGTACAATTGTTAATCTTCATTCGACATATAATCATCTGATAGGTATTGTTCATTTGAGAAGTCATTATTTTACTCAACTGGTGTCAACTCTCATCCATATATAGTTCCCACTTTGTTGCTAATTGGAGCATATAATATCGACATCTACACACTATCATTCTATTATTCTCTCTTCGGACATGTTTTACTACAGATTCACAGTTCTTTTTATTCCTTCATTACATCGTTAGTGCAAAATCTATGTGGCAAAGTATGTCAAGTTCTCTTAGTTGTTTGCATAATGCGTCTGATTCATTAGCACAAGATGCCCATTCTCATCATGCTCCTGCATAATATTCTTTTAGATCGAAAAATCTCTCTTGTAATCATTGTTTCTCTATTTTAACAACCAAATTCGTTCACATCTGCAATTATTATATATTATAGGGAAATTTGATGTAGACATAATGTTCAATGTATGTCATATCGACCACGCATAAGGTGTTTACATAGTAGTTTCCAAATCTTGATGGTACAATATCAAGGTTTTGTCATTTAAGCACATGAGTTTCAAAAAAGTTGATTCAATTCAAACATTGGCAACAGACTGATTGACAAGGCCATATCAATAGTGTGTAGTCACTTCATGAGTGTATCACTTCAACACATGGTTTGCTGAAAAGCTCACCGATCAATATTTGCACAGTGTTGAGGTAAACCAATAGTGTGTAGTCATGAGAGGTCATCAGTGTATAGTCATGTGAGATCACACTCATCTAAGGTCCTTTCACTCTTCAGTCTTATGAAATATGTGTAGCCACTATACAGGTGTGACGCCTATGTCATCCCCACATTAGTGTCCATGAAAAATAAGGGTTTTGTCACTTCAACACATGAGAGAGATTTGGGTGGAAGGGAGAGGGTGGTAATGATTTGGGTGGTGAATCTAGTGATCAAGAGAGAGAGAGAGAGAGAGGGAGAGAGGGGGGAAAGAGAATACCTATGTTGAGTTGTCGAAGTTCAGTTGGAGTTGTTAGAGTTCCTAGTCGACGTCAGACTGAGGCAGCATTGTCGTCGGAGTTAGGCTTCGGAATCAATCGCCGGTGGAGAGGTTTGGGTGAGGGAGTCTGATTTGGGATTTTTGTCTTGAGTGTTCTACGATTTAAGAAATTTGAATCTCATTTTGTTTATACAAATCATCATTTAGAATGACTTTCTTAAAAGACGTCATTTGGAATGACAATATAATGTTTAACATACAGTAATTTGGAGTAGGAAACCATTTAAAATAGCAATTTAAAGATGTCATTTAGAACGACTTCTTTAAAGACGTCATTTAGAATGAAGTTTTTAAAGGTGTGAAGTTTTTAAATGTTTAACATACAGTAATTTGGAGTAGGAAACCATTTAAAATAGCAATTTAAAGATGTCATTTAGAACGACTTCTTTAAAGACGTCATTTAGAACGAAGTTTTTAAAGTTTTTAAAGTTTTTGAAGTTTTTCAAATGACCTTTTTAACAATGAAGACGTCATTTTAAATGACGTTTTGAAGAAGAGACTGAGTTTCGAAAATAAGTTTAAAAGTGACTGATTTTGAAAATTATGTTTTTGAGAGACATGGGTATAGTAAAAAGCTCGACCTTTCGTTATCCCGACCTTCATGACTAGATCTTTTATGACTGATGTCCGGGAAATGCTAGGCTACCGGCAATGCATACCAACAACAACAACACCGTCGATATTTTTTGTCGCTGCCATTGTCTCTAGTGTCGTCTCCAATTTGTCCATTAGAAATCCCCATCTTCCTCAACAAGTGGGTTATTCCCAATCCCTTTTTGTGGTTCCGATAAATACCACTGATCCTTGGAAATTTAGTTTAAAGCTTTTCGACCTCCGTAGATTTCGCGCACCTCAATCAATAAAATCTTAAAACAAGTATTTAACTATTCTTCTCATCTATAATTTCCAACCAGGTTTTGCAGAGTAAGGGTGTCTATAGAGAGATCAATGGTCTATGTAGATTCTGAATTGAAAGGGGAGAGACAGAGTCGGAAAGAGAGAGAGGATTAAATGTGGATGAGATGTTGGGTGTGATTATTCTTTGAAGGGTTAATCTCATTTTGCACCCTAAAAGATTGTTCAAATCTCAATTTACACCCTCAAAGATAGAAATTTGTATCAATGTGTATCCCCAAAGATAAAAAATCTCAATTTGCACCCTCAAAGATAGAAATTTGTATCAATGTGCACCTAAAATTAAATTGATAAATTATACCTAGATCCCCTCATGTTTGTCACTTAATCATTTGAACTCCTTCACATTTAGAATATTCCCCTTGCATCTCATGACGTTTGTGCATGTGTAACACATAACCACTTTTCGTTGATATCTGTTAATATAATCATTAAAAAATATGATTTTATCCTAATAAAAAATTATAATTTCATATTACCTTTTATTTTGTGGATTCGATATACTCTAAAGTTAAAAATCAAGCTTACCATTTGAATGTCTAATAAAATGTAGATATTTATATAAAAGGTAATATGAAAAACATTATATAAATATTTACATTTTATTAGACATTCAAATGGTAAACTAGATTTTGAACTTTAGAATATATTAAACCCATAAAATAAAGGGTAATATGAAATTATAATTTTTTTTTAGGATAAAATTATATTTTTTAACGGTTATATTAATAGATATCAATGAAAATGAGTTACGTGTTATACGTGCACAAATGTCATAAGATGTAAGAGTAATATTCTAAATGTGAAGAGGTCTAAATGATTAAGTGACAAGTATGAGAGAATCTAGGTATAATTTATCAATTTAGTTTTTAGGTGCACATTGATACAAATTTCTATCTTTGAGGGTGCAAATTGAGATTTTTTATCTTTGGGGTGCACATTGATGTAAATTTCTATCTTTGAGGGTGCAAATTGAGATTTTTGATCTTTGGGGGTGCACATTGATACAAATTTCTATTTTTGAGGGTGTAAATTGAGATTTTTGATCTTTGAGGGTGTAAATTAAGATTCGAACAATCTTTCGAGGTGCAAAATGAGATTAACCCTAATCATTTAGACCTCTTCACATTTAGAATATTACTCCTACATCTTATGACATTTGTGCATGTATAACACGTAACCAATTTTCATTGATATCTATTAATATAACCATTAAAAAATATAATTTTATCCTAATAAAAAATTATAATTTCATATTACCCTTTATTTTATGGGTTTAATATATTCTAAAGTTCAAAATCTAGTTTACCATTTGAATGTCTAATAAAATGTAGATATTTATATAAAAGGTAATATGAAAAACATTATATAAATATTTACATTTTATTAGACATTCAAATGGTAAGCTTAATTTTTAACTTTAGAGTATATCGAATCCACAAAATAAAAGCTAATATGAAATTATAATTTTTTATTAGGATAAAATCATATTTTTTAATGATTATATTAACAGATATCAACGAAAAGTGGTTATGTGTTACACATGCACAAACGTCATAAGATGCAAAGGGAATATTCTAAATGTGAAGGAGTTCAAATGATTAAGTGACAAACATGAGGGGATCTAGGTATAATTTATCAATTTAATTTTAGGTACACATTGATACAAATTTCTATCTTTGAGGGTGCAAATTGAGATTTTTTTATCTTTGAGGATACACATTGATACAACTTTATATCTTTGAAGGTGTAAATTGAGATTTTTGATCTTTGAGGGTGTAAATTGAGATTTGAACAATCTTTTAGGGTGCAAAATGAGATTAACCCAAATGATTAAGTGACAAGTATGAGAGGATCTAGGTATAATTTATCAATTTAGTTTTTAGGTGCACATTGATACAAATTTCTATCTTTGAGGGTGTAAATTGAGATTTTTTATCTTTGGGGTGCACATTGATATAAATTTATATCTTTGAGGGTGCAAATTGAGATTTTTGATCTTTGGGGGTGCACATTGATACAAATTTCTATCTTTGAGGGTGTAAATTGAAATTTTTGATCTTTGAGGGTGTAAATTAAGATTCGAACAATTTTTCGAAGTACAAAATGAGATTAACCCTTCTTTGAATTGTTGAGTTGGTAATGAATATTTTAGTGACAGAATAAAGAGGGAGGAGATTTGGGTCAAACGTTCTTTAGCAGCATGGATCCCACTCTATCAGCTAATGTGTCTTTTCATTACCAGTATCGTAAACTATGAGGTTTATAGTTGAGCAATTAAGAATTTTACCTCCTTAGCCACGTGTTTTTTAGTATAATACCAAAAAACACATTGGTGGTACCGAAGTCGCCTCCCTAGTTGAAGTTTGTCAAAATTGCAATGAAAGATAACCACCATTGGGTAATGCTTTTTGAAGTACTTTTGTTACTTCCTTTTAGTACTGAAGTAGCTATAAAACAAGATAGAGATCCTCCATTATAACATCAGAGCTTAAAGATTCGAATCCCACTAGATCTCCTCTCTTACTGCATAAAAACGGGGGTGAAAATCATGTGATAGACCACCCAAATAGGGGTCACGCATGAGGAATAGTATTTGGGTAAATAATTGTATCATGCTCATCATAATCATCATCTCTCATCCTTATCGGAATGAGGAATAGTATTAGATAAATAATTGCCACATCCTCTTTATAATCATCATCTCTCCCCCTTATCTAAATCTCTCATCCTTATCTAAATTATGTAGATATTGATAGATTTCTATCAAGGTTCAAAATATCGTCTGATACTGAAAGGAATTGACTGATTCGTATCTAACTCGGCACCTTTAAAAGCAATACCATTACAGATTATTATAAATTCTAAGTTTCGCACGACTCTGTCAAATTGTCTCAAACTCAACCCTAAGTTGTTGCGTTGTCTTCACCACACTGACTAATACTATTTTGTGACGCTGTGATATTAGCTTAAATCTTTAGCTATGTTCACCTTTTTTTAAGGTCATATCACCCAATATTGCATCATAATGCCACAATTGATGTATCTCTAAACCCTACAAGTCATTGGCGATATCTTGACTTAACTACGATCTCTATGGATCTCATCAAATCCCTGGGTTGCTAAAACAAGGGAAATGGGTTTCAAAAAAATCAGGAAAAAGAAGTCAAGAATGGCAGACTTTCCAATGAAACCAACGTTGAACAAAACTACTTGGCCGAAAAATGAATAAAATTGTAGCTGTGCAGCAGCATTTTTGTTCAAGATACAAGAAACAAACTATAAGTAAAAAATGTAAATGTACAAAAGCTGTCGATATAAATACATTGGCAAGTGAATTGTAACTTTACCTCTTGGCGAAAACTAATTACATTGATCACATCAATGTTACAAGTTCTTTTTTTTTAGTCGTGATGTTACATGTTCTTTCCTATTAAACGTTTCCGGCCTTTTCTCTCTCTCTCTCTCTTTATGGGCTGTACTTGTCAATGTCATAGAACTCAATGTTCTTATACTTCTGGGATATTATCTCGGCTTGCACTTTCCTTGCCGTGTCTGTTGCACAACCAACAAGAATGAGAACTGATGTGCCAGCGAATCCCCGAAACGCAGTCAGGTGTGTGGTTTGTTCGATCACGGCAGGACCACCAGCCAGAATTGCCAAAAATGCAGATCCCAAAACTGATATCCGGCTGAGGACCTAAATTCCAACAGTAAAGACATGAATTAGCTAGAACTTATCTATCTATACTACTAATAAAAGGAAGCTAATGAGAAAAACTTTTAATTTTCTGTTCTACCTCCACTTAATCATATAAAGATTTTGACCAAAAAAAAATTCATATAATGACAATCATATCCTATTTTTTGTTTTAACTCTCTACTTGCAATTATAAGTGCAATGAATATATAGTATTACATATAGGAAGGCCTTTCATATTTATAACATTAGAGAAAATTACAAAACAATATAAGAATAACAGTGCTCTACTTCCAAACCCTCACTTTCCAAGCAGTAGAGAAATCTTCTCTTTAAATAATGGGTGGGGCTATTCTCACCCCATAAATCTCCGTTTCCACCCCCATTAAGCTCTAAATCATCAAACCACTGACCTCACTCCTTTTATTCTCACCCCACTAGTAACTAAGTTCACCCCATTCTATACCCACCCCGTTAATGACTAAATTCATCTTAATCTTCACATTTAGGGTTTCTTTCTATATCTCATAAAGGCGATGATAATTCCTGGAGGAGGAGGAAGAGATGCCCATAGACGGGAGGAAATCAAACAATACTATAGATCCTTCCTATGGAGTTTGGTTTTTACAATTTCAGTATTCTTAACCTCCATAGTCCTTATGTATATCCTTGGAATTAAGCATGGATTGGATACCAAAGTGGTCGATATTTTGACTATTGGAGAGCTTTTGAGGTGGATACTATCTACTCCAGTGCAGTTCATCATTGGCCAACGATTCTACACCGGTTCTTACAAAGCATTGCACCATGGCTCTTCAAAGTGCAAATATGGACGTCTTGATTGCCTTTGGGAGCTTACTTCTATTCGATCTACTCTGTGTTGAGAGCTGCTAGTCCTCCAACTTTTAAGAACACTGAATTTTTTTAAACTAGCTCACTAGTCATTTCATTCATTCTACTGGACAAGTATCTGGAGGTTTTGGCCAATGGAAGACATTTGAGGCCATTGCCATTAATGGGGTTGTAATAGATGAGGTATATAAAGAAACCCTAACTAAATGTGAAGATTGAGATGAGTTTAGTCATTAATGGAGTGGGTATAGAATGAGGTGGACTTAGTTACGAGTGAGGTAAATATAGAAAGAGTGGGGTTAATAGTTTTATAATTTAGAATTTAATAGGGTGGGAACAGAGATTTGTAAGGTGATAATAGCCCCACCCTTAAATAATAGAGGCTACTGGTATTTTAGTTATTCTCAGTAACTTCCATATCTCCCTCATTTCAGTCTTTAGCTTTTGCTTTCCTATGCAAGTTATCATGGATCTTACGAAAATAGCACTTGTAAACGGTATTGAAGATGATGACTTCAACGTGTAAGAATTCTTGATTGTTTATGTGATTCTTTTTTTGCATCGGTGCGTGATTCTTTTTTTATATCAATGCTTAGCTTCATTTGATGTTTTCTTACTATCAACTGTTGTTTTGATGATCTAATTTAAGTGTAATCTAGGAGTTTAAGAGAATGTGATGTGTCCTATTCATTATTTAGATTCAATTTTTTTATTTTTGGTTTTTTTATTTAGAAATTTGATTTGTCAAGGTCTTTATGCTTGGTTTTTTTATTCACTATTTATTCAATTTTTTTATTTTTAGGTGTTGGTAGTACCACTCAGAGGGACTTCTCACTCACAAACTAAATATCGGGGTCGAGCTGTTTCAGATGAGTGTAGTTTTTATCGTGAGAATGGTCATTGCAAGGCTCAATGTCCTAAATTGGTGAACAGGAATGCCAAGGCTTACAGCAGCCATTTAAGCCCAAAGATTGTCATACAACTGCAGCTACTTCACCAGTGGATGAGACACTTCCATCAGCTGCCAGCATGACTATGATAGCTGATCAGTTGCAGAAGCTTCTTTCCCTTCATCAACTAGGTGCCCTATCAATTTCTCCTTCCACTGGTTAATTTATTAGAGGTCCTTCAGGTATATCTCGAATTGCCTGGGTCTTTGACTCAGGAGCCACCCATCATATGACTAACAATTCTTCCTTATTTGTTTCTATTGTTTCCCCTCCCTCTATATCTGTCCTTGTAGCCAATGGCACCCAAATGTCTTTGGCTGGTGTTGGAACTATCGTATCTTTCTAGCTTACACTTCTTGATGTCTACTATATTCCTCAACTTACTTTAAATTTAATATCTGTTAGTCAGTTGTTTGATTCGGGATTCTTAGTTCACTTTTCTTCTACTGGTTGTGTTGTGCAGGATCCACGGTCCAAGAAGCTGATTGGGACAGGCCATAAAAATGGAAGGCTATATGTGTTGGTCGAACTTCATGTTCCTGAAGTTGTTGCATCTATTGTTGATTTATCTTCTTTTCAATTGAGTCCAAAGTCGTCTAGTTTTTATTTATGGCATTCTCGTTTAAGTCATGCTTCTCATTCTCGTTTAAAATTTCTAGCTTCTACTGGTAGTTTAGGTATTTTAGAATGCCATAATATTTCAAATTGTAGTGGTTATAAGTTGACAAAATTTACTGCATTACCTTTCAATAAAAATAATTCTTGTTCTCTTGCACCTTTTGATCTTATACATTTTGATATTTGGGGGCCAGCTCCTATTGCTACTAAAGGGGGGTCTAGATATTATTCTCCTTTATTGATGATCATACCAGATATTGTTGGGTGTATCTAATGACACATAGGTCTGAGTTCTTTTCCATTTTTACTACCTTTCGTGCTATGGTGCATACTCCATATTCTTCTATCATCAAATGCTTTCGCTGTGATCAAAGTGGAGAATATTCTTTTAGTGCCTTTCGTGATTTATTGAAATCTGATGGTACTATTTTTCAGTCTTCTTATACTGATACACCTGCTCAGAATGGAGTGGCTGAACGGAAACATCGTCACATTATTGAGACAGCTCGTTCTCTGTTATTGTCATCCGGTGTCCCTAGCTCTTTTTGGGGAGAAGCAGTGCTTACAGCAATTCATCTAATTAATTGCATTCCTACAATCTTTAATCCTGGTGTTTCACCCATTGAAAAATTATGTGGTAAGACACCTGACTATTTCTCCTTACGTGTGTTTGGATGTATATGTTTTGTTCTGCTACCTAGTGTTAATCGTACCAAACTCTCGACTCGGTCAGCCTTATGTGTTTTTCTTGGCTACAGTAAGGGACAAAAGGGATTTCAGTGTTAAGATCCTAGTACACAAATTCTATGTTTCTCGCCATGTTTTTATGGAGCATATTCCTTTTTTCTCTATTCTATCTAGTTCTTCATTTCTGCATAAATCTGATCTTATCTATCTTGATCCCTTTCCCTCTAATGTTTCTCCTGATTCCTATGTTAGTGATATGACTGTGGCTAATCTTCCCACCTTTTCTTCTTCTTCCTCTTTGCCTGATTTGTTTGTTACCCGTCCCCAGATTGTGCATACTAATGTTCGCAGGACTCCCACTGTCTCCTCCACAGATGTTGTGCCTTCCTCTGCACCTCTTGGCTCCCAATCAATTTCTAACACCATGGATCACACTCCCCGTTATCCTCAACGCACTCGGAAGTGTCCTGACAGATTTGGTTAGTCCAACTCTTGTTATTCTTCTGATTTTTATTCTTTCCTAACTTTTATACATTCTCTGTCTGAACCAACTTCTTATAAAGAGGCTATACTTGATCCTCTTTGACAACAGGCTATGGATGAGGAGCTTTCTATGCTACATAAGACTCGTGCTTGGGAGTTAGTGCTTTTACCACCTGATAAATGTCTCATTGGTTGTAAGTGGGTTTATAAAATCAAAACCCAATCTGATGGTTCTGTGGAAAGGAACAAGGCTAGATTAGTGGCCAAGGGATTTGCTCAAGAGTATGGGCTTGACTACGATGAGACCTTTGCTCCAGTGGCTAAGATGACCACGATTCGCACAGTAATAGCTATGGCAGCTGTTCGTCAGTGGAGCCTATCTCAGATGGATGTGAAAAATACTTTTCTTCATGGTGATTTATCTGAAGAAGTATATATGACTCCTCCTCCTGGGTTGCCTTGTACTCCTGGTCATATGTGCAAACTTCACAAGACTTTATATGGTCTTAAACAGGCCCTAAGAGCATGGTTTGTAAATTTTTCTTCAGTTATTTGTAACTTAGGCTTCTATGCTGGTGATCATGATTCTGCTCTCTTCCTTCGATCCACTTCTTCTGATTTCATTCTTCTGTTACTTTATGTGGATGACATGATTATTACAAGTGATGACATTGCTGAAATTCAGCTGTTGAAAACTCAGTTACAGGATTATTTTGAGATGAAAGATCTAGGTCCACTTCGATATTTCTTAGGAATTGAGGTTGCTTCCTCTCCCAAGGGTTATCTTCTTTCTCAGTCCAAATATGTCTCAGATGTTATTCAGCGAGCTTGCTTATCGGATACTCGAACGGTTGACACACCCTTGGAGCTCAATGTTCGTTATACTTCCTCTGATGGTTCTCTCCTGCCAGATCCTACCTTATATCGTATTATTATTGGAAGTTTAGTATATCTTACTATTACTCGTCCAGATATTGTTTATGCGGTTCATGTGGTTAGTCAGTTTGTTGCTGCTCCTACCACACTTCACTGGTCTGTTGTTCTTTGGATTCTTCAATATCTACGAGGTACGTTACATCAAAGTTTATTATTTTCTTCTTCTTTGTCTCTGGAGCTCCGTGCTTACTCTGATGCGGACTGGGCTGGTGACTCTATGGATCGCAAATCTACCACTTATTTTTGTCTCTTTCTTGATAATTCTCTTATTTCCTAGAAAAGCAAGAAACAAACTGTTGTAGTTCGCTCTTCTGCTGAAGCTGAGTATCACGCTATGACATCTACCACAGCAGAGATAGTTTGGTTGCGTTGGTTGCTTACTGATCTTGACATTTCCTTGACTACTACTACTCCTATGAATTGTGATAACACCAGCGCTATCCACATTGTTCACAACTCGGTGTTTCATGAGCGTACCAAACATATAGAGATTGATTGTCACTTTGTGCGCCATCATCTTCAGTTGGGCACGATCTCTCTCCCATATCTTACTTCTACTATGCAGTTGACAGATTTCTTTACTAAATCCCACACTATCGCATACTTTCGTTTTCTCCTTGGCAAACTCTTGATGTTTGATGCTACCACATCATGAGTTTGAGGGGGGATGTTAGAGTATTTATATTATGGGTAGTTTAGGTATTTTACATTATTTTGTTGCCCTAATATATAAGGACCTACATTGTGTATTTGAGTAAAGGTTGTATTACAGAATGAATTATTCTAAACATTATTCTTGACCCCTCTCTCTCTTTTTTTCCCTTTATCAATATTAACATTTTTAAAGTATTTTATGAATTCTTTCATCTCACCGAAACTTTTGGATTTCACCAACTTAATCAAGTTTTTTGGTTGCAAGAAATATTTTTTATGTAAAACTTCGTTTTTGTGATAAAATGTGAATAAAAAAAAAACATTTCAAGATCAGTACCCAATTCAATATAATGTAGGCTACAAAGTACAAGATCACATAGTCGTTTTGGAGTGTGTGTGCACGTTTACTGTTTATTTTCCAAAATAGTTTTGGAATTGATTAAAAAAAAATTATGTGACGTATCCAATCCTTGACATCTATTTTCCTTGTAATAAAGATTTTATGTTCTAAATTCTTACAGAACCTTTAATCTAAGGATCTTGTTACACAATTTTAACAGAACATATAATTGTGATTTACTTAGGGGCACCTCTAACACTTACCCTTTTTCAAATCTAAATTTAAATTTAAATTTCAATAAAAAAAATCCCTAAAAACCTTATCCAATACCATATCTAAACCTATATCAAATCAAGAGAGATCAATTTTTTACCCAAATAAAGGAAGACTCAAATTTTTACTTAAATCACCAATGGTTAGATTTCATCCTCTTTAAATTTCTAATGTTTATATTCTATCCTCATTTAAATTTGGATTTCACCTCTTTTAACATTTGAGTTTTTATATTGGAGTGATTTGTATCAAATTAAGCTTTTTACCTATTTTTTTACTCAAATTTAAGTAAGGGTTTGGGTCTCCATTGAAAATGGTCTACGAAACAAATAAATTGCTAATTCTACAAAAATAGCATCGAAGGAGATTGTTTATACCATTTGTTCTAGGGAGTCAGAAGAGTAAATAAACTTGCCTATTAAAATTGTGACAACCACTCATCTAATTTCGAAGTACATATGTAGAGAATCACTTATTTTTTAAAGTTTTATATATCAAAATAATCAGGGGCGGAGCCAGAAATCTTCTCCAGTGGGAACAATAATAATCAAAATTTTAAATGTTCACAAAAATATATTTTTATTAATAAAAAGTTAATTAAATGTACAACTCATACACATGAGCGATGTAAAAAAGGAGCCAACAAAAAAAAAACTCACTATAAATTTTTCTATAAGGCCTAACAAAAAAATTGGGCTCAATCATATATTGAGCCTATAATGAAAGAATCCAAATTATCGAACATCCTATAAATATTCATAGTTGCTCCTAACGAGTTTTTATATTTTGAAAGCGTTGTATAATAATTTCATTATCAATGGTACTTAAAATTATTTTCTCGACATATGTAACCAAGCAATTGTTCATCCATTGATCTCTCATTCGATTGCGTAATTAATTTTTTAAAAATTAATTTGTTCAGTCACAAACTTAGTATTCATCGGTGAATTTTGATAAACAATAGAAACTAACTTAAACTATCACTATTCTATTAAACTAAACATAGGTATAGAAATTACTTAATCTATCACAGTAAAATTATTCAAACCACCAAATCAAAACAATTTAATCTAACACATAATAGAGGACTATACGCCCCAATTCCAATTCAACATATAAGAATAAAACAAAAGAGAGGGCCACAAGCCCCAATTCCAATTTAACATAAAAATAAAACACAAGAGAGGATTACAAGTTCCAATATCAATAAATATATAAAAACTAAATCATAAAAGAGGACTACAAGCCCCAATTTCAACATATAAAAATAAATACAGGACTACAAGCCCTAATTTCAACATATAAAAATAAATAGAGGACTACCAACCCTAATTTCAATTCAATACATAAAATAATAAAACACACGGACAACTACAAGCTCCATAAATTTTTTAAAACTTTTTAGTGGGGACAAATGTCTAATAAATTCTAAATTTTTTGAAATTATAGTTACACCTCATTTTTTTAAAATTCCAGTGGGGGCAACTGCCCCTACTGCCCCCAGGGTGAATCCGCCGCTGAAAATAATTGAGAATCTTTATAGCAATAATGTATGATAATTTTTACTCCCAATAATTCACGTGCAATGTATGTATGCACCAACTAGTATTAGAAATGGAAAGAGCCTTAGATGAAATTCCACTAGTGGTTGTATCTATAAGGTGGAGAAAAACATTTTCCTATGTTTACACATGGTTTTCCTAATAAGGACAAACTCCGTTCTTTAATTCCAATAAAGAGGAGAGAAATTACATAATCAATATTTCTAATGGTAAGATGCAAGGAACACAAATGTGACACTACACGGATAAGCTGATACGCTGAGACGGAACTTTTAAAGAACATAGGACCTGGACAAGATGAGGATACGTAAAATTAAGTGCAAAAAATTGATCTACCATTTAAAATCTCAGAACTACCCACCATTATTTGTGCTTCCTAGTTTAAGCCTCATACGGGGAATTACTATGGATTCCTTGAAAACCAATTAGTCCATTTAGTTTATATTGAACTTGCACAGAAAAAGTTTGAGTGAGTGGGAATTCATCAATTCAAAGTAGTAAGGAGGTTTTCATTTGAAATCCTAAATTCCTAATCAACCTTCATGTAGTACGAGTACTAAAAAACACAAAATTATTATCAGAGTGGCATCCAACTTGAACAGTAGTAATTCCTATGTAAACGAACATAACCTCAATTATCATATGACATCCAACACACATCCAAGATGGTGGACAAGAGAATTCTGAGAAAATCAAACTTTTGCTTATTATTTCCCCTTTATAAATGTTTTCATCTTTTTAAAATAAAAACAATGGAATTTTGAGAGGGGACCATTCTTGGGTCAGTTTTCAGTTTTTGATAGACCAAAATACTTGAAAACACTGAAAATTTCTTTCAGCAGTTTCCTGAAAATGGACCTTTATTACCGGATTTTCAGAAAATAATTTTTGTGAATTCCAGTAAAATTCTCATATTAGGTGAGGTATCTTTCATGCTAGGTATATTCCATATAATGAATGATGGACACTGCAAATAACTAGTTATTTCAAGAAGAAAAAAATAAAATGCTCCCAAATCAATGGGTAAAGAAGATATGTGTGGATGCTACTTCAAAACTTAGAAGAGAGAGGCCAATTAAGCAAAATTTGTTATTATTCTCCTAGAAGCAATAAAATAAAAGTCACAACATAGGTCTTGGAATCTATTTGCAAATGAAACACAGAAAATATGACCAAGAAGCCACTAACACGTGATATGGCTAAACTTAGATGAAGCTGACTAAATAAGCAGGAATATCAAAATTAAGGCCGAAAGTTTTACCGTTTTGATGAATGCTGCTGTACTTTTACCCGGTCGGACAAGTGGGATTGAGGCACCTTGGCGCTTCAACTGTTCACTCACATCATCAGGGTCCAATTGGAGGAAAGTATAGTAGTAGTTGAAGAATGCAATCAATAAAATGTTCGTGGGGAGATAAAGAGAACCTACAAAGAATTTTTTTTCCTGATCAGTTATAAACTTCTTCAAAAAATCCATCAAATCTTTCTTTATATTCTTACCATCTTACATATCATCATTCAACTTTCCTTCTGTTTCTTGCTTTCACTTATTTTTTTATTTAAAAAAAAAAAATTGCAATTCTACCCAAGGAGAAACAGTGACATCATAGGAAAATGTCAAAACCCCATAATGTTCCCTAGTGATTGAATTGAACAATGGTATAGCAGTGAGTCTCTCATTCACATGGAGATATTTTTTTATTTATACAACTTGAAAATTTCCAACTAATTATTCCTACCAACCCCATTTAAAAAAAAACAGAACATAAAACTTAATGCAGTTACCGTCCTACCTCCCTGTCCACATCCTAGACAGAGGATGGAATATGAATATCCATTAGGGATAAGATCTAACCAGAAGTCACAAAGACATCACAGATTTGCGCGTCAAGAATAAATCACAAAGTGAGCATGTTAGCATGGAAGCGTGAGTGTGGTCTAGGTCAAACTTGCAGTCACATGAATGCGTGAGTGTTTAAGCTAGATGTGTGTTATTATTGTGGTATATGACAGGTGTGAAGGGGAATATGCCTACTTTCCCTTCAGCTCTAACTTAATCTTGGATTCCGGTGAGGTATCATTTTGTTCAGTTAAAGGATTGAAACTGAAATGCTATATGTTTTTACTGTAGCATTTTGATATGAAAGGCAATTTAAAGATTTATGAGCAAGTTTGAGTCAACAGATTGTTCCATTTATAAACTTGGATCAAGTGATGTTTTTACAAATATGCATTATGAAAGGTCATAATTGCATGAATCCTGTCAAGGAGGTAGTTTGACCCTCTTCAACAGGGGGTAGCATATGCCTCGTGTCATTGGGATGTAGTTTTAATCCTGTCGGAGGTAGACTAGGCTGGTGCCAGGCAGTTGCATCATGTTATATATGAAGTAGCGTTATAAGTTTAAGAGCAGTTATGTTACCATGTCTTCTTAAGAAATGTTTTCTTACCATGAACTGTCATGAATTAGAATCATCGAAGAAATTTTTCAATGTTATGCTTAATCCATAATTGTTTCCAGGTTTCCTATGTTCATGAGTTTTGTAGATTCACTTAGTGTCAAACCCCCAGCGGGTCAAGCACAGTGCCTGCTTGGCAGAAAAATACTCTTAGGTTTAGGAAATAATTTGAACTGTTGTATAGCAGTAAAACAAGTTGTGAGGGTTTGAACCCTCGTTGTATGTGCAAATAGTGTGGTGTGTAAATAGATATTAGATTTATTTAAAACAGGGGATCGTATTTTCTTTATATTTCATTTTTATAATTTATTTTTAAATATTTATCAGGCAAAATTGCATTCCATCCTAGAAAGGTGGGGTTGATCATTCCAGGATGAGGTGTGATGATCTTACTATTAGAGCATTTTGAGACCATATTTTTTAGGCTACAGTTGCACCAATATCTAGGCAATACAATAATGAGACCTGTGACATTATAAAAATTATAAAAGGAAGGGCTAATGAAGTTAATAGAATGATCAGACATAACAATAATATAATAATGTCGTACCCCCAGGGTTCAATGCTACGGTAGCCTGTTTTAGCACAACTAAACCAGTAAAACGTGCAAGTGTGCCAGGAAGGGCCAATGATGATGTAGAAAAGATAATTGGCATCACTCCTGAACTATTTACCTGCTCAATTACAATAGTTAATAAAAAAAAGTCAGATCACACAGTAGGACCCAAAACGAAACTCAGAGAACTAGAAACAATCCAAGACTATAAGTCCGAGAGAAGACAAAAAAGGTCCATACAAAAAAACATACATACATCACAACAAAAAATTGAAGTTAAATTCAAGTCAGTGTGGGGGCCTGAGAAGACATTGTCTTCAAACCTCCTCAGGGGGAACAATAGACTCCGTATCTTCAAATGAATATTGTGGACTAGGCCTCCAAATACGACGAGGACTGAGAAGAAACATGAAATAAGCAAAATTGAATATTGTTCTCATCCTGGTAGGTCAAAGTTCAAGTTGAATATGCTTCATTTTCAATTGTTTGAGGTGCTATTGAGAATCAAGAAGTGCAAGTTGAAGTGGCCAAAGGGTTAACGAACATAGACAAAATAAAACTGGAAAAATATTGGAAAGCTCACTCTTAAACTGAAAGGAAAAAAAAAAATACTAATCTTGATCTTGATGGTGGAGTGGGTTTGTTTGTTGGCTACTTTAAACAATTGGAACCTAGGACACTGCAATATAAATAACATTTTTAGAGTTCTTGATGACATCATTAAGAAAATATTCAAAAGCGCTAATCAAAATTAAAGATATTGCCCAAATTTGTTCTACACAAGTATACCTATTAATCTTGCGAACAAATTTTACCAAGTTAATGTTGTATAGCCAATATATAAATCTACACGTAGTCCAAATTTGAGTAAAAAAATGAGTAAAAAGTTTGATTTGATATGAGACTCCCCAATGGATAAATCCATTTTTGCACTCAAATCTTCTTAGAAAATTCCCATCTAAATCCCAATAGCTTTTTTCTTTTATTTGTTCCCCACTTGAACAATTTTATATCTATATATACATATATATTCCTAGGGATATCTATACCTATACTACTTATAAATGTCAACTATTGAGCAAAACTTTAGATTTCTAATTTGCCCTTGAACAATTTAATATAGTCACTCATATGATGTTTATCTGATCTTAAACCTTTGTCTTCTTTTTTAAACCCTTAAGTGATAATATTAGTGCTTCATCCAATAGCCACCGTAACGGATTTCAGTTTCACGGTTCATTAACATTAGGAAGTCCAATAGGATATTTCAAACACTACCACTTTTGGCACTAAATGTTAATAAGTACATATACATCAATTATTAAATTGACTTTAATATTCAAATCCTTCCATATTACTCCATCCATTCCTAAATATCTGTCGTTTTACACAATTTTTTTTGTTCCATAATATCTGTCGTTTAATGAAACCAAAGCATAATTAATATTTTTTCTTCTAAATTTACCCACATCTATGTTTCCAATAAGTACTTAATAGATTAAGTGTAGGATAAGTGTCTTTTATATTCCTTTCCTTCCCGATACGTATTGAATAAGGGTATTTTAGTCTTATGCAATTATTTTTACTCATATTAGAGCTACTTAATAGCTTCCTTAATCCCTGTGCAAAAACCTTAAACGACAGATATTTAGGAACGGAGGGAGTATTAAGAGACAACACACACTCAAAACCATAAAACCTCATGTCTGTTCCTCTTACCATTAGGTCTCACTTTCATTACCAACGATCTGTTTCTCCATCCTTAGATTAGTAGAGGACTAGAGGGTGTAACAACACCTCAAGCTTACACCTCTGACCCCTTGGTCATTGGAAGTTACTGAAGCAATATTTGTATTTTCCTCCATGTAACCATGTGAATCTCTTGGTCTTTCTATAATGGTTTGTATTATATTTTTCTTTGCATATACTATAGCTTATAGCTCTGAGTTTTCACTCCAAAACTCAATATGGGTTTAGATAAAAAATTCTTATATGATATGGATTCTCTTACTTTTCCACATTCTAATTCATTTTTGGAGTAACTTTTCTAAGTAGGTGAGCTTGCAATGCCTATCGGATTCTACGGTTGGTTTAATTTTTCTGTATGTATCGATTAGTTCCTTTTTTGGTTGATTTTTGCGTTTAATTTGTTCCATTTTATCGTGTGTATGTTTCACTCAACTGGCTAATTTTTTTCTTCTTTTAAGCTAATTTTTGGCTAAGTGCTTTTAGTTTTCTAGGATTGGTTTCAAGGATTCAAAAGGGTTAAGAAGAAGGCCCGTAGTGGTCCGTTTCT
Organism: Ilex paraguariensis; assembly: GCA_963454935.2. Taxonomy (NCBI): domain Eukaryota; kingdom Viridiplantae; phylum Streptophyta; class Magnoliopsida; order Aquifoliales; family Aquifoliaceae; genus Ilex; species Ilex paraguariensis. Next base: position 342,093 of record CAUOFW020006924.1, read on the forward strand.
ATTGGGTACTGAGACTGCGTATGATGGAGAAAACACCATTTGAAAGTTTGAAGAGAGTTTTGAAGTCTTGTTCTATGGTGGAAGAGTGTGGGGATCCATGGTTCATTGTTACCCATATTTTACGTCTTCGATCCTTATGCCATCTAACACTTGGACAATTCTTGTTGGGACTCGGGTTTCTCAAATGAGTCTCATGTATTTCATCGATTATGCCAATGTTGCCGCCTCCATGGACACCGGTTGGTGTATCATTGGTTCGTTAATCCTCAATTCTCTTGGTATTAAGTTTCATTCTCTTTTTTTATTGACTAATACCGTTTCAAATTTATTTGTTGTCCTTATTTTTTAATATCCGAATTATACATGTTCATTGATTCTTTTGTTTTTCTATATGTTGGGATTCTAATTTGGTTAGCATGAACTTTGTTATTAAAATTCTCGGATAATTGTGGAGATGTTTAGAGTTCTGATATTTGATTTTGCATTTTTCTTGCGAAATCGTAATGGACTATTTTTTCTATATCATATCTGGGAGATGTGTCTGTCCCATTGACTGATGCAACTTCTCAAAGAACCATGGCCAATAGCTTGCAAACTAATAGCATAATTTGCACTTTGATTTTGTTAGCGACAGTATTTTCTATTCTCAGAATGATAGAATAAGAATCACCCAATTAAAACATTTTACCTTCTGCTTAAGATTTCTTTTGTCTTTAATTTCTCTGTGTGATACGTTGTATTTGCACTGTGGAAAACAACATTTAGAGATTGCTACATTGAAGGATTTCACTATCATGTGCACATTCATGGCAGCAGCACTGTTCTTTTCGAGCATGTCATGTTCACTGTAAAGTCAGCTGGATTCAAATCCGAAGAAAGTCGAAAATCTTCTCAGAAGGCAATTGGTTATATTTTGCTGAGGTGTGTGATTGACAACTTTTAGTTTCAAAGCTGTATCTAGCTTATCTTCTTGTTCACCACTAAACTATGTTACTTCTTGCATATCTTGAATTTTGTTTCTTATCACAGATTTTTATGATATGCCTTGGAAATATATTATGCACAGGTACATGCGGGTTCACTAAACTTTAGTTCGTCTAACTCATTAAAGGTGAAGAAGAGAAAGATGGGACTTATCACTTAGCACATCGGGTCCTCAACCATTACTCAAAAATGTTATTTTTAGTTATATATGTACTAATGTTAACTTCTTGAGTAATATTGTCCAATTAAATATTTATAAAATATTACTACTTTCAGTTAGTTTAAGTATTACCATATCTTTCATACACTATACACCACTCTTATTCTATAAATTCACTGAGTTTGATATAATGCTTTTAGAATCTGTATAGAACATCAATGAGGTGACTAAAACAGAGCAGGGTGGGGTTAGTGATGGATTATTTTTTTATTTATATGTTGGCAGTCAATATGGGAAAACATCATTTACAGGTAATTTTTTTAAATTCTTGTTGAGATTATTCAACTTTCTGGGGCACAGCGTGCATACTAGCAAAAAGCTTCATGGGTTTGAATGAATTTTAGTGTTATGAGCAACATATTACTGGGATGATTTGAGAGTATTTCCATGCAGGTATCTGATTTGCCGGAGAAACTAACATGGAAGACTACATTTTCTTCCAGGCTTATAATGGTTGCCCTTTCTTTGCATTTGAGGAGCCCAAGGATAAAGCTCACTAAATACCAAATTTGATCTTATGGGAGGAAGTATAATAGAAGCCTTCTTTGCAGAATCAACTAAGGTGCTGGAGGCCATTGTAGACAACAAAAATTTAGCACACACTTAGGAACTCTTTAAGAGTCAAGAAAATTGTTTGTAAAAATTGTGACAAACACAAATTTAACTTTAAAGTTTATATGCTAGAGAACCAGCTGCTTTATGAAGATCTGAGTATCGAAATATTTGGTAATATTTCTAATAATAATATATGATATTTGATACTCACAGCAATCCACGTACAAAACACGTGTACACCAACTAATATGTATAAATATATATAGAGAAAGGGCCAAAGACCAACGATATATATACATACTAACAATAGCTCCATTCCTAAAGACACTATGTGATACTAAAAATTGGGCATTAATCGTGCAACATTTATTTTTTAAATAGAAACAAATTTTTCCTTTGCATTTTTTTAATGACAGTATAAAATTAAAATGGATAGAAAGAAAATAAGAGAGAGGTAGGTGCCGATTTGTTGGGTTGTCTGGTATTAGGGAGAGTGTTTGCCGACTTGTTTGACATTGGGCCGTACAGAGAAAATAATGTTTTTTAACAGAAAAATTGTTTTTTGGAATGAGTTTTGTACCGATGGATGAAGATTGAATTAATTTGAACAATTGTCGTCTTTTATAAATGTGCAATTCAAATTGCTAGCTGTAATATTATATATAGAGAGAGAGAGAAAGAGAGAGATAGAGAGTTACAAGACTGGGAGATGACCAGCAAAGTGGTCTTACGATGCAGAGGATAATTGAAGAAAAGTGTAGGAGAAGAGAGTGAAGCTTCATATTTTTTTACATTAGGATTTAGGTACGAGCTTTAAGTCTCCATTGATTTGAGTTTAAAATTGGGTTTCACTTTATTTTGTATGGGTATAGATATAGGATTGGAGAAGATTTATGAGTTTATTTTTTTGTCAAATTAAATTTGGGTCAAAAAAAAGGTGAGAACCGGAGTTGCTCTTATATAAGGAAAAAAGAGTTCCACTTGAAATTGAAGCATCTTGTTCTCTAGTCTACAACGCATACGTACCTGATCAAGATATGTGGGCGCAACTTCTAGATAGAAGACCATGAATCACCATAAGTTCATTCTCAAGCCTTATAATCCTAGACAATTAATCTGAGAGGATAATTCTCGACTATTTGCTTTGTAAACCTTTCTCATTCTGAAACTATTACTAGAGTTTTCCTCAAAAAGAGAGTAAAAGACAAACTCAATTCGATTGTCCGAAACATTATACATGTTCATTAAGGCCAGTAAATCACACTTTACATTTTGAATCAAGATAAAAATGATTAAGTTTTTTGATTGGTTGGTTGGTTTTTTTTTTTTGGGAGGGTGGGGGAGGGGGAGGGGGAGGGCGAGGGCGAGGGCGAGGGCGAGGGGGGGGGGAGGGCACGTTAAAAGTGAGTGTGCATTCTTCGATAGCTACTTGCGAGTTGTATTTGAACTTATCGTAAATATGAGGAAACACACAGAACTCCATTTTCAAGGAACTTGAATGAGAAAGAACTTGAAAATACCTTTAATGAAAAACTAAATAATCAAACAAATAACAATAATATGAAGAAAACTATAGAATACTATGCCACCTAGTCAAACCATGATTCCAGGGGCAAAGAGAGCTCGTAATACACGTCGAAAGATTAGGACCACCCTAGCCTGTTTTATGTGTTTGAGGGACCACCCCACTCATTTCCAATTAATATGTATTTGATGTCTCTAACTTGATATAGTGCTAAGCATGGCTAACATGCCAAGTCTATGTCCCATTTAAATTCACCATTATGCATATTCATGTAGTGCTTAGCTTAGTGAGAGCTCAGGTCTCAGGTGAGGGACTGTGTAAAGAAAGGTTGTATCCCCAACATCAAAAAATTAGGGCCACCCAATGTTGATTTATATGGTTGAGGGGTATCTCCGCCCATTGTCAATTAATTGAGTTGGATATTCTAACACGGTATCAAAATTGGATCTTATTTGGTCAGTGGACCAAGTTCAGCCCAATTATGATTTTGGGTCCCACGTGGAAAGCGCATAAAGAGAAGTAGCATTTGGATCTGATCTTCTGACACAAGAAATGATTAGGACCACCCAAATTCTTCAAATCTCTACTTCTGACACAAGAAATATCAAGTTCAAAGAACAACAAAAACATTTGTAGCTAGTTCCTAACAATCTATTATAAAGGAGATGCTTAAGAAACCATAACCCACTTCAAACTATTAATATCTCCTTATATCTGAGTTCTAGAACATTAAACCCAAGGTACCAACCTTGAAGGGTAAGTAAGCAGACTTTTGAAGCCCTCCACTTGTCCGAGTGTACCTTGAAGCATAATTAATTGGGATTTTCCTCTCTGCTTCCTGAAACCCTTTGTTGAGAAAATTGTTAGCAACTCTTTGCTTCACTAACATACTCGTATTTTGATAAACAAATACAAATAGTTAGCAGTTACCTGAACATATACAATGCTAAGGACTAACAAGAAAAAGGAGATAACGATGGCCATAAGTCCAACATAATTGCCATCCTGAAATGCCTCTGCAACTGTTCTACCAAAAGATGCTGGCAAGTACGAGATAATGTTTGTAAAGATCAAGAGAGATGTTCCATTTCCAAGTTTTAGATCAGAGATCCGTTCCCCAATATATGTTGTAAGCACTGAACCAAGTGTTAACAAAGCAATGGAAGATAAAACCCACTGGGTGCTGAAGTCATCGACATAGGGGCGAAGGAACAGAACTTGGCCAATTGCCTGCCACAGATATTTTTAGAAAATTTGACATAGAAATCTTATACAGTAATGTAACAATAATTACTCAAACATAATGGGCCAAAAAGCATCAAAATTGAAACATAGATACTTGAGATCGGGTTTAGGTTTTTTATCCACCAAGACACATTTTTGCTGCCTCAGTGGATGGTCAAAAAGTTAAAATCTTTATGTTCAGGCCAAAAAAAACATAAGCTTAATTTATCTATAAACTGTGCCTAGGTAAGTAAAGATCCAAGAAGCCTTACAGTTTCAGTTCATTCCCGGGCAGTTAGCTTCTTGTTTTGGGGTGGGGGGGAGCAACCACAAACACTAGTCCCTACTAGCAGGACCCTACATTAGACAACAGATGTATAATTAAAGAACAAATTATGAGTCTCAGGTCCCCAAAGGTAGGTAGTTTTGTATTGCTAGGCCACATCAGTGATTGAGTTGCAAGGCAAATAAGCAAATAACCTTGTTACTAGTTCCTTTAGACTTGTCACAGTTTCCTTTAGTCAACATAGCCCGAGGAAACTTTAAGCCGAAACATTCAAATGGCAAAAGGAACGAAGATGGCGACAGAACCATGGGGCCGTTGACAATTCTCTTTGGGTCAGCCAATACTTCAATTCAACCAATAGCTTTAAAGCAAACAATTATAATTATTTCTTGTAATAAATCCAATAAATGTACATGGTCCCTTCTCTGTCCACCTCTGACAGCCAAAACTGGTATGTATAATTAGCAGACTGCTGTTTAATTCCAAATACCATGTGCAAGTGATTATTGTCATGGTTTTCCCCTCTTTCAAATCTTTACACACTTCAATCACTTTATACTCAGTTTGCTAACATCAGCATTAGAAAAAGATCCACAAAAGTAAACCCATCCACCATTCCAAATTTCTAACATCACACAGGTTGTAAGAATATATGAAACTAGCTACCCAGAATAAGGGTCACAAACATGAAGTCATCTAGGGTAGAGCACATGCTGGTCATCATATTGTAATAAACTTTACCTGTACTATAGCAAATCCAACCGATGCATAGCGAGTATACTGAAGAACCTTCTTTCTCCCAGCCTCGCCTTCTCTTTTCTGAAGTTCTTGCAACTTTGGGTAGATTTGTGCAAGAAGTTGAAACACAATCTGTGCATTGATGAATGGAACAATTCCTAGGGAGCCTATCCCAAGCCGACCAATGCCTCCTCCAGAAAAAGAATCCAAAGTGCCTAATAAGCTGTTCTGATCTAAATTGCCAACAAAAGCATCCCGATTTACTCCACCCAGAGGTACATATATTCCAAGTCGGGACAGGGCCAAATAGCCCAAAAGCTTGAGAAACTTTCCAGGCAGTGGGCCTTTGAAGAAGTCCCCAAAATCAATGCTTGTATCCTCAATAGCAGCTGGCAAGGTAAAATTCCCCTAATCAAGGGCTGAGAGCTGAAAGAATGACTCAAAACATGAAGTTAAGGGATTTTAGACAATTAATCTATAAAACAAACCTGCTACTCCTCTGGCTGTTGAAGATTTCTCCTTTCTTGTACTTGAGGCACTCTCAAATGTTTGTGAAAACAAGCCAAGGACACTTTCCCAAGCAGCATTTAGACCCGATAATTCAACTGGATTGATACCCAATGGATCAAACACAGAACTCTGACAGCTGACAAAAGTTATAATTGTTGATGTTTATCAATGAAAGGGGAAAAATATATTGATTAAGTCTAAACCAGATCTGTATTACAAACGAATTTATACTAGGGCAAAACATAGTAATATAAATGACTAATCTACCCCTAATGTTAATATACTAGATTACTATATACTAGATTCATCTAACATCCCCCTCAAACTCATGATGTGATAGCATCCAACATCAAGAGTTTGCCAAGGAGAAAACGAAAGCGTGCGATAGTGTAAGATTTGGTGAAGAAGTCAACCAACTGCATAGTAGAGGGAAGATATGACAGAGAGATCGTGCCCAGCTGAAGATGATAGCGCACAAAGTGACAATCAATCTTTATATGTTTGGTGCACTCATAAAACACCAAGTTGTGAGAAATCTGGATAGCACTGGTGTTATCACAATACATAGGAGTAGGAGTAGTCAAGGAAATGCCAAAATCAGCAAACAACCAACGCAACCAAACTATCTATGCTGTGGTAGATGTCATAGCACAATATTCAGCTTCAACAGAAGAGCAAACTCCAACAGTTTGTTTCTTTCTTTTTCAGAAAATAAGAGAATCACCAAGAAAGAGACAAAAATTAATGGTAGATTTGCGATCCATAGAGTCACCAGCCCAGTCCGCATCAGAGTAAGCACAGAGCTCCAAAGACAAAGAAGAAGAAAATAATAAACTCTGATGTAACGTACCCTGTAGATATCGAAGAATCCAAAGAACAACAGACCAGTGAAGTGTGGTAGGAGCAGCAACAAACTGACTAACCACATAAACTGCATAAACAATATCTGGATGAGTAACAGTAAAATATACCAAACTCCCAACAATAGTACGATATAAGATAGGATCAGGCAGGAGAGAATTATCAGAGGAAGTATAACGAATATTAAGCTCCAAAAGTGTGTCAACAGTTCGAGTATCCAATGAGCAAGCTCACTGAATAGCATCTGAGACATATTTTAACTGAGAAAAAAGATAACCCTTGGGAAAGGAAGCAACCTCAATCCCTAAGAAATATCGAAGTGGACCCAAATCTTTTATCTCAAAATAATCTTGTAACTGAGTTTTCAGCAACTGAATTCCAGCATTGTCATCACCTGTAATAATCATGTCATCTACATAAAGTAATAGAAGTATGAACTAGAAGAAGTGGATCGAATAAAGAGAGCAGAATCATAATCACTAGCACAGAAGCTTAAGTCACATATGACAGAAGAAAATTTTGCAAACCATGCCCTCAGGGCCTGTTTAAGACCATATAAAGTCTTATGAAGTTTGCACACATGACCAGGACTACAAGGTAACCCAGGAGGAGGAGGAGTCATGTAGTAAATGAACCTGTGGAAGGAAAAACTGATAGGACACCTGGTTGATGAAGGAAAAGAAGCTTTTGCAACTGATCAACTATCATAGTCATACTGGGAGCTAATGGAAGTGTCTCATCCACTGTGAAGCAGTTGCGGTTGTATAACGATCTTTGAGCCAAAATGGCTACTGTAAGGCCCCTTTGGTATTCTTGTTCACCAATTTAGGACATTGAGCCTTCCAGTGACCCTTCTCACAGCAAAAATTACACTCATCTGAAGCAGTTCGACCTCGATATTTAGTCTATGAATGAGGAGTCCCTCTGGGTGGTATAGCCAATACAGTCTAATTAGGCAATGGAAGCATGCCCTTTCCAGAAAGAGTCTTACGACGGACTTTTTCAGCCAGAAGCTCATTCACTACTGAATCGACTGTGGGAAGTGGGAGACGATGGAGAATAGAACCACGAAAACCCTCAAAGTCATCTCTAAGAACCATCGAAAATTGTACCAACTATTACTCCTCCCTAAAAGTACAATATACCATATGAGTACTCAATTCAGCTAGCTCAGCAAGTGCTAATTGATCCCAATATCCAGTTATAATCGAGTAGAATTCTCGTATGGTCTTATCACCCTGACGTGCAGCTTGAATTTCATGCTCAAGCTGATATCTCTTTGCAAAATTGGACTGAACAAACAATGTAGCTAAATAATCCCAAATCTGTTTGACTGTGTTAAACTTAGCCAAATGTACACCAATGGTCTGATCAACTGAGTTGTTAATCCAAGTGATAATTTTAGCATTGTTGACTTCTCAGGTATTCTTTAATTTAGTATATTTCTTTGCCTTTGAATCTATTGGAACTTGCACAGCACCACTAACATAACTCCACATCTCTTTCCCCGACAGGAAATTCTTCATAACATAAGACCAATATACATAATTTTCACCATTTAATCTGACACTAATAGCTTGAAGAGAATCAGAATGTCCACTTGTCATAATGTCTCAGCAAAATAATACCCAAAATAAAACAGAAAACAACAATAAACCCAGCAACACCGAATAACAATCCAACCCAACAACACCAGCCGACCACAAGGAACAAAAATCCACAAGAAACAAAACCCAGCAACACCAGCCAACCACAACAAACAAAAATCCACAAGAAACAGAAGCAAGAACCGATGCACAGTAGCAATCCACAAGAATAGCAATCAACGATATACAATAGAAGCAAGAAACAGCCAGCCGATCACAAGAAATCCACAAATCAGACCATAACACAGACAGAGGGAGGCAGTCGGTGCACTGAGATAGTTGGTGCACTGTGAAGACAAGAAACTAGTAGGCAGAAGACTTACCATATGAACTCAAAACAAGAAAGGGAGCACACCAATGAGAAACCCATGAAGAATTGATCAAGATGGTGGTATTCATAGTCGGAGACTGATAATGTCATCACCAGCAATGATGATGTCAATGTTGTTTGTCATCGGGTCTCACCAGATCTTCACGTCATCGGGTTCATCAAATTGTCTTCACGTTGTTGTGTTTATCAGGTCTTCTCCTCTTCTAGACTTTAATCATGATTTATTATTGAGTTTAAGGATTAAGGCTCTGATACCATGTTGATGTTTATCAATGAAAGGGGAAAAATATATTAATAAGTCTAAACCAGATCTGTATTACAAACGAATTTATACTAGGGCAAAATATAGTAATATAAATGACTAATCTACCCCTAATGCTAATATACTAGATTACTATATACTAGATTCATCTAACAATAATCAACTAAGGAAATGATATAAAGATAATGCCAGAGACAAAACAAGTTTCTGAAAAATGATCTCCAGTAAGAAGAAAGGAACAAGAAGAACTCGCCCACGAAAAAAAGAAAACACAATAAAGGAATTGTCACTTTTATCTATCTTCCATCATAAGATATGATAAAGAACAATTTGTTCTTGATACTCAACAAATCGAGCCAAAATTTCTTGGCAATTTTTTTTTAAATGCACCTTACTTCACAATAGCTTTCAACTCCAAAACTATATGTCCAGGAAAGAGATTCACCGAGCATTGAAATTAAATGGAATTTTTTCTCATGATGGCTATGTGAAAGAGTCTTCTCTTCAAAAAAACACAAGAGGATTTTCCTTTGATGGGGAGGATAGTTTAGTGCCTCAAATGGATTATAAGTCTTTTATGGCTAAGTCCAAAGAATTCTTGGGAAAACTCAATACTACTGAGAGAAAAAAAAAAGGAGAAAAGAAGAGGAGCTAGCTGCTTTGGCGTTGGCATTGAATAATAACCCAGCCGTGGAAAATTCAGCAATAATGACTAGGTCCAAATCCAAGCTAACCTTCAAAATTCCAAAGCAAAAGAATCCACATGGATTTAGGCAGTAAATGGGGGATTTTCATGGATTTGAAATTCAATGGTGCAGAATGCCAAATGGACACTCTTTTAGCTGGACTCTAGTTTTGCAGTTGCATGATCTCTTCGTGGATAGCAGCTGCAGCTAGATCATCATCAAAGCTATTTTGTTTGAAACTGCCAAGCTTATTTACTCCAGCTGATCTTCTCCTTCAGCTGGAGTTCTATTGACTGCCAACTGGTCTTATCAACTACTACACTGCCCCAGTTCTTTCAATTCAGCTGGTCTCCTAGTTAACTGGCCTATCCACTATCAGCTGAACACTTAAAAATTTAAAAAGCTGCATGTTTAGGATAATTTACTTTTTACTTGTTTACTTTTCTTTACTTATTTTATGTAATTAGATTGCATCGAGGGATAAGGTACATACGTCCCTCTCTAACTAGGAGTAATTTGATTTTTTCAAATCAATAAAATTTCCTCGCACTGTCGAGGTTCGCCCAAAAATAATGTAAACCCTCCAATGCTCATTGAAATTCTTAGAAAATTTCAAAGGGTGAAAGAGAAATACGTTGTTTCATTGCAGTAGGCACTAAACTAGTAAACTATTAAATCCATCAATTGACGATGACATCTGCAATCTCGTATTTAATTCACATAAAAACTGTCAAATATTCGGTAATGCTAGGAAATTCAAAAGGAGTACATAATGAAATGCTTTTGCTTCAAGCCTTCAACTAGATTAATATCAACCTAAAATGAGGTATAAAATCACTATCTAAACAATTCACTTTCGATCATTGTAGTTTAGTAGTCTATAATTACAGAGTTTTTTGCATTTTATAACTTTTGATAACCTCTATAGTTGAAAATATATTACATAAGAGATCTGAATTCGAGTTGAAGAGCAGCCAGGTGCATGCAAATGCCTACTAAATGTTGGGTTTCGTACCCAGTCTATCCCCTCAAAACACCTTGCAAAGCTGGATGACATTTGATAACGGTGCTTTCTTTTCCCAATACTTTCTCACCTTTTCTCTACTTGCTAAACAGTCACATAAGCATATGAAGATACCACAACATTTTTGAACTTGGATTTCTAGCTCACTTTCTTTGTCTAAAGCAAAAAAACAAAATGATATATATGGTTAATAGTAATACCAAACTGATAGTGTCACCAGACAGTATAAAGGCCAGCTAGGGACTGTTAGATTATAAGGAAGATGGCTGCATTACTATTATCACAATTTCATAATTGGAAAACAGAGTCACTAAGAAATAGGGAACCACTTATTATCAGACATTACAGAATCTTTTGTCTATGGAGAGATTAATGATGACCAACAAATGAAACTGCCATTTCTTCAATTCAGAAGAGGAAGATGGTAAGTTAAATGCAAAAATTTAATCAGCCTTTAGCATCCTTTGTTCATCTAACTTCCGGATTATTACTTATTCCTAATCATGCTGCGCCAAAGCGATACCTTGCTTAAAATTCTTTATATATCCAAAGTAGCACTCTTATTGCAATATAGAAATACGTGTGTATCGAATGTAGCACAACTACTATTAGCATGATCATATAGGTCTTGTCAACATTCTATTGTGATGTATGGAGGTGCCACTGTCCCAACTAGAGTGTCTTGCAAATCTCTTTCTAGCTTAAACAAGGGATTTTTTTTCTGGTGAAAGGCAATATACTATTGGGATATTGAATGAAAAAGGAATCTCAAGGCATGACCAACCAATTTCTCCCTGAAATACAATCAGAGTCCTAAACATTGTAATAAGAGATAATTCATTGACCCTACTCCCTGTGCAAGATTGGTGTGGAGAACAAAGATGCTATCACATGGTTTATTATCATATCTCTCATCAACTTTAATATCCACATGTGGATGAACATCAAAAACCTCATTTCTGCCTTGCTCCTCAGATTTGTGCTATCTCAAATTCACACCTACAAAATTAACCCTTTAAATGTACCGTGGAGATCTATGGATGTATGTTTACCAACAATCCTGATTGGGCAAGTTTCAGTAGAACTAGATGGCAGACATCGAATAATCTTTGGCAGGCATTTGAACTTGTCAATTGCTTTCCCCATATAACAGCACTTGATTCAAGTATAGGCAGAAAGCTCATGGCATCTATCATAGCCATCCCCCCTTTTTTCCCTGGTGTCCCTCTATTTTGCAACAACTGCACTGCTCTCTCTGTTGATGCTACGGTAATATTCCACAAGCAGACAAAGCACCTAAGCAGTAACGCCACATTTTTGTTAGCAATTCTTAACTCAGGTTCACTCGTCCAATTTAAACATACACCAACTTAGAATCAGAAGATTGAAGGATTAAACCTCTAAGAAAGGGCTAGCTCCATTTTCTCTGATGGGATGCAAACTCCACCTTGAGGACCATTACTGGCCATTTTCAATTTCCATGGTTATTACATAGCTTTCACCACTCTCAATGCAATCTCATTTTCGGTAACTTATTCTCTTATACACACATTCAACAAGATGTCAATAGTTATATGCACACATATAAAATCTCTGTGGTTATCCAATTCAATAAGTGATTTGCTCTGAAAGCATGAAAAACATTTCCAGAACATAATACAAGAATAATTCAAGAACGTAATAAATCTACAAGATAACAGCAGAACTCAACAAGAAGCTAAAAGCTCAAAAAACGTAAGAAAATGTAAACTAAGCCCAGTAAAAAATATTTCCCAAGAAAATGGAGGGCATGAAAAGACACATCTAATTTGGAAGCTACAGAGTGGAAGATGAAATTGAACTGTCTATGGGTTCCCAAATGATGCTGGAAGAAAAACTGAAAAGGGTACCTCATACCCGTTAGACTGAAGACCAAGGTTCCATGATGGGCCACCACTGTTGGGTTTTCGCTTAACAGTGAGGCTGGCTCTGCAAATGGGGTTTCCAAGCTTTGGAGAGTGTATGGGGATGAGAGAGGAAGAACATAGGTGGAAGGAAGGGAGCCATGAAGAAGAAGAGACCTCTCTGACCGTTATCCACATTATTCCCCACTCTCCCTCTCTCGATTCTCCCTCGAGAAGTTTACCAACCGGAAGCCAATGTCAGCCACAACATTTTTTTTTTTTTGGGAAAATTACATCTAGACCGCTAAAGATTTGTCACTTTCTAACTTAGCCCCCTTATATTCAAAATATTACATATAAATCCTCTATAGTTTGTACGTAACACTGCAGTCGATGATCCCATAAAAAAATGTCCATAATATATTATATCTAGACCTTTTAAAGTTTATAGGCGTGTAATACTTAGACCCTTTAAATTTAATCTAAATTTCATGCTCTATTATGTCATTTATTAAAATACAATTAAAAATAAAAATTTAATTTTTTTCTTAAACAAATTATAATAGTATTATTGATACCAAAATTTGGACAAGTTTCACATCAATTTGTTAGGTTTCGATCACCTGAAAAAGAAGTCAGAGACCAAAAGGGAGCCAGGGAGATTGACTCTCCCATGCAAATGTATGAACTACATATAGTAATCAGTATAAATATATTAAAGAACTCAATTCAACAATCATTTACATATAATTATACTATATATTTGACTAAAATTAAAAAACTAAATAGATGATCAAACATAATATATACAATATCTTCTATTTTTAATTGAAATAGTTTGGTCGTTTAATAGATTTCGTTTGTTCTGTAATTAACATGAAGTCTAAATATAATATTTTAAATTTGAAAGATTTAAGTATTATATGTTTACAAATTTTAAGTGATTTAAGTATAATTTTATTAGGCCCGCGTGTATAAACTTTATAGGATCTATGTATAATATTTTAAATATCAAGTAATCTTCTTTTTTTTTTTTGGTCAAATATATCAAATAATCTAAATAGTGTAATTTTCCCCTTTTTTCCGGGAACCAGAGTTGAATTCAAAATATTATTGAGATACCGAATAATAAAATCTAGAATTAATTATGTTTAGGTCCCTTTAGCTTTGTCACTAAATCACAACAGACCTCTATTTTTTGTATGGTTACACTTCCATCCCATATAAGTAATATATTGGAAGCAAAATTGTAAAGAGGCCAATTTGTTTGATTTTTCACTTCTACGTATATTGTGTAGACTTGCCAATCCCCCTTTCTCTGTCACTCTTCGATCAATTCTCTGTCCAAACACAAGGTAGTACATTCCTGACCCAATCATTCAAGAATTCATGAATTGTTTATGTGGTGGTACACTATCTATGCCCTTATGGTTTTCAGAGATGTGCTTAGTTTTTGATGAATATGAATTTAGTTTTAAAGAAAAGTATGTGCACATCCAAGGCACGTGAGGAAATCACGAGGTATGCAAGAAAGGCATGGGTGTGCAATCTGGTGAGATATATCTCACTCAATAAATCCTAATTGCATCACTAATTCGCTTACCCAATCCCAAGATAATAGCTCAAACTAGCTCTAGCTATTGAAGAGGAGTTTCACTTTCTAGGACTTCTCATTTGAAAAGTAGCTAAAGGAGCTACAACAGTAAAGGAGGCTGGAAGCCTGTAAAGGAGAGAAACAAGATAGGAACCAGGTAAGCAATTCCTCTCAACTCACTTCTAGCCAATCATTTTCTCTTTTACTGACTTAATCACTAGAGGGCTGATCTTCGGAATCACTTCGGTCCTTGAATTCTTTGCAGGATCTCGCTAGAGATTGCTAGGTCATCAAACAATCTATTGGTGCTATTTTTGGGATCAATAGTTGGCACCGTCTATGGGAAACGCTTGATCACATCAAATCCTATTGCAGTAACAAGGGCATTAACGAAGCCGACAACTGACCAGATACTTGAACGCCATAGTAACCACCCAGTGGGACAAAAGGTTGTGCCCCCACAGAAAAAGAGTCAGCAAAAGTAAAAAGGTTGGAAAAAACAATTGAGGAATTGAAGAAGCAGAATCAACAAATCCTCCAACTCCTTGCGCAAGATCAGTCTCAAACTAGATAATATGCAAGAGATAACCAGGACAATAACCAGACCCAAAAAGGGGTTGCTCAACCTCAAATCAACAATCAATGGGAGAGAAACTTCTGTGAAATGAATGAAAAATTAGGGAACGCTATAAACACAGTAAAAGCCTGGGCCCTCGAAGTCATTGAGGCCCTAGTCCAGTATGCCCAGTCATCATTCACACAAGACGTTCTGAATTATCCTATACCAGAGAGGTTTAAGATGTTGGTCATTGATATGTTTGATAGAACAAATGACCCATTAGATCATCTAGAAACTTACAGATCTCTAATGATGCTATACAATATTCCAGACCAAATCATGTGCCAACCTTTTGCCACCACACTTAAAGGAACGGCAAGACACTGGTTCAATAAGTTGAAGTTGAGCTCAATTGATAAATTTGGTGAGTTGAGCACCTCCTTCATCTCGCACTTCATCGGAGAACAGGCCCATAGATGATCCCTGACCTACCTCCTAAATGTAAAGCAGTCCAGGGGATAAACGTTGCGGGAATATGTCAATCGTTTCACTAAGAAGTCTCCACAAATTGATAATGTAGATGACAAGGTTATCCTAACCGCTTTTATAGGAGTATTGCAATCTTCACAGTTCCTCTTTGCTCTCTCAAAAGAACCGCCCACATCCATAGTAGAGCTCTTGGCAAGAGTCCAACGCTACATGCATGCTGAAGATACTCTCCTGTCTCAGAGGAGCTAGGAGGATAGACGAGATGATCGACAAGATAAAAAAAGGAGGAAGGACCCATCAAGTAAGAAGGAAAGAGCTGGAAGTCCCAAGAAGAATTGTATTGAAAGGATCAATGCAAGAGATCGACTAGGTCCTCGTATTCCCAATAACCTAGCTCAGAATTACACTGCCTTAAACACCTTTGGAGAGCAGATCCTCTTCCAAATATAGGATGATAGGATCGTCCAATGGCTAGGGAAGATGAACACGCATCCATAAGAGATCCAGGGACTAGTATTGACGCTTCCATAGGGACCAAGACCACAACATGAAAGTTTGCTAGGTCCTAAGGGACCAAATAGAAGATCTAATTCAAAAAGGAAACCTTGGGAGGTATATATAGTGCCGAAGAGGAGAGGAACGACACTCAACCCCACTAAGAGCAAGTCCTACACCAATAACTAGTAGGGGGAGGTTACAATGATTTCTAGAGGCTTCGTACGAGGAGGAGATACTAGCTCTACTAGGCGAGCTCATGCTCAAAGAATAAAGTCCAAGATAGATGTAAACTCAATAATTCTAGGGAAAAACTCCTAAATAGAGCCTCCGATTATTTTCTCTAAAGGAGATTTGAACTGTATTTAGCACTAGCACGACGATCTGTAGGTGGTTACCTTGATGATTGCTAATTATGCCATAAAAAGGGTTCTTGTAGATAGTGGGAGCTTGACATATATAATATTTGCTCTAGCCTTTGACAAGATGAACTTTGGCATAGAAAGACTAACCCCAATAGTTACACCAGTCATCGAATTCTTAGGGAAGAAAGCTCATCCCATTGGATCCATCGTTATGGGTAGGCCCCACCATAGACTACAATTATGACAAATTTCTTGGTACTAGACTATCCTTTGGAGTACAATGTCATCTTGGGTCACCCAAGCCTTAATACATGAGGGCAGTCTCATCCACATACCATCTCCTCATGTAGTTTCCAACCAAGGAAGGGGTTAGAGAAGTGCACGGTGACTAAATTATAGCCCGAGAGTGTTATATGTCCTCCATGAGGGGAAAACCTCCAAGTATGTTCCCCATATCATAGTAAGACCCAAAACGCTTGTAGCTTGTAGAAGACTTAAAACCCATCCAGATCGAAAACTCTTTTGAGAAGGTTATCTTTATAAAAAAATGCTTAAAGAAAGCCTGAGGGCTTTGTTGATAGAGTTTCTCAACTCTAATAGGGACTTCTTCGCTTGAAGACAATTCGATATGAGGTGATTGACCCCACAACAATTGTTCACAAACTGAATGTTAATCCAAATTTTAAGCCAATTCGGCAAAAGCAGCAAAGCTTCACTGTAGAACAAAATCTAACAATAAAAGAAGAAACTGCAATGCTTTTGGATGCCAAAAATGTCAGATAAATCTAATATCCATTATGGCTAGCCAACGTGGTACTAGTGAAAAAGAAAAGTGGAAAATGGCAGTTTTGTGTAGATTTCACTTATCTAAACAAAGTCCTGCCCAAAGGATTGTTTTCCACTTCCAAGAATCGACATCCTAGTAGACGCCACAATTGGTTATGAGTATCTCTCCTTTATGGATACATTCAACATTATGATGTATGAATTGAATCAGGAGAAAACTTCCTTCATAACTGAGGATGGGACCTACTGCTATAAGGTTATGTCGTTTGGGTTAAAAAATGTAGGCGCCACTTACCAACCTCTAGACATGAATTTAGCTTTAAAGAAAAGCACTTGCATACCTGAGGCATGCGACGAAACTATCATGAGGCAGGCTAAAGAGCCATGGGGTGTGCAATCCCGTGAGATGCATCCCAGCCAATAAATGCTAACTGCATCACCAATTCGCTCACCCAATCTCAAGATAATAGTGCAAACCAGCTCTAGATTTTTAAGAGGAATTCCACTTTCTGGGGCACCTCATTTGAAAAGTAGTTGAAGGAGCTTTAATGGTAAAAGAGTCTAGAAGCCTAGAAAGGAAATGAGCAAGCTAGGAACAAGGTAAATAATTCTTGTCAGCTCAATTCTAGCCAATCTTTTTTGCCTTTACTAACTTAATCATTGGAGGGTCGATCCCCAGAGTCCCTCTGATCCTCGACTTCTTTGCAAGTGCTCACAGGAGATCGCCAGGTCATCAAACAATCTATTGGTGCAGCTTTTAGGATCAACAATTCTTAATCTACTAATAATGTAGAGCTTTTATTGTCAATCTATCTTCCCCATCCTTTGATCAGATCTAGTTATTATTTTGTTTTTGTTGAATTTGATTGTCACTCTAATTTTTTTCGATTGATATGCCATTGTCCATGTTTGCCAAAGATGAAGCCCCAAATTGGGAGAACCGGTCTTCAAATTGGGTGAACAAACTAATTGCCTAGATGTGTTATGGCTACACCTCAATATCCTTGGAACACTTTGCTTTCTTTTTCTTTCTCTCTTGCTCACTTTTTGAATGTACATATATTAGAGAGTGGCAGTGTAACTTAAAAATATGGGGAGGTGTTTATGTCATTAGGTCGAGTTATAGAATTATATTGTAATTTTGTTTTTATTTTTAATTGCGATCATAGTTGGCATGTTGAAGACACAGAGGTATTCCCTCATTGTCCTCATAGGAAGAACGGGTGGATTATCTTTTACATTCCCAAGATTATGAATCGAAGAACTAGTAAAAAATTATTTTCCTGGTTCCCCACATTTGGTGTATTCTCATTATTTAGACCTTCCATGTCAACAATGTTTGTGGGTGTCAAGTCTTATAAGTATATGGTAAATAGTGTCTCATGTAATTTTGTTTTTATTTTTAATTGCAATCATCCTCCAAATCAATGTTATTAAATCCAATCAGTTTAGTGTGTTAGCTTGGTAACTCATTAATCTACTGCTAATTCAAGTTGGGTAAACATGTAGATCGTTTTGCAATAAACTCGCAAAGACCCCTATAGTTGGAACAATGACTCGTTGACATGGTAAAGAGACCAATGATCTAATGGAAATGCTTTCTTTTTTTTAGATGGGAGTTTCAAAATCAATTAAGAGAGTACGATTCAAATTTAGTGGCGTCATTCATGAACACACCCATTTTGTCATGATGTATTATTTTCATAATATATATAATTTTATAGCATAATAATTATTTATAATTACATTCTTATGTTTGATAGGATGATTGCTCCAAAATTTTATGCAATGATGGAAGACCCTTTGATCAAGTCCCTTTTTCAAGTTGATGTTCGGATTGGATTTAATAAATGTTGCTTCAAAATTTGTTATTATCGACAGAGGAGACTCAATCAATAGATAATTTTAAGGCGATTGCGAGTGATGGGTTCAATTGCCTTATTTTCAAGACTTCTTTTGATGAAATTTAAAGCAATAAGCACACAAAATCGTGAGTTAATAAAAGGGAATCCCTTTATTAGTCCAATCAAAGGGTTTTTAGTTTACAAGAAGACTGAATTAACAGTTTTGATAACAACAGTAATTATTTCCTAAAAACTAACCTAACACTACTATTAACAATTCCTAGATCGTGGATCTTGTGGGGGGTTTGAATGTATCATTCAACTTCCCCTTTTTCTACTTTTATAGCCACTAACTTCAACGGTTTCACCTTCATCTACAGTTATCTGACTTGTAACTACTAGGTAGTTATTCCTTTTTTAAGTAAAATTGTGTCTGATTATCTCAGATTTTGCCACGTGGCTTATTCTTTAATACCCCCAATTCGTCAGATGTTGGTGCATAAAAAATTCTCATAATTTTACATTTTAGGTCCAAACAATGCCCCTATCATTTAATTGAGTGTAATCTTAATTAACTCAAATAAATGAACAGTCATTACTGTTGCCTTTCTTAAAAGCTTACTTAAAGAGTTTTGATGGCTAAACTATTCACTCCGCTCCCTTTCGCCTTCTGATATCCTGAATGACTCCCAAGAAATAGAATCCTCCATCATCGACCTCTTTAGAAATCCACTTTCTACCAAGTTTTCCTGTTAAGATCAAACAAGTTGCGAGTGACTATGCATACCATAGGGTTCTGATTCTTACTCCTACTTTAAGTGGGGTTCTTGCTCTTGGCTTTTCCTTTAAATCATATGTTTGCGAAGGGTTCTCTGATTACTACCCTATCCATGAGGGTGAAACCGTAATGCTAAAGCAATCCCAACTCTCATGGAAGTCATGGAATCAAGGAACTAACTCATTTCACTCATGGATCAATCATGAACAACTCTAGGTCGATTGGGTTACTAAGATTGAGAGTCACTATGCTTCTTAATGGAGACGTTTGGGCATTTTTGAAATGATCAAGTTTTGCACTTGTGATTTGCACATTAAGCAATGGCTAATCAGTGTCGTTGCATGCTTCTAGTCTCAATCATGCAATGTTATGCTTCTTCTAATAGGCATGATGTCCCCAACCATATTGGACACCGTTCACCTGAATGAGCTCTCATCGATGGGTATGGAGGTAAATGCTTGCCTCTCTACTGACAACGGTCATAACTTTGTCAATATTCCCTGTAGCATAGGATATAGTGACGTTGTCAACCATTTCTTTACTTCTCAATCCCTTACTCCTTTAATCGTAGAATATATTGCCTTTCTCCTTCATTGGCTCTGTCAATTTATTTTGTGTGTTCTTGGTTTAAAGGTGACTAGGGAATAGTTGGTGTGTCCATTCAACTAGCTAACCGAAAGAAACTCACCTTGGCCACCTTCGTTTTTGGGGTATTATACAAAGGCCTATTCAATTCAACCGAAAATAGAATCACTATCAGTTGTGGAGGCCCTTTCTGGATCTTCCAAGTGTGGCTCTATGCCTTCTTCCCTAAGGTCTGGCTCCTTGAAACCTTGCCTAACCTTAAGTACAAACCTTGGAAGTTGGAACTATGCCCATCGATTTCTATCTGCCCCGGCCTTATACATCAAAAAGACCTTTGTTTCCTATTTTGAAATCTTCTTCATCCTTAACAAAGATAGGGAAGACTCTCTATATACCCATTTCTCTAAACTTCTCTATTCTTCTTCTCTCCTTGAGCCATTCTTTGCTGATCCAGACACTGCCTCAGATGAAGTCAATAAATTACAAAGCCCTTTTTGGGGGCAGTGTCTTACTACCTTGATATCTTCATATTAGAGGTTCCATTTTTGCCTCCAAGCTCTCCAATTATAGCTTTAAAACCTACAATCTTGGCCAATTTGCAAGGCAATTTGGTCTGACCCAAAGCATTCTTCTCCCCTACATTCATCATTTCATCAATGAACCTACAGGTGAGAGGATGAAAATAAAGACCCATATTTTAGTCCAACAAATTTCCCATGCTTATGAGGAATTCCTAGGGTATTTGAAATTCTTCCATGTCATCTCCAATCCATCCCAATCCTCATTCTTTCTAGAGTGGTGGCAAAATATCTCAGCCTTGCTCTTCGTTCATCCCGTGGAAGAGTATATATCGAGGCTTTGTTTCGATAATAGGCAAACAAATGAGACTTCTGCCAATTGAAAGAAGAAATTACCTAAAGCTACTATTGCTACCTTCTGTCCCCTTGCTCCTTCCATTAAAGGCAAGACTATCTTAATCAAGGAGCCAAAAAAGAAAAGGTAGAGATTCTTCCTCAAAACCATTGCAATCTGCCATCGATGCACATAACAACACTACTTATCCTTCATAGAAGATGAAACCCTCTACAACAATCAACATTGTTACTAATCAAGGAATTGAGGAAACTTCTTTCATTCAAAAAGGACGAGAACTCTTCCTTCCTCAAATTTCCACAGAAAAACAATTCTTACAGAGACAATTCCCCTGCTCATACCAATTGGCACTCATTGAGGAAAAGGGCAAGAAGCAACCCTTTCGTCCTCAGATAGTGGGGATATACTTATTAGCAAACTTATCCCTTTAACCAGGAAAACTGGCAAAAGGTTCAAGGTAACTGCTAAGGTACAAATCATACCCCTCCAGTCCTTCATTCTTCTTTCCCTTTTCAATATACCTTATAAACTCTTATCTTTTTCTTATAGAGAGGAAACAAAAGACCAACTACCTCCTTAGAGCACCACAGTCCTAAACATCCCCTTTCACCCTCTTCAAGACAAAAAGGCAATGTCACCCAAGAGGCTCTAGAAGATACTGTGTTAGCGACCGTAGTAGTTGCCAATGCTATGAGCCAATTCATGCCTCATCTGTTTATCGAAGACCAACCAAAAGTCAATCGACAGGACTTTTTTGTCACACCTGTCATCAATTCTGAGGTACCTTCCCATGAGGACTGTTATTTCAAACTCAGTGCTCCCAGTTAAAGATCCAACTAACTCTCCTAGGCTGGAAATCCCTCAGCTAGAGCTCCCCAAAAGTTCAAGCCCTATTCTCGATGAGACTACTTTGTGGGGGCTCCCTTGTGCCATCAAGTCTCAATGATCCCATAGCCAATCCTGATGGCCAACTGGATTAGCTAAAGAAATCCTTACCATCAGCTTCTTCTATGAACCAAGTAACTTTCTAGCATGCTATCCACTTTCTTACTTTTACCCTACATTAGTTCACTAAATTTTTCCCTCTTTTGCTCTCTTTACAGTCAGTGCTTAAGTCTACATCTCATGCCTTTATCTCTGATTCTGATATTGAGAGAGAGAGAGATAGTTCTAATTTGGAGAGAAAAATCAACACAATATGGTCATTACCGGTGAATCAAACAAATGTCGCCAATATGAATTGCACAAATCAACATCACCATGAATTCTTTAGATTTAAAACAACAAAAGATGATTTTATTGAAGGTAACGATCGACGTAACCTCTCAACAATACATTGCGAAGAGGACTAAGAAATGTGTTTGATGATACCAAAAATAATACCAGAAATAAGTTGAAGGATATCTCCATGTCTCATCTATGACAAGGTTCAATAACAAGGTCTAACCCTTGACTCCTAGTTGCACATCTAACCTCAGGCAAGGGTGACCAAGTCGTCCATATCATCTCATGAGGAATTTCAGTATTTCCAGCTCAAGTCAGGAGTATAAATCGAGCTCCTTTTATGCACAAGCTGTCCAAAAGAACAAGATGTCATCCCAAGCAGTGTGGCCTCTTATAGATATGGAAGATCATACATATCCAAGGTTAGAGATAGGTTATGATGCCACCTCAGCATTTTCTAAAAAGTCATGTCATACCTAGGGAATGTAGCCTCTAACGGTTAAATATTCCCCTAACAAAATCCTAATAAACTTGGGCACCATGTGATGATGACGTGAAGACTAACCCACCTGTGGGTATAAATACAAGAGGTTGTCCCTCATACAAGGGAGACAATAATTTCAACAATTGTAACCTTTATCTTCTTCCCAAAGTAATGGAAAATCCCCCAAGGGTAAGATACTCCATTAGAGTGGATACCCCAAGTTCTTCAACTAGTGAACCACTGTATTCCTTGTGTTCTTCTTTATTTTCTATCTTATACCTCTACCTTACACTTCCCATAGCATACTATAGAGCTTACAAGCCCTATTATTCACTGTTCACTCACTCACCATTCTTACTACAATCACTTTTTCATAGCCTTGAGCTCTCAGCTTAAGCATCTAGCTCACACTTTTGAGTTGTAACATCATTAGTTGGAGTCTGTGGGAATCGATTTTCATTATTTCCCTTAATTATTTCTTCTTTGCTTTTGATGGTCCTAACTTGAAGCATGAGCCAAATTCTTGAAAACCAATAGATAGATCCTCCTCCGATGAATCCTCCAGATGCAAACCCACTTATTAGGGATGAACTGTAAACTTACCAACAAATACTCCTCCACCTTCTTATGAAAAATAAGGAGTTAATAGCCCTCATTGAAACCCAAAGTCCTCAACCAAATCCCCATCCTCCAGTCCAGCCTTTTTCTAAATCCTTTGAATGGCATAATAGAGGAAGATCATCGTAGCTTCTCTAGAAAAATAGAGATGAGGTGTAGAGTAGAGCGGTGGGAGAAAGGCGAGGAAATTAACAGCCTCCTCTATAGTAGAACACCATGGAACAATTTTGGGAAGAACATTTCAGAGATTGTGAAAATCAAGTTTCAGTTACCTTGAAAGCTCTGGTCCAACAAATTGAGTCATCCTTCACATCAGAGGTCTTGTATTTTCCTCTTCCACCTAAATTTAGAATGCCCCAGATCGACTTATTCGATGGCACCATGGATCTTGTGGACCATCTCAATTTGTATAACAATTAGATGGACATCCACGGGTACTAAGACCCTATTCGTTGTTGAGCATTCTCCATCATGCTAAAGGGTTCTGCCCTTGCCTATAATAGGTTGGCTCTAGCATAAATTTCACCCTTCAAAGAGCTCTTAGTGTAGTTTATTTCTCACTTCATCAAGGCAAGGACGTACATGATACCCACTTTCCACTTGCTAACTATTAAACAAGAGCCCTATAAGTCCTTGAGGAGCTACGAGAAGAGGTTCAACTAGGATTTTACTAGGGTGGAGGGGCTAGGTGAGAAGGTCATCTTGATAGCCTTCAGGGCTGGGCTAGGTCTTCAATCTAAGGACCTCCTATTCTCTATTTCCAAAAACCCCAATGCCATCATGGCTAAGGTGTTGGCAAATGTTATATCCCATATTTCATATATATATATATATATATATATATATATATATATATATATATATATATATATATATATATATATATATATAAATGATATTAACGTGTTAGTATTTTTAAAATGATTAAAATGACGAGAGAAACTTTGAATCGTTGTTAAAGGAATAATCGTGCAAGTTTGAATTTCGGACGTATTGACTTTTGTGTCAAATTTAATTTTTGAGGCGTTTAAGGTTGGTCAGGGTAACTAAGTAATATTATTAATTTTTTTATGTCAAAATAACATTGCTATTGAATCCAGAGCGCTGAGAAATGTTAGGATAGACATTTAGTCAGTATTGAGATCTGAAAGGTAAAATAATAAATTTGGTATTTTTGGTAATTTGGTTTGATTTTTTTCATAAAACTCATAAAATTATATGTTTTTGGTTAAAATAAGATTAAAAATGGATCTAGAATGTAAAAAAATTTTAAGGTACTCATAGGGATCAAATTGGAGATGCTTAGGAGCAAAACTATAATTTCATAGAAAAATGCATTTTTTAGCCTTGTGAATAGTAAAATACAGGCATTGCTAGGTATAAAACCTTATTTTTAGCCTATTTCACCCATTATTTCTCAATTCTCACTCAGTACCACTCTTAGAACCCTAGGACATGATAAAGGGACAGAGAAGAGAGAAGAAGAAGGTAATTAGATTTTGAATTTTGCTTGAAAATCTTGGAACATTGCTTGGAATTTTTGGATTCATTTGGAGATTTGAAGGTGGAGCTTGGTTCTTGAGTTTTGAGGTAGGGTTCTCCTTTCTCTTGCATATACATTGATGCATCTCATGTTGTTATATATCTATTTGTTTAATATGTGCTAAAAACATGTTTTCATGTTATGAGTTTTAATTAAATGATGAGTTTACTATGAATTTGTAAACCTATATGCATTAAATGAATTTGGATATTGTGGGTTTGAAAACCTTGCTTAATTTTTGTTATGGACCTTTTATTGAACTTAAGAATTTGGGTTCTTTAGAGTATATGTTATCTTGTATATAATGTATTTGATTTGTCTATTAAGAATGAGTATGTTACCTTGTAAATGTGTATTTGGAGATTTTATATCTACTATGTGTTTGATAAAATGTCAAAGTGACAATGAGTATTGCAATACGAATTGTGAAAAGAGGTATTGATTCTTATAATAAGATTCATATTTATCATGATTTTGGGTATTGTTTAGTTATTCTAAAATATGGAAAGTGTGGTGTTGATTGCTACAACTTTAGAATTGATCACTCAAGTGCAGGTTGTCGCGAAGTAATATAATACTCAAAAGTCCCAGGTCGAACCACAAGACATTGTATCAAAAAGCAATCACAGAAATACCAAAGAAAATTTGAGAGAACAATTTATGTAAAAAAAATTTGTGAGTTGAAAATATTGATTGGAGATATTTAAACAATATAATAAAAATACTAGAGCATCAAATACTCCCTTTCAATTCTATACAATAATGATTAAAGACTCAAATTTTAACTTGAAACAAAAATCAGATGTTGATTGATTCGAGTAACAAATCAAGTAAGAAAACCAAAAGTTATAATCAAACGATTATTCAGGAACCTGAATAATCATCAAATTATATTATTTTATGAAATAATGATAAATACCTCAAGCGTGCAATAACCAGTTATTTACTCGCAGGAAAATTCAAGCAATCAATGTACATGGCACAACGACTCAAAGATTTTTACAGAATAAAAACTTTGCTAAGAAATCAAAAGTTAAATTAAAAAAATATCATAAATCATTAAGCACATAGTCAATAATATTACCGTACTTCGTTGAGAGATTCTCCCTTAACCCTAACTTAGCCTTCTAGCCAGACATAACGAACTAAAATAAAAATAAAAAGATGGGAAAAAGAATTATCCTAATCTCTAAATGAGAACCCCTATTTATACTAATAATAAATCCTAAATACAGGTTGAAAGGAATTCTTTTCCAAAAAAGAAGTCTTGTAAGGTTAAATCCCGTGCATAAAATCTTTGGGACGTCGGTACAAAATTTGTCCAAATTGCGAGCTTGAATATTGAATATTTAGAGGTTGAATCACGAAAATTTTGTGAAATACACTTTCGTATCCCTTGAAATCTTCTTTTCAATCTCCAAATATCAAGTAAATCGGATATCAGAGTCAAAAGTTATGATCAAAATACCGAAGACATGTCAAATCTTTATCTTCTAGGATACTTTCCTAATCCAACTCTAAATGAGTTTTTTTTCAACTTGGACTCTTATAAGGATTAAATTGTTGTCATATCTTCAATTCTTCCAATCTAAATATTGAATCTTCAATCCTTATCAATTATCATTCTTCCCCTAGTGATTGTTTCACTTGCATTATTCATTATTACCTTAAATCAACCAATTTACCTACAAAATAAACCAAACAACTAGAAAAAGTATCAAACTAGAAAATTAATGAATTTAACACATTTAACCACAAATAATATACAATTAACCAATCATTAAATATAATTAAATAGCAATTTTGATGGTTAATCATACCCCCAACTTGAATATTACTAGTTTCTAGTAATACATTTATCCTAACATCTAAAAACTAAAAACAAAATAACCTAATAAAAAAAACACAAAGTCACTTTCGTAGGACTCACAATTGCATTTAGCATATGTAACAAACCTTTAAACCCCTAGGTTCCCTATAGTGGACGAGTATAGTTTCATGAGGGTTTCCAGCAATGATACTCACAAACATTACCCTGTGATCAAATATATGAATAATAATTTTATAACACAAATTACTACCACAATATAAAAATTCTGAGCTACAAGTCTTTTTATAAGCACATGCAAAGAAAAATATAGAATTCTACGCTATATAAATGTATGCACTTATCATGTTCCCATATAAACTCGTGTGTAGTGTGAATTAACTATACCAAGTCAGTAATTTATCCGGTAATCACCTCTACAACCACCAACTATTTGTCTCAATGTCAAATCTCACTATATAATTTGCTCATAAAAAAATCTCTCAGATTATAGTGACTAATCCCTCAAATATCACATGTGAGAAGAAGATATTTAAATTAAAACAAAATAATGCTCACATGTTCCATTAAAAAAAACGTAATCCAAAAGAAAAGGATTTGACATGGTCTCATGAAAGAAAATCAACACACAATATATAAACAATCACCATTCTCTTCCTTATTCACACGAGTCATGCATCCACCAATACACTCTTGAGATCAGATAGGTCTTTATTTAAGGTTGTAATGGGGCCTTGGGACTAGGGTTTTGAAATGAATGATATTCAGGAGTTCAAAAGACTATCCCGATAGAACATGTACATTACACAACCAATCTTCTTTCCATAACCTTTCACTCTCCACCATTTAGAAGCACAATTTACAATACTTGCTCCTATTTTTTTCTTTTCAAACACATGCTTGCTATTTTTGTTTTCACAGCTAAACACATTGTCTTTCTTTTTTCCTTAACTTTTTTTCTCTTTTTTTTTAAACAAGACAACTGAATGTATATACTTTTATTTTTTTTCAGCAAGACATCCAATGCGAATATCCATAAGTATGCAGAACTAATTTTTTTTTTATCATCTTTTCATCTTTTCTCAAGCAACATCTCCTAACTTACATAAACAATAAAAAGCTCAATCTCGAGATAATCAAGGGTAAATGATATTATTTTTTTCATTGGCTTGATTATTATACGTTTGGTATAAGAAATAAATTTTGCTTCATAAGCTCAATCATGGCTTCTAGGGATAACAATATTCAAATAATAAGGCTTAGGCTCAAATAATATCAAAGATGACCTAAAAACATATCTCAAGAGTTTTTGATTTCACACTTCTCATGCAAATAATTTAAAACCAAGTAATCATTTATAATATTGGTATTGACCAAAACAAAAATAATGAGACTATTAAAGGAAATTAGTTGAATAAAAATATTATTTATTGAGTAAATGTAAATAACCCTCCAAGAAAGATTGGATCAAAACTTACCAGGATTTTTATACATGTCCAATATATATATCAAGTTCTCAAGATAAAATACCTAACAACTTTTCAACTTAGTAGAGTTTAAAGTGCACAAATTGTGAGTTTTTATAAAAATATGATATGAGATACAAAAATATAGAATAAAGTTCTACATAATACTTAAACAGTTGCAAATTTAAAGCTAAACAAATTATTTCTATATTGTGGTGTCAAATTATGTATAAAAATGTTATTCAGATATTTAATAACCAACAAATTTTTTTTTTTAGCTAAGTAAATAAACTAGAAAAAAAAACATAAATTAGGAATTTTCATAACACAACAGAAATTTTCACAACACAAAACATACTCATACCCCCCAACCTAAATCCAACATTGTCCTCAATGTAAAAATAAATACTTTAATGCTCAATAAAAAATAATGAATAAAGATTAAAGGGGTAGGAATATCTGGTGCCGCAACAACTCTAAAACCTAAAAATAAAAGACTTAACAAAAATAAGCAAAATGTTAAGTACAAGAAAATATTAGACTACAATTGGGTTGATTATTAGAGATGAATCATTCATAGTGAGGATCCACCAACCCGATGGATTCCATTTCAATTATACCGTCCTCTAAAAATGGCTTCAATTGCTATCTGTTAACTTTAAAGGTGTTCCCATTATTGGAATTTTCAATCTCCACTGTTCCATATGGGAAAACTTCTTTAACAGTATACAGACCACTCTATCTAGTTCGAAGCTTTCCTTTGAAGATATGTAGTCTAGAATTATATAAAAGAACTTTTTGTGAAGGTGTAAAAGTTTTACGTAAAATATTTTTATTATGGAATACCTTCATTCATTCTTTGTTAATCCTAGAGTTCTCATAAGCTTCATTCCGAATCTCATCAAGCTCATTTAACTGTAATTTTCGTAAAGTTTCAGCTTTGTCAAAACTAGAATTAAATATCTTAATGACCTAATATGCCTTATGTTCTAATTTCACAAGTAAGTGACAAGCTTTTTCATACACCAATCTATACGGAGACATGCCAATCGGGATTTTATAAGCAGTACGGTATGCCCATAACGCATCGATTAGTCGTAATGACCAATCTTTACGATCATGGTTAACCGTTTTTTCTAAAATATAAGAAATTTCCCGATTACCTAGCTCTGGTTGACCACTTGTCTGCGGGTGATAGGGGGTTGCAACTTTATGTGTTACACTGTATTTTTCATTAAAGCTTCAAAAGGTTTATTGCAAAAATGCAATCCCCCATCACTAATAATGGCTCGAGGTATACCAAATCTGGACAAAATATTTTTTTTTAGAAATTTCAAAATAACTTTATGATCATTTGTCTGACATGGTATAGCTTTGACCCACTTAGAGACATAATCTACACCCACTAAAATGTACATATATCCAAAAGATGGGGGAAAAGGTCCCATGAAATCTATGCGCCAATAGTCAAAAATTTCTATTATCAAGATTGGATTCAAAGGCATCATATTTCTACGGGTTAACCCCCCTAGTCTTTGACATCGCTCACACTTCAAAAATTATAGGCATCTTTAAAAATTGTTGGCCAATAAAAACCAAACTGCAAAACCTTTGCAGCTGTCTTTTTCATAGAAAAATGGCCTCCACATGCTCTTGAATGAAAAAATGTTAAAATGCTACTTACCTCATCATCTGGTACGCATCTCCAAATAATCTGATCTGAACAATATTTGAAAATATATGGGTCATCCCAAAAAAAATTCCTTACTTCAACTAAAAATTTCTTTCTATCCAAAGCAGTCCAAGCTGGTAGCATATTACCTGTAACAAGAAAATTCACAATATCAGTAAACCAAGGTGTTGAAAAAACTACCAACAACTGTTCATCAGGGAAAGTGTCCTTGATCGGCACTGTCTCTATTGACACATCACTCACAAGTCTAGACAAGTGATCGACAACTACATTTTCTACTCCTTTTTTTATCTTTGATTGTTATGTCAAATTCTTGGAGTAGAAGGATCCACCTAAGCAGTCTTGATTTTGCATCTTTCTTAGTCAATAAATATTTAAGAGTTGCGTGGTCTGTGAAAATAACAATAGGAGATCCTACTAAGTATGACCTAAACTTGTCTAGAGCAAATACTACTGCTAGCAATTCTTTTTCTGTAGTAGAATAGTTCATCTATGCATTGTTTAAGGTCGTACTAGCGTAGTAAATGACATGTGGCTTTTTCTCATTTCTTTGCCCTAAAATTGCCCCTACGACATAGTCACTGACATCACACATAATTTCAAAGGGAAGACTCCAATTTGGGGGTTGCATAATCGGAGCAGTGATGAGCATGCCCTTCAGCTTATCAAAAGCCTCTTAGCATGAATCGTCCCATTCGAAAGGTGTGTCTTTCCCTAGGAGATTGCAAAGTGGTCTAGATATAGAACTAAAATTTTTTATAAATCTCCTATAGAGACCAGCATGACCCAGGACAGATCTAGCATCCTTAAGGGTGTTAGGGGTAGGTAAATTAGCAATTAATTCAATTTTGGCTTTATCTACCTGAATTCCCTCAAAAGAGACAACGTGACCAAGAACATTTCCCTTTTGAACCATGAAGTGACATTTTTTTTCAGTTAAGCACAAGATTTTTTTCTTCACATCTCATAAGCACTTTCTCAAGATTGGATAAACAGTCATCATATGAATCACCAAAAACAGTAAAATCATCCATTAAGACTTCAAGAAAACATTCAACCATATCACTAAAAATACTAAGCATGCACCATTGAAAGGTCGCAGGTGCATTGTAGAGTCCAAAGGGCATCATTCGATAAGCAAAGTTACCTAAATGACAAGTAAAAGTAGTCTTCTCTTGATCTTCTAGGGCAATTTCAATTTGGTTATATCCTAAATAACCATCTAAAAAACAATAATACAGATGTGACGCTACCCTTTCTAAAATTTGATCCATAAAAGGTAAAGGGAAGTGATCCTTTCTAGTGACAGAATTTAGTTTCCTGTAGTCAATGCACGTTCTCCAACCAGTTACTGTCCTAGTTGGTACAAGTTCATTATTTTCATTAGCAACTACAGTGACTCCAGATTTCTTTGGAACTACTTGTGTAGGGCTCACCCACTTGTTGTCTGCAATAGGGTAAATAATCCCTACATCTAACAATTTCAGTACCTCCTTCTTTACAACTTCTTTCATATGTGGATTTAGTCTTCATTGCATTTCCCTAGATGTTTAACATTATCCTCCAAATAAATCTTATGAGTGCAAACCAATGGACTAATTCCAGCAAGCATGTCTCAAGTGGATTAAATAGAGAAGAATCATATACTCTGCTTGGAACTAAAGACTCAATCATGTTAACCTCATGCACATCTTTATCAACATTTCTTGGTTGTTTGCACACATTAAAAATATTGAGCTCTAATGTCATATTCCCAAAATTTAATTTCATCACACCATTCCTGCAATTAATTAAAATATTTGAAGTTGCTAGGAATGGTCTGCCTAAAATAACAGGAATTTGAGCATTAATATTTAATACAGGTTGAGTATCCAAAATAATAAAATCTACGGGAAAGTAAAACTTATCAACCTGTACTAAGACATCTTCCACCATACCCCTCGGTATTTTTACTGATCGGTCAGCTAATTGAAGTGTAACTGAGGTAGGTTTTAACTCCCCTAACCCTAGTTGCTCATAAACTAAATAAGGGAGCAAGTTCACACTAGCTCCTAAATCCAATAAAGCTTGTTCAATTATGTGGTTGCCTATAACACAAGAAATAGTAGGGCAACTTGGGTCTTTATATTTTGGTGGAGTCCTATGCTGTATGATGAAAGATACCTGCTCAGTCAAAAATGCCTTCTTTTGCACATTTAATTTCCTTTTAACAATACATAATTCTTTCAAAAATTTTGCATAAGAAGGTATTTGTTTAATGGCATCCAACAAGGGAATGTTGATTTTTACTTGCTTAAAAATCTCTAACATATCATTATGCATATAAGGCTTGGTAGGAGTAATCAATCTCTGTGGGAATGGTGCAGGTATGACATACTTCTCAGGCTTATTGATTTCAGAGTGATTAAATTTATCACCATTCTCCGTAAGCTTTGAAATCTTCTCAGACTCTTGAATTTTAAAAGGAATAGTTTTATCAATTTCTTTCCCACTACAAAGTGGTGATATACTTTACCTGCTCATTCACAATATCAGAAGTGCCAATTTCATTCACAAGAAATTGACCTTGCAGATTTGGTTGTGGTTGTTGGGAACTTACTTTTTTCCTGATGGCAAGAGTCAATAGTCAACTTAGTGATTGCACTCCTAATATCTTTAATAGCCTGAGTAGTTTGTCTATTAATATTTTTCTGCTTATTTAGTGTACTCCTAATATCATTTATGGCTTGTGTGGTCTGATTGATAAAATTTTCCTAACTCTACATCATTTGTGACAATGCCTCCTCAAAATTTCTCTTAGGAGGTGGAACATAGGGTGCAACATTGGAGGAATTTTGTTGAGGTGGTTGTGATGCATGATTTTCATTCCTCCAACTAAAATTGGGATGATTCTTCCACCACGGGTTGTATGTGTTTGAGTAAGGATTATTGTAAGGTTTTGAAAAAGTGTTTACAGCATTTGCTTGATCATGTAAGACTTCTTTTAAAATAGATAATGTTGGACATTCCTTCATAGGATGTCCAGGGATCTCATAAACACAACACACCTCCTCAAAAGGCACTGTGTCAACTTGATTAATCCTTTTGTACTCCATTACTTCTACCCTCCTAGCTAAGGTGGCAATTCTAGCTCCTAGGTCATCTTCTTCTCTCAGCTGGTATTTACCCCCACTAGATGATGAAGATTGTGCAGTTTTACCTTTAGGAGGTTCTTGGGATGTGGTATCCCAAAATTGTGCACTTTTAGCTAACTGATCTAAGTAGTCAAAGGCCTCGTCTGGTTCCTTATTCATGAAATCACCATTACACATCATCTCAACAAATTGACACAACTGTGGGCTCACACCTTCATAAAAGCAAACTTATCACGCGCCAGCGCTCATAATCGTGATATGGACAAGATGCAATAAGGTCTTTAAATCTTCCTTACTTTGATAGAAATTTTCAGACTTTTTTTGAGAAAAATTCATTATTTGCCTTTTTAAAGAGTTTCTGCGATGTGTGGAAAATTTTTTTTTAAGAATTATTTTTGCATCTCAGGCCATGTACCTATGGTCCTAGATCTAAGTGAATATAACCAAGTCTTAGCTTTTTCCTTTAATCAAAAGGGAAATAACTTTAATCTGATTGTATTCACTGAGACATCTGATCATGGAACGTAGCACATACATCCTCAAATTCTCTAATGTGTAGATATGAATTTTCTGAATCTAGGCCAAGAAATTTTGGGAGTAATGTAATCATGTCAGTTTGAAAATAAAATTTGTGGCATTTAATGGAAAGATAATGAATGAGGGTGCAGTGTGGCGTGCAGGCTGCAAATATTCATGCAAAGTCCTACCCTGATTAACATTTAAATTATTCACATCGTTCTCATCATGATTACTTACTCTATCAGTATGATCCTCATGTTCGGGAAGATCATTTTGCCTATTATTGTTAGGATTAGCAGCCATTGTGTGCGAAGAGTGATTTGAATCAGATGAAGCAAATAGATTTCCAAACAGAATATCTAAATCTTCTCTTATTAAACAACCACTTAAGTCACGATGCCAAGAACTCATAAAACAAATAAACAAACTAAATAAAATAGAAATCTAAATTAAACAGAAATAAAATAAATTGCAATAAAATGACTAAAGTAAATAAAAATTAGAACGAAGTTACCGAATCTTCGAAGAATCGCAAATACCGAAAACCTCAAAGATGTGATGGCTCCTTGTCCTTAATCTCCTTGGCAACGACGCCAAAAACTTGGTACAATTTTAGAATTGATCACCCAAGTGCATGTTATCGTAAAGTAATATAATACTCGGAAGTTTGAGGTCAAACCACAGGGAATTGTAACAAAAAGCAATCACAGAAATACCAAAGAAAATTTGAGAGAACAATTTGTATAAAAAAAATTGTTGAGTTGAAAATATTGATTGGAGATATTTAAAAAATATAATAAAAATACTAGAGCATCAGGTACTCCCTCTCAATTCCATTTAATAATGATTAAAGACTCAAATCTTAACTTGAGACAAAAATCAGATGTTGGTTGATTCGAGTAATAAATCAAGTAAGAAAATCAAAAGTTATAATCAAAAGATTATTCAGGAACCTAAATAATCATCCAATTATATTATTTTATGAAATAATGATAAATACCTCAAGCGTGGAATAGCCAGTTATTTACTCGTAAGAAAATTTAAGCAATCGATGTACATGATACAACGACTCAAGGATTTTTACAGAATAAAAATTTTGCTAAGAAATCAGAAGTTAAATTAACAAAACATCATAAATCATTAAGCATAGAATCAATAACAGTACCGTACTTCGTTGAGAGGTTCTCCCCTAGCCCTAACTTAGCCTTCTAGCTGGACATAACAAACTAAAACAAAAATAAAAAGATGGGAAAAAGAATTATCCTAATCTCTAAATGAGAACCTCTATTTATACTAATAATAAATCCTAAGTTCAGGTTGAAAGGAATTCTTTTCCAAAAAAGAAGTCTTGCAAGGTTAAATTCCGTGCATAAAATCTTTGGGACACGGGTACAAAATCTATCCAAATTTTGATCTTAAATTTTGCATTTTTAGAGGTTGAATCACGAAACTTTCGTGAAATACACTTTTATAGCCCTTGAAGGCTTCTTTCCAACCTCCAAAAATTAAGTAAATCAGATATCAGAGTCAAAAGTTATGACCAACATATTGAAGACATGTCAAATCCTTATCTTCTAGGATACTTTCCTAATCCAACTCTAAATGAGTTTTCTTTCAACCTGGACTCTTATAAGGATTAAATTGCTGTCATATCTTCAAATCTTCCAATCTAAATCTTGACTCTTCAGTCTTTATCAGTTATCATTCTTCCTCTAGTGATTGCTTCACTTGCATTATTCATTATTACTTTAAATCAATCAATTTACCTGCAAAATAAACCAAACAACTAGAAAAAGTATCAAACTAGAAAATCAAAGAATTTAACACATTTAATCACAAATAATATGTAATTAACCAATCATTAAATATAATTAAATAACAATTTTGATGGTTAATCATTGATGTACATAACTTCTCAATAACTTCATTTGGAAATTTTTCTAGGAAAGGGTTCAAATTGTATTTTAGGCATGTGTATGAGTTATTTTGAAAATGTGTTATGTTGGAAATAGAAATGTGAGATTTTGAAAAACTACGTATTTTATAAAAAAAGCCGAAGCTGTGGTTGGTTTTGAAAATGGAAGATGATCACGAAATTATGGTTTGAAACTTGTATTCTTAGTACTGATAGACAGAGGGTTGGTAGATGGTTGGGGCCCTAAGAGGGGTTTCCAAGGCTACCACTAGTCCTAGGGGGGGGGATTGGTGATGGTAGTGATTTTTTGTAACCCCCTTAGCTGGTTGACATGACTATTGCATGCGAGTGCCTTGCCCAAAGGTGCCCCATGCCTTAGCCAAATTGGGGTTTGCTTGGCCAAGCAAACCCTTAGTGCAAAGTTGGCTTCGTAAGGACTTGGACACGTGCTTGATTTGGTATCAAAGTGGTTTGGCAAAAGGTCAAGTGACATGTAATGATTATGCCCCTGGCTCTCATCGTTATGGCTCATTGGCTAAAAGTATGTCTATTGTTGTCCCTAGGGTTTTGCTCACTAATGCTATTATAAGGAGTGCTCCACGAAGAGGGTGTCAATGCATTCTAAAGTCCAAGGTAGCACATGCATGGACACGTTGAGAAGAATCCATTGCCGGTGGAAGCCCCATGAATGGCTGAGGAAGGAAGCACATGCATGAGCAGGTTAGGTACAAGCAAGGATGCAAGCAAAGCTAGCTAGTAGGTTTCAAATGTGGTGCATTACGAACTTGGAATACCAAGCCATGGGTTAGGCATTGCTTGGCACACAAGTAAGACAAGTTAGGTACTATAGGTTCACAAGGAAGGCAGGTGCACGTAGTGTGAGGAAGTTATGAGCAGCAACTGACATGTGTAACTCAAGTGAGGCAGTTTTGTGCAGTTGATGGAATATACACAACATGAGGGGAAATTGCTGGCATGTGGACACAACATGTAGACAGTTTTGTAGCTTGTCTGAGGACAACGTTTGAACATTGTTTGGCGGTCGAACGTTGTATGACATTCGAATGTTGATTCTGTCTTTGCTTGATGGGCGTTCGAACGCCAGATAGGGTTTGATATTCCCACTCAAGTGGCATGCGTTCTTTTGTGAAAGTCATTTCCACACTCCATGTACAACTTGACTTTGCACTACCTTCAATAATTCAGCAGAACATTCGAATGTTAATTGACGTTCGAATGTGGTACTCAAGTACATCAGTGTTTTCCTTCTTTAGCTTCAACACGCCATGTCTCAATATTTCAACAGTTTGGTCTTCAAATAATT
Source organism: Ilex paraguariensis (assembly GCA_963454935.2). NCBI lineage: Eukaryota > Viridiplantae > Streptophyta > Magnoliopsida > Aquifoliales > Aquifoliaceae > Ilex > Ilex paraguariensis. Next base: position 378,944 of record CAUOFW020006924.1, read on the forward strand.
TCAAGGGAACGTTTGAACGTGAGTTGGTGTTTGAACGTTCTTGCTTTGGTTCAAGCTTTTCCCATTTTATCCCCCAAGATGTTGGTGTTGTTTTTAAGTTTGATAATTTGTTGCCTTTGAGTCCTTGTTCACTTTAGGACCTAAAATGTCATCATTTAAACTCCATCAAAGTATAATTAGTCTTAAAAATTTATAGCGACATACTAATTTTAACTACTAATCAACCACCTCTTCAACAGAAAGATCAATAGGTGAGGGAGCTAGAAGCTTTTCAATAACTAGAAGGCCTAGACTATACCTCGCTAGCTTCTCAAGAGTTACGAGCTCCTTGAAACTTCTTATTTTGCACTCCTCAACCTTCGTAACCCTGAGCTCCTCCGAATGATTCAGCTTAGGTCAATACTCTATTGATTCAAAGAAAGAAAAGTCAACATAGAAAAATCATGGCAAAAGAAGAAGATATGTTGGAATTTGGACACTCACCCAAGTTTTGGGGTTTCCCCCAAAGCTAAGGAAGATGGAGGACATCAGAAGCATCATTTGGATCCACCTCCCAAGCATCACCAGAAACATAGAAGAAGTGTTCCTTCTAGGACTTATGGGAAGAAAGAGCACCTATCACTAAGGCCTTGGCGTTAACGTATTTGGAGATGTAGAAAAAGCCATCTGTAGGGGAGCATTTGACATGTAAATAGTGGAGGAACTAGACCCAGGTCATTCTAACTCCAAAAAATTAACAGACCAACCAAGGTTCCACAGAAATTGGGAAACATTCTTGAAGGGTAGATGTTAAAAAATCGGAGAATGGCTTTGAGAAAGGTATGAATATAGGAAACCTAAGACCGGAATCAAAGGTCGAGACAAAGAAGTAGGTCTGTCCAGATAAGTACACGTTAAAACGCTCTACATTTGAAGTAGGGTAAACCATAATGCCCTCAAGAAATATTTAATGACTAACCAAAGACAAAAGTCTGCGCTCTAGATCAAAGTCGTGTCTAACCTCTTTAGATCTCCAAATCTGCCTAAGATACTAACCTCGCTTGGTGAAACAGCTCAGGTAGATCTGAGAACCCTTCTCTTAGGGGACCTTTTTCTCTTACCCAAGCTGGAGGTTCCCTCCTCAAGTGAATTCTCTAGAAGGAGATGAGGATCCAAAAGAGGAGCGTCCTATTTAGAAGTGGTTTGCTTATAACTTGCCATAAACAAAGGCTCCTTATCCTCCTCCAGCTCTATCACCCCTTGTTGAGGGAAGACTAGACCTTAGGATCCTCGTTTCCACCCCTAAACATAGTAGAGATGGAAGACCAAGTAGTAGAAGAGGATCTAGACATGTTTAACGTCAGAGGTTTGAGGCAACCCAACCTAAAATCAACCTAAGAGATACTCAGGAAGTAGTCCTTAATGAAGCGAGGATCTAGACACAAACAACCAAGCACAAAAACCTTGGCTATGGAAAATAGGTCCAAAAAGTGGGAAAGAGTTGCTAAAGACCTACCTTAGCCCCTAAAGTAACAAAAATGGAGCACTGAGAAATGAAGGCCCTGTGACCACAACCAAGGATCAAAATGATCTAGGATTAATGCAAAAAATCTTAAGGGAGGAAGAAAATGTACCTAGAAGATGAAGATGATAAGTAGAAGACAAAGAACCTAGACACCAACGAGACGAGCATCAGATAATAAGGAACCTGAGCTCAAAACCTCTTGAGTCACCTAAACCTTCGCTCCATTTCTTTCAAATCTCATAAGAACACACCAGGGGTTGCTAAGAAAATGGATAAAAACACTTAGGATTTTGAAGAAGTTTTGCTCAAATGAGAATTTGTATTTGTGAAAGGGTTTAAATAAGGAAATTTTAATAGTTCTCTCTCATCGTGCACATTAAATGCTCCTGTACGCCTCTCCACTTGGCTTGATATAAGAAGCACAATCTAAAAAATGAGGCGCCCCTTATGCCCCACGCCTGTATGATGCCATAATCCTAATAAAACTTTCCTATCACGTCCTTTCAATTGACTAAGACACCATTCTAAAAAGAAGCAACACCTCAGAAGTATAAAAGCTTAGTCCCAATCTACGCCCAAGACAAGCAAGTCGTGCTCAGGACTAGGCGGCAATTGATGATACCAAAAAATAATACCACAATTAAGTGGAAGGATATCTCGATATCTCATCTACGACATGGTTCAATAACAAGATTTGACCCCCGACCTCCAGTTGCACATCTAACCTCAAGCAAAGGTGTTCAAGTCGTCCACGTACGACCTCAACCAATGTTGAATAGGTCGTCCATATCATCTCATGAGGAAGTTCAGTATTTTTAACTCAGGTCAAGAGTATAGATCGAGCTCCCTTATTCACAAGTTGTCTAAAAGAAAAAGAGGTTATCCCAAGCAATATGACCTTTCACAGATATGGAAGATCACATTGTATCCAAGCTCGGACATAGGTCACGACTCCACGTTAGCATGTTCTAGAATACCAAGTCACACCTACGAAATGTAACCTCTAACGGCCAAATATTCCTCTTACAAAATCCTAACAAATTTGAGGACTATGTGATGATGACATGAGGACCACCCACCTGTGGGTATTAATACAAGAGGCAGTCCCTCATACACGAGGGGTAGTAATCTCAACAGTTGTAACCTTTATCTTTTTTCCCAAGTAATAGAAAAATCCCCCAAGAAGCAAAAGACTCCACTCGAACAGATTAGTCAAGCTCTTCAACTATTGAACCACTATATTCCTTATGTTCTTTTTACTTTCTAGCTTGTACCTCTACATTTCGCTTCCCATAGAATACTACACAGCCTCTAGACTCTGCTATTCATTGTTCACTCACTCACCATTCTTACTATAATCATTATTCCATAGCTTTGATCTTCTCAACTTAAGCACCTAGATGACGCTTTTGAGTTGTTATATCATAAGTGCAAATCAAATGATGTGTTTTTTTATCATTAAAAATTTTAAAACTGACGACTTGGGAAAACATCCTTCATGTGTTGTACACGCATTTACCTAAATCCTTAAAAAGTAAATACTTGTACTTATTGACAAAAAAGACGACTAGACTACACTTGTTTTTAATTGGGGAATTTAGAAGCCGGTAAAATTTTTTAAACTTATTTGAGTAAAAGTACAAGTCAAAAACTTATTTGGGATAAAATGCATATTTTTAAAATATGCCACTATTGCTATCAGTAAACAGCAGATGGATGGCAACCCTATTGTATTCCTTTCGTTTTTATTGGCTACAACCAAGTAATAGGAGGCAAAATAGGGACATATTTTCTCTAACAGTTTCTCTTTCTTCATATTTTCTCTTACACTATTTATATTAATATTATAACAACACAATTACACTAATCAATTACAATTATCCTATAATACAACAAACAGTTATTCATGCGTTCTAATAAATCAAACAGTTATATAAAACAATTACATAAAATTATGACACCAACCTAATTTGTTATTCAATTGTTTACATAAATTAAATAGTTGCACTATTTAGTATCGTGACATCATTACACCATCATGCCTTAACAATTACATGAGACTGTGATTGTTACACCCATTAAAAAAATAGTTACACCTATTAAAAAAAAATTACACTCATTAAAAAATAGTTACACCCATTAAAAAATTAGTTACACCCATTAACAAAGTAGTTACACCCTTTAAAAAACAGTTACACCCATTAAAAAAAAAAGAAGTTCTTTTTTTTTTTACATTCCAACAACGAACAATACATAATATCTAACAAAAAATTTTGACCGATTCTTTTTTTTTTTTTTTTTGGAAAAATTCAGAGTTTGATCAATCATCATAGTAAAGGACTTTATTCCTTTTGGTAAGATGATGTGGAAGCGAGGTTGGTGGCATGAGACGTCACACACACACACACACACACATATATATATATATATATATATGATTTTTGGGACTTCAATTGTATTTTTAATCGTGTTGGTTTCAATTCAGATCTTATTGCCAAATCCCCAGAACTTTTTGACTATTTTTGTAATTATGCAGGTGAAGATGTTTTTAGCTTTGTCTTTACCTGGAATACTAATAATTGCAAGGTTTCACTTTGGTGTCTCTATTGCGATGCCATGAAAAATCAATTAATTGATCATGTACCTATCTTTTTGTTAAGAATTGCACGACGACAAAGAGAGTCTTTAAAAACAAGTTTAAAGTTTCATCTTATTCTTGATATTAACGACTGACATTATGATTGACACTATAAACAATGGCTGGAGACTATAGTCTCAGAAGAATTTTGTCAAGAAATGATAAATAAACTTGATGGTATAACTGTTAGAACCCAAGTTTTTCCATATAAATATGCATATTATTCCGATGAATATAAAAATGCTTTTCATGCATATTGACGTGCATATTATTTTAATCCGTATAAGGATACTCATTATTTTAATGCATATAAAAATGCTTATTATCCTTTACTCTCTATAAAGACATCATCACATAAATGTGATATGGATGATAACCCGTCAATACAACTTAAAGTTGTTGCTTATTTGTCAAATAAAGTTGACAACAAAGAAAAGTTGTCAGGAGATAAATATCTCTCTATTATTCCAAAATCTTTGACTTTGTCTCCATATATGGATTTCATAACTTCATTAAAGGGATATATCCTTATGATATTAATGACCCTAGACAAATCAAGGAATGTTTAGTCCAATTTGGGAAAAATTACCCGCTTGAGTTTAAAAGTAAAATCCTAACGGAATGTCTTAAAGACATAAATAAAGAAGAAGATAAATCTTCAATTGATAAAATTTCATCTTCTACATCAATGGTTCCCTTTCCCAGTATAAACACTGGAACTAATTTAAACCCTGTTAAAGTTCTTAAAGAACTAATTAAAAAAGAAAAACCCCATTTAAATTCTGAGTAGCTTAAAACAGCAGTTCTGGAGGAATTCGATTTTCAAATCATGTCTACTTTTGGCATGAGCAAATCTGAAAAGATGAATCTCGTCAACACTCCTGTAGTTGCCATAAATGTCAGATTATTGAAGAATGTCTTAAAGACATAGATAAAGAAGAAGATAAATCTTCAACTAATAAAGCTTCATCTTCTACATCAATAGTTCCCTCTACCAGTATAAATACTGGATCTAATCTCAATCATGTTGAAGTTCTTAAAGAACTAATTAAAAAAGACAAACCCCGTTTAAATTCTGAGTAGCTTAAAGCGATAGTTATGGGAGAATTCCTTCTTCAAATTATGTCTACATTCGGCATGACTAAAATAGAGAAGATGAATCTCATCAACACTCCTACAGTTGCCATAAAAAGCAAAGGAAAAGATAAAGTTGAGGAAGAAAATAGGAAATCTCCTACTCCTATTAATTCTGATGACGATTTTATAGATTCCCAGAGATATACCTATCTTAAAGGTGACATTGAAATTAACGAAGATTTGTTAAATGTTGATATGGAGATAAATTTCTATGATGACAGAGATAATATACTGTCTACTTTTATTTTTTAGGAAATGATCAGGTAAACCTAATTTCTTGGAAGCAGTGACGCACGCCCTGATGTCACTACAAAGAAGTGACGTATGCCCTTACGTCACTACAACGACTGTGAATAGTGTACAATAAAAAGTGCACAGTATTTATGACGTAAGCAATGACGTCATTGTAAAATATTAAAGTTAGGAACAATATAAAATTGTGAATAGGAATTTTGTTTTTGAAATTTGGATTTCATGTCCGGCTCTATATAAAGAGATGAATGCCCGACTTGTGGAGTACCTCATTTCCTTATATATATATATATATATATCACTTATACTTTGCACTCATACTCCTTCATTTTCATCTTCTAACACGAATACCTTTGCTTTTGCTCCCTCTTGCTCTTTGTAAACTCCTATTTTACCTCTCATTACTATTGTAAATCTTTGCATATTTGTTTCCCAAATAACTATCAGTAATGACTACATAAATTAAGGAAGGGTGTTTAGGTAAAAAAAAATTTAATTCATTTTGAATTTCATACCTAAACACAAAAATTTTCATAAAAATTATACTTAATAGAATAAACAACTTATCCATACATTTTTACTCAAATAAGTTTTAGAAATTATACCCACACCCAAAAAACCTTTTTTAATTTCACACACAAAAAAAGTATTCAATTGGTCATGGATTGACTATGGGCTGGGCTCAACATATTCTGGTAGAGTGGGTTAAAATAAAGAACTGCATGATGTCTGTAGAATCTGAAAGAAGAATATGACCCAAAATAATATGAATTGAGGAAACATTCATGACATTCTGGGCTTGGGTAGAGTGGTTAGGTAGGTTGAGAGTCCAATCCAAGTACAACACAAGTTATAAAACCTTCTCAATCCAAATTTCACCCAAGCTTTTCAAACAAATTATTGGGCATGTTTAAATTTTTTATGTCAAATTACACAACTTAAGCAGAAATTTGGCTTAAAATCGAGTTCAATTCATGTAATGGTTGTTGAACTTGAATTTACTCATTCGGGTTGGGTCTAGGTTAGGTTCGAAAATCCAAGACCCCTAACTTGAGTATTTCCCATATTTAAATATTTTAGGATGTTTTAAACCCATGCCCAATTTGATTATTGTAAATCTATGTCCAACTGTTGAATATTTTGGTTTGGGCTCGAGTTAACCGGTCCACCTTGCACTTTATCTGAAATTGGGGTGTTTAGTCATATCATTGTTCAAATTTTTTTTTTTGTAAACAGAATATCGTTCTTTTTTTTTTTTTTTTGCTATTGGAGAAAAGAGGGGCGGCAAGGAGAGCGCCAAAATATTATGCCATTAGGTCCTTATTAATGGGATTGTGATGTTTCTAACTGTGTCAGTTATTTCTCATAGAAATGAATCTAATTAGGCTAGTATAACAATCAACCACCGAGTTCCAGTATAAACTCTAACACTCAAACCTTTAATTTTAACATGAAAATTTTGATTAATATCCCACTGAACCACCCCATGTGTTGGCATATCGTTGTTCATTCAACTAAAGTTGCAATTCTACGTAAAAAGACCATCAACCCATGTGACATCAGTGTTATCTATGTCGCAACTCCAATTAACAGGTCAAAAGTACAATCCCATTTATTGTAGTTATTAATGTTCTTACACATTGTTGTACAACACACTTTACAAAAAAATTTGATCTTCTCAATTTTTAATTTCACTTAAGTTTAATTGTCCATCGCTGAAGTCGAGTTCTTTACTGAGTGTGATAGTGATTAATAAAAAATCATAGGCCATTATTGACGGCCTTTATTAAATGTCAATTAAATTCGTAAAACCGGTCCATCTTTTTAATTCGTCAAGTTCCTCTTAAAAATTAACAAAACATAGGTTTGCAGGTCTATTCGGTTAGTAAAGTTGTTGTTTTGTGTAATGAAAAGTCGTTGATTCAAACCCCAAACTCTCACCCTCTCCTTTATAATGTAACTTAGGGTTGTTTATCAAAAAAATTGGACAAATTACCCCTGGAAATATCTGAAGACAGGTCACAATTAGGTGAGGCCATATCTAGCACAAGATACAAAGCTCAACATAATGTACACTCATTATGGCATGGCAAAGTAGGCCTATTTGGGTCATTTCAGGTTTCTATCTAGATCAAGTTGATCTCAAATTCTAAGTATAAATGATATTCTATGTCAAATTGATCTCCCACAAGTGGCATTCTTGACAAGTTGCTATGACAGCTCTACTAGTTTAGAGACACACCAACACATGATTTTGTATCCATTTAAATCACACTTGCCCCGTTAATGTTATACCAGATCCTCCTTTGACTGCATAACTTATAGTTGGGCATATTGGGTAGTTGTGCATTTCCTTACCCTTTTGGCTCTTGTCCCCTTCCCTAAAAGGCTTTGTCCCACACCTCATAATTTCATCTTATTTGAAATCAAATTTCTTCTATATATATATATTATTTTTGGGTGCAATGTCTTCACACCTTTCTAAGAGAATAAAATATTATGTGGCACTTCAACTCAACTGTGGGACATTCCTTGAGTAATTTACAAGACTAGCCTACCATGTTTTTGAGTAGGATGCACTTTGGAGCACCCAAAAACAATGCAATGATCTTTGTAGGTTCATCATGTGTTTCACACAATATAGTCAAATCTTTTATCTAAAATAGCTATGTGATGAGAATTGAGCTGCCAAGTTCAACTGGGTCATGGAGTAGACTACAAGGCCAAGTGAATCCAAGGCCACGTCCAATTTGATGTGTTAGAATCTTGACTACTCAAATCTCATCTAGAAGTAATTTTAGATTTGTGACCTAAATTTGGACAATTCAAGCAAATATGGATGTTTTGACATTTTTTACCCCTAGGTAGGAACAGGGGTTCTAGATATAAATATGAGGGTGACCAAATTGGTAAGTTCAACATAATTCTTTGTGCACATGTTGAGATAGGGAACAGATAAGCATGGTGCTCCAAAAGCCCGCAAATCTACAAAAAGATGAGCAAGGGAAATGCTTGTGATTTGTTCAATGTCTGCCTAATAAATTTTATATATTCCATTGTATTATAGTTTATTTAAATATGTCTCTATAATTTTATACCCTGTTCTTTGTTCATATCCAATAGAAAATGATAAAAAGGAATCTGAAATGAAGACATTAGAATAGAGATCCCATGCGCAATGCTCAATTCTTATCCTTTTCCTCTTTAGGGAGGATAAATAGAAGAAAGCATTTAAGCATGCATATGTCAGCATCTACTTTTTGGAGGTGAAAAAGTTGATGTTTTCAAATATCCCTTCCTAGACAATTCTTATCTTTTTGGGAGTTTAGGTAATTAAGTGGGACCTAGATTCTATTGTAAAATGAGAGAGAGAGAGAGAGAGAGAGAGAGAGAGAGAGAGAGAGAGAGAGAGAGTTAGAAGCAGGTGGATTGGGAAGATGTTGTAGGCTTTTGATCTATAGTTTAAGAGCATTCTTAGAAAAAGCAATGATAACCCAAATTAGGTCAAAAAATTGCTTCAGCCTCAACTAATACAAAGTTCCATGCTCATCTTTTCATCCTTTCACATGATAAAGTAACCCATCACTTTATAGGCTGGTTTGTGTATGGACCAATGTTAGGATTCATCTCCATCTGAAATTATACTCACAAATCCTTACGCATAGTTTTAGTATTGGATTATCCTTGGCATTTTTAAAAAAGAGTAATACTATTTGAATTTAAAAATTTAACCTAATTTGTTAACCTAAGAGCATCTCCAATACACTTTCTATTCTCACTAAATTCTCTATTCTAGAGAATTAACTCTTAAAAATTTATCTTCAATAGTATTTCTTTTAGAATAAAGAATGGAGTCAGAATAAAGAGTCTATTAGAAATACTCTAATGATATAATTTTATTGGAACTATTGGATCAACATTAAATTCTAACAACAAATTTAATTATAAGAGAGAGAAGAAGATGACGAATTTGGTATACTAATTGGTTTTGGTGGCAATAGTGACCCTTTTTGTGTTTGTTGCTTTTGTGCTGGATAGGTGAAAGGCAATGGGGGAAGGGTGGCGAGAATTTTGGTGGCGGTGGTGGTTTCAATTGGTGGAGGTGGTAAGACAGATGTTCTATATGTGTATTATTTATATAGGTGTTCTACAAAATCTTATCTAGTTTTACTGCCTTTTCTATCTATATAATAAAGTAGCTTATAATTCAAATTTTAAAAAGATAATACAAAATGACTTTTACTTTTCGCGGTTCAAATCACGTTAAATTTTACTTTAGAGTTAATATAACCTGCTAATATTAACACCCTAAATTTAATAGGAAAAATAAGGCCCTAAGGGTGTGTTTGAATTGATTTTTTAAAACTACTTCTAGAAATTATTTCTCATAAGTACTTTTAAAAAAAAATAGTTTTTGACACCGTCCTATCACTACCACTACCTTTACCACCACCACCACCCCCGCCATCACTGCCACCACCACCATCGTCGCCACCACCTTCGCCACCGCCACCACAACCACCTCCGCCACAACCACGGCCGCCATTATTGCCACCGCCGCCGCCGCCGCCACCACCACCACCATTGCCGTTATCGTCGTCGTCACCACCGCCACCATCACGATCATTACCACCCATCACAACCATCATCGTCTTCTACCACCACCATTGCCACTCACCACCTCTCACCTCCATTACAACCGATGCTTAAATTCAGTTGTCTTTTCTCTATATTTGTGATTTAATTTTGGATATGAATACAAATATGTTTATTGTTTACTATTTTTTATTACTCTGTACCTTTAGGCACAGACAATAGGTACAAAGTAATAACTAGTATTCAAATAAAACAAGTGTGCCTAGTCTAACGCATTACTCATACTCCTCCATATGATCAGTTGAGTGTTTGGTTTAGTTATCAGAACAAGAGTTTTAATTCTAGATTTTTTAGTCACCAATCTTACGCATCAGTTCAAACACAATACGCCTAACAAATAGATCAAATTAGGGCTAAGTTCTCCAACATAAATAATGAAACATATGAAGTTAAGGTCAAAGAATCCTCGAATTTGAAATGACATTTACACCCCCTAATTTACACCCCAAGATTAGGCGGAGGAGTGAGACAAATAGGGGAGGAGATTGGGTGGGAGTTGTGTGTATTCACTCCAAAAAGGCTGATTTGAAGTGGGAAAGGACAGCAAGTATAAAGTTGTAAAGTTATGTAGGGTTGGAGAGGAAAATGCCAACCTGCCTTCTTTCCTTTTCTCTCCCATCTTTTCTGCATCAAGACAAAAAACCAATTTAGCTTTCCTTGAGACCAAAGCATACTACCTTGCCTTTATCCTCCCTTTGATTAATTTTTCCATGATAACCTTTTGTAGCTTTTGTCATAAACAATCACCTACCTTACATATTAGGGATTTGATAATGGTATTGAATTAAAAATTTCAATATTGTATCTTAATTTCTATTTTATGAAGTAAGAAAAAATTATCATATTTGTGGGGAATTTGCTATATTTGTAGGTGTTTTTATCACTTTTGTGATAACTATTTTTATTATTTTTTTGAGTACCGCAATAATAATAAAAACACCCACAAATATGATAAAAACTTAGAACAATGCTTTCGTCGTATGTTGACAAACTTAAGACAATGCTTTCATCATATGTTGTGAGTAAAGAAAGAAAATACAAAATTTAGGACAATGCTTGGTTTTGGTTGAGTATATGATAATCCTTTGCTATTATTTACTCTACTTAAAGCTCAATACAACTCAATTAAGCTTCGTAATGTTGGGGATTAAAAGGAGTTTCGAGATAATAAGGTGATCCATTTAGAAAAGTAAGCTTTAGGGTATATCTAATTCTGATTTAAATTTGAGTAAAAAAATCTTAAAAAATTTGCTCCAACATTTACTTAAACTTATATCAAATTAAGAGAGATTTTTTTTTATTCAAATTAAGAGGGACTCAAATCCTTACCAAAATCTTTAATTGTGAGATTTCATCATCTTTTAAAGATCCAACTGTCATATTTACTCTCATTTAATTTTGGGTTTGCCCTCATTTAAATTTAAATTTCTCATTTTTTAAATTTGAGTTTTTCCATTGGAGTCATTTATATCAAATCAAGCTCTTTACTCAAATATTAACTTAAATTTGAGTAAAAATTTAAGTTATAGTTAAAAATGCTCTTATAACAATAAAATTGATTGCATCAGCCCAAACAAGGCTAACCCTTTAGGTCGGGGGATAGTAAGGTGTGACCAGCATCTTATCCGTTGGCCAAGTTCCGCTCATCGCCTTGCCTAATTATTTTTAATCAAGAAACAAACTTCATTAATTGAGATCTAAAAGAAGGATTACAATCCACTAATAATAAAGCCAATAACTTACATGGTGGGTTGGAGACCCAATTTAAAGATAAAGAATTAGTATGACTAATCTTAGTTACCGAATGAACTACTTTGTTTAAAATACGATGCTGAAATGAGAGGGTTAGAACAAAAATAGTTGCAATAGCCTTGATGTCGTCAATAACACTGCTATTTTCCATGGTGGTGCATCTTCCCCTGTGCAAAGTAGAATTACTGCTTGGTTGTCGCTTTCCACGATTGCTCCTGGGAATTACAAACTTTCAGCTATTAGATATGCTTCGCCTATAGCAGCTGCTTCCGAGTGAAGGGTTGAAACTGCTAGTATACGTTTTGTTTTTCTTTCTAACAATTTTCTTGCGTCGCTCATGAGAACTACTCCACAACTTGCCTGTTCTGAGTTGGCCATACAAGTTTCATCGCCTTGATCGCCTGCTATACCGACAAGGAATCGGTTCAACTAAAAAAAGGATTGGGATAATCTCGAGCAACTAAAAAAAAAAAGGAGATCAGGCTCAAAGTGAAGGGAAAGTGGGTTAACCCCTATTTCCCATCGATCAATTTTAGCTTGGTAATGGGGCTGGTAATGAGTTCAAAAAAATAAAAAAGAAGCATATGAAAGAAGTTATTTTTCATCCAAAAAGAGTTCTTCTAGTATGAATAGTTTTTAATTCATTCAATCTATATTGTTAAAATAGAACATCCTCCTTAAGTTCTTTAAACTCTTTGACTTAAAAAAATAAAACAACGACCCAAATCATTTAAATTTAACAGCTTATTTAATTACTTACATTTTAGCCTTTTTACCACAATAATTCTTTCTATTTACATTTAACCTGTTAATCAAAATAAATATTTAAATCACTAATTACGTTTTACTACTCACTTACGTTTTAACATTACACATGGCGACTATAAAGGAGTTATCAATCAATCAGTTTTTAGGGTGATTTAACATTAGCAGAATAGAACTTAAAGAAATTAATACTTGAGTGGTACTATAAACTAGATTATCTAGTTTCCTTTTTTTTTTTTTTTTTAATTTTCTCACTATTTGTCAAATTTTGGAGTTAAGAATACATATCGGAATATTAAAGTGTATTTGTCCAGTAAAATAGTTATTTGAGCAATGAAAACTACAATAACGTTTTGGTATGACTTCTACAAATATACGGAATTACTAGATTATTTAACCGAAACTCTGGCGGTGTCATGTAGTATACCCGGATTCTTCTACCTGAAATCAATATACATTTTTTTTATGAATTGTTAAATCATTGTTAAAAGTGCACCATTTTCTTATTAAAATAAAATCAAACAACTCAATATTACAATGACAGAAAATATAGGTCAGAAAGAGGTATGCTGAACAACTAAAAGACTTGAAAGACAAACAGAAAGATGGCCGAAACGAGAAGAACAAGAAAATATATACGCCCTTGATAAGGAAAGAATTAATATCTCGACAAATAAAAAATGTCAAAGGAAATAATTACAACTCATTGGTTATTTCAAATCAATAACTATCAACGCTTTAATTAGTTCGATTCTTAAAGTCACATCAGTTTATTAATCCAAAATTGTCAAAAGGGCCGACAAACTTGATTAATTGTCTTAGTGCAAGTTACGAATTAATAAGGATAATGTCAAACAAGAGAAAACAATAGAGATCTACAAAAAGAAAAAGCCAATAAATGAGAGAAAACAGATTTGCATAGTTAAGGTCAACGGTTTGTTCTTTGTGATTTGCACTTTATTCCCGAAAAAAGTTTAAATTGTCTTTTTTTTTTTTTAAATTTTGAATATTAAGTGTCTCACATTATAGTCCGAATTTCTTTAAAATGTTAGCAATGTATATCAAAAGTGATGGGACTCTTCTGAAAAAGCCTATGATGAAGACACGTGTCCTCGGGGATTTCTGGAACAATTTTGCTCGGGTTCAAGCACCATCGGCAAAAGCTTCCTCTCCCCAAGGTACCTCACATATAGGATCACATATTCGGTACAGTATACAAAGACATGTGTCCTCGGTCACCATGTACCTCGGGAACACACCACCCCTTGGTCCCCCGAGGTGAGACTTTCCTCGGCACCGAGGGTCACTCCATCCTGGACGCTTCCCCTACTCCCGGATAAAGCTACTGACAAAACCGGACATCAGCCTATGCCAGTATGGACTAGTCATCATGAGCTCTTCTTACACAAGTAATGTCAGAACGTGCTGGAATACCGACGTAACAGCCAATAAGGGATGGACGTGTGGCAAATAATGTCACATCCGAAGCAGACAAACCGCGTGCCGCTGCTGGCACGCGACTTGGGAAAGCAAACAATTAATTACACCCTTCTGTTGACGAGACCGCATTTAATGCGGTAAGGTTCGGATACGAAAGGCAATAAATGCTCCTATTACAGAGCATTTATTGCATCCTTCCCGAAAGGAGCATATTGTACCGTCGGCGTCCCGACAACTCACCATTAATTGCTCGGGACCCCGAGCAGTCAATTAGAGAAGACATTCCTCATCAAATGATTACGCACGCTACCTGTGCCTGATGATCACCTACTGACCACACTGACAGCAATCATGATCTTCTAAGGTATAAATACCCCTCCCAAAAGACAAAGCGGGATGCAATCAAAAAACTCCCTACTACGAAATATCCTTCTCAGTGTTTTCTCCTTCCTCTCTCTCATTCAAAGACTGACTAGATCGTCGGAGGGGATACGCCGGAAAACACTCCGGCGCCCTTCTAACCTGTTCTCTTTTGTTCCAGGAAATACCTTTCGCACGTACAAGATCGTTCCTCCTTTCCCAGGATCTTCCTTCACCGCTCCAGGTTGCCACCGTTCCTTGTAGGCTGTTTCGAGCAGTGTGCTTGGCCACTCAACCGGCTCACCCAAAGTTCATCAGGGGAGAGATCTGTTCCCAATATCTTATATATCGTGCAGGATCAAGCCCGCACAATCTGGCGCCGTCTGTGGGAAACGAGTAGTTTTCCTAATCTTTTCTCTATAAAAGAACAGTGACCATGGTGAACACCAGACAGAAAGGGAAAGGACCCCATCAACGGAGTCATGAGTTGCAAGCTCCCTGCCATCACGGAGGGAGGGATCGCACCAGTACGATTAAAAGTGCCTCTACTCGGTCAAGGGGGGTAACCCCTCAAACCAGTATGGGTATCAGGTCAGGAGGATCAGCCCCCTTGGCCCGTCAGCTGGCAGAGGTGATTGAAGAGAAATTTGGCGATAGATTACGTCAGCTGGAGAAGGACAATGTAAACGTCCTTAGCCGGCTCGACGAGTTTGCTGCCTCAGGCGGAGGGTCGAGGGATTCATTCCTCTCTCGAGGACTCCCCGTCCATGAGGCGGAGACAAAGGATCTAAGGAACCACCTGGATCACAAAGCAGAAAGCTCCAGGGCCCCGAAGCGACCCAGGGCCGGCGAATGCCATCTTGACAACCATTCCAGGAAAGCAAGGCCATTGGCCCTGGACGACCTCCGGCGAGGTTTATCCAGACGGAGGAAGGGAGATGAATCCGAGGAGGACTCAACCCAATCTACACGACGCCCAGGAAACGAGGGGCTTACCGACGAACCCAGAGACTTCAGGAGGCATCCCGCAAGGGAAGTAGATCTCAGAGCCCGATTAGACTCCAGGAGAAAGGGCAAGACGATCCAGGACGAGGCCGAGGACGAAGTCATGCAAACACCCTTCACGAGGGAAATCAGCGAGATGGACGTCTCAAGAAAGTTCGTCGTGCCACGGTTCAAGACCTATGATGGGCGATCTGATCCCGATGCCCATATCAGACAGTATAAGCAGATGATGTCCCTCTATCATTCGGACCAACGGTTTCTATGCCGGGTATTCCCTATGAGCTTGGGGGACTCCGCGATGAGGTGGTTCGAGGCGCTTCCCCCAAACAGTATTGGGTCCTGGAAAGAATTGACAAGGCAGTTCCTAACCCGATTCATCACGGGGAGTAAGCGCCCAAAGGACATTGGATCACTGCTGACCCTCAGGAGGAGGGAATCCGAGACTCTTCGCCAGTACGCCATCCGATACTGGGAAGAAGTCAATGAGGTCGAGGGATGCTCGGAGGTCATGGCAGCAGCATCATTCCGGCTCGGCTTGGCCAGGGACACGGACCTGTACCGATCCCTGACCAAAAAGACTCCCTCGGATATGGGGGAACTGATGGCCCGAATCAACAAGTACTCAAGGGTCGAGGACGAGATGGGGGGCAACAAAGGCCGAGCCCTCCAACCCAAGAGAAAGGAAAAAGAGCACGAAGATATTCCCCGGAAGGGATTGCTACCCCGTCCAGGGGGTTCGTCCAGAGGAGTTCACACCGTCTTCAAGGAACCCATCTTCAGGTTGCTCCATAAAATCAAACATGAACCGTTTTTCAAATGGCCGCCCAGGATGCAAAGCGACCTCTCCACCCGTGATCAAACAGTAAGATGCTCATATCACCGGGATGTCGGGCATCGCACCGAGAGCTGCAGGGTGTTCAAGTCATTCTTGGAGAGCTTAGTCCGAGATGGATATCTGAAAGAATACATAGAGCCCAGGCCAGAAGAGAAACGAGCTCATGCCCCGACCGAGGAACCAAACAACGTCATAGACGTCATCCATGTGTGTCCACTGGAGCGCCCCACGTCCAAAGAGCTCGAATCCGACCTCAAGAGGGTAGCTTTTACCAGAAAGGTAGCCGAAGGAGGTGTGGGCCCATCAAGCAAAAGGGCCAGGATGGGTGAGCTTGGCATTATGTTCTCTGACGCGGATTTGACGGGCGTGGTGATTCCTCATAACGACGCCCTTGTCTTAACCCTGAAGATAGGGAAATTCGATGTCAAGAGAATCTTGATTGATTCAGGGAGTTCCTCGGAGGTGATGTACTTCGAGACTTTGAAGCGGATGGGTTTTGGCCCCAAAGACTTGACCAAAATCAGGACACCCCTCATCGGGTTCAACGGCTCTTTCGCCTTGCCCGTGGGGAAAATTACATTACCGGTCGCCACTGGTCCCTTCGTCATCGACACAGAGTTTGTGGTGATCGACACGGACTCCCCTTACAACGTGATTATGGGTCGAACATGGCTACATGCTTTGGGAGCGGTACACTCCACTCTCCATCAAAAGTTGAAGTTCGCCACGCCAGAGGGCGTCATGGAGATCCGGGGAGATCAAGCGTCTGCGAAGAACTGTTTTTATTCGGCCGTCCGAGCCGGGCGTCCGGCCAGGAGAAGGGGCGAGCACCGGAAGAGATCATAGAAAAATAGCAATTACAGTCCGGGCGTCCGGGGATGGATGACCCCCGGGTAGACCCAGCGGAACGGTCGGTTGAAGACCTCCGGAAGGTGCCCTTGGTAGAAGGAGAAGAAGAGAAGTATTTCCTAGTTGGGACCTCGATGCCCGCAGCCGAACAGGAGGAGATGATCAGGTTCTTAAGAGGGAATACAGACGTGTTCGCCTGGAACGAAATGGAAATGACAGGGGTAGACCCCGAAATAATTACTCACAGGCTGCATGTTGACCCATCTCACAAGCCAGTAAAGCAAAGGCCACGACGTATGGCCCCGCATCACACCAACGCGGTCAATGAGGAAATAGACAAACTCCTGAGAGCTGGCGCCATTCGAGAGATACAGTTCCCAGAATGGCTGTCCAATACAGTATGTGCAAAAAAGAAAGGGGGGAAATGGCGTGTTTGCGTGGATTTCACAGATCTAAACAAGGCATGTCCCAAGGACGACTACCCCCTGCCGAAGGTGGACCAGCTGGTAGATGCCACAGCCGGATATGAACGAATGGACTTCCTGGATGCTCGAGCGGGATATCATCAGATCCCTCTTTATGCCCCGGACCAAGAAAAAACGGCGTTTATCACTCCGAAGGGAGTTTATTGTTATAAAGTGATGCCATTTGGATTGAAGAACGCCGGGGCAACATACCAAAGATTGATGAATCGGATGTTCAAGAGACAGATCGGCAACACCATGGAGGTCTACATAGACGACATGCTGGTAAAAAGCAAACGGAGTGGTGATCATCTTACAGATTTGGCGGATACCTTCTCCACTCTCAGGGAGTATGGGTTGAAGCTAAATGCAGCAAAGTGCGTCTTCGGAGTGGAGTCGGGAAAATTCCTCGGGTATCTGGTTAGTCATCGGGGAATCGAAGCCAACCCGGATCAGATTAAAGCAATCCTGGATATCCGAAGCCCTCGTACTGTCCGAGAAGTCCAGAAACTCACGGGGATGCTGGCTGCACTTAACCGATTCGTCTCACGCTCCTCGGATAAATGCAAACCCTTCTTTGGAGCAATCAAATGTGCTGGGAAGAGTATTTGGAGCCAGGGGTGCGAGGACGCCCTGGCTGGGATCAAAGAATACCTGAGGACTCTTCCAACCCTATCCGTCCCCATCCAGGGAGAGATGTGTTCCTATACCTGGCAGTTTCAGAATTTGCAGTAAGCGGAGTACTTATCCGTGAGCATGAGCACCGACAGAAGCCGATTTACTACATCAGCAAGGCGCTCCTGGATGCAGAGACAAGATATCTGCCCCTAGAAAAACTGGCCCTGTCCTTGGTCACCACTGCGAGGAAACTGCGCCATTACTTCCAGGCGCACCCAATCACTGTCCTAACTGATCAGCCCTTGAAGGCAATTTTGAGGAAAGCTGAACTCTCCGGAAGGATCTCCAAATGGGCTGTAGAGTTGGGGGAGCACGACATTCATTTCAAACCCCGAACTGCAATAAAGGGACAAATACTGGCGGACTTCATAGCCGAGTTTTCGGGGAGAATCCTGTTCTAGAAGGATCGCCTCCTCCCAACTTAGCATCTCCAACAAATGTTGAAGGATCGCCATGGCTTTTATGTGTGGATGGTTCATCGAACAGCAAGGGGTCCGGAATCGGTGTCTTGCTGATCTCCAGAAGGGATTATTGCAGAGCAGGCCATCCGGTTGGGGTTCAAAGCATCGAACAATGAAGCGGAATATGAGGCACTCATCTCAGGACTTCGGTTAGCTGAGGCGACTGGAGTTACCAATTTGATCGTGCATTGCGATTCCATGCTGGTGGTCAATCAAGTCAATGGGGAATTCGAAACAAGGGACCCTAGGATGAAGGCGTACCATCACCAGGCAACGACCGTTATCCAAAGGTTCGACCGATTTGAAATCAAGCAGGTGTCCCGCGACAAGAACACACATGCCGACGCCCTGGCTTGTCTAGCCTCGGCAGTGGACTCCTCCCAGTCGCGCAGGATCACCATTGAGTATCTTCCCACATCCTGCATTGATCATACTCTTGAGGCGATGGTCATCCAGGACGCGCCCCAGCAGCTCAGTTGGATCGATCCCTTTGTCAAATTCCTAACGACGGGAGATCTCCCGGAGTGTCCAAGGGAAGCTAGAAAGATAAGGATGAAAGCTCCAAGATTTTGGGTCTCTTCGGATCAGAAGCTTTACCGGAGGTCTTTCTCAGGACCTTACTTGCTATGCGTCCGAGAAGATCAAGTAAAGACCTCCTGTACGAAGTGCATGAAGGAATATGTGGGGGGCACTCTGGAGGACGATCAATGGCGCACCGCATTATGTCTCAGGGGTATTGGTGGCCGCGAATGCAAAGGGACGCAAGGGCATATGTCCAAAAATGCGCCCAGTGCCAGAGGTTCTCCCCTGCGATCAGGCAACCTGCGGGGGACTTACACCCCCTCACCAGCCCTTGGCCATTCGCTCAATGGGGGCTTGATTTGGTTGGACCTCTGCCTAAAGCTCCGGGAAACAAGAAGTTCCTCATCGTGGCCACAGATTACTTCACCAAATGGGTAGAAGCGGAGCCGTTGAGTCACATCCGAGACATAGACGCCAAAAAGTTCGTCTGGGAGAACATAGTCGTCAGATTTGGCATTCCTCGCGCACTGATATCGGATAACGGGACCCAGTTCACTGGCGGGCGCTTTAAGTCTTTCTGTGAGCATCTCGGGATCCGTAACTTCTACTCCACCCCTGCATACCCACAAGCCAATGGGCAGGCGGAGGCCACCAACAAGACAATTATCAATGGGATCAAGAAGAGGCTGGAGAGAGCCAAGGGAAAGTGGGCGACAGAGCTGTTAAACATTTTATGGGTGTACAGGACAACCCCTCGGTCATCAACGGGCGAAACCCCCTACTCCCTGGCATACGGGATGGAGGCAATCATACCCCTCGAAGTAGGGCTTCCGACCATAAGGACCCAAGCTTTCGATGAAGGGGGAATGATCATCAACTGGGATTGGATCTGGACCTACTGGAAGAAAGAAGGGAGGAAACCGCCTTGAAGATAACCAAGTATCAAGAGAAGATCTCCCAGCTATACAACAGAGGGTCAAGACTCGAGAATTCCGGATAGGCGACCTGGTCCTCAGAAGGGTAACGGCCAATACCCGGGATCCAACAGAGGGAAAGATGGGACCTAACTGGGAAGGGCCTTACAAAGTAATATCAATCGGGGGCGCCGGGTCGTATGGATTAGAAGATATGAGTGGAAGACCTGTAATACGACCATGGAATGTTATGAATTTGAAGAAGTATTACTTTTGAAGTACTCTCTCAAAGGACTCGCCAAACAAAAGACAAAGGGTATGGCCCTGGGGACAGAGTTCAAGGACTCTCGTCCCCGAAGTACATACAGGAGCAAGCCTCCTGCAAGGGTATGGCCCTGGGGACAGAGTTCAAGGACTCTCGTCCCCGAAGTACATACAGGAGCAAGCCTCCTGCAAGGGTATGGCCCTGGGGACAGAGTTCAAGGACTCTCGTCCCCGAAGTACATACAGGAGCAAGCCTCCTGCAAGGGTATGGCCCTGGGGACAGAGTTCAAGGACTCTCGTCCCGAAGTACATACAGGAGCAAGCCTCCTGCAAGGGTATGGCCCTGGGGACAGAGTTCAAGGACTCTCGTCCCCGAAGTACATACAGGAGCAAGCCTCCTGCAAGGGTATGGCCCTGGGGACAGAGTTCAAGGACTCTCGTCCCCGAAGTACATACAGGAGCAAGCCTCCTGCAACGGCATGGCCCTGGGGACAAGTGCAAGGACTACTGTCCCCAAGGCAAAAAATGGAAACGAGCATTCATAAAGAAATGGTCCTGAGAACAAAACACAAGGACCCCAAGTCCCCAGAGTAGATACAAGATCTCGCCTCCGGAACGGGCCAGCACGCCCCGAAGACAGTTCAAAGACACTTATGATTTATTCTACACAGAAGTAAAGAAAAGCAAAAAACACTACTGTATACAGAAGAAGACAGAAAGATGAAAAGACTAGTTATTCATTTCCAAAGAAATAGGGGCTTTGCGTCCCCAAAAGCTACAAAAGGAAAGCAAAAGGGGTACAAAAAAGGGGAAATGAAAGCAGCTTCATCGGGCTC
This sequence comes from Ilex paraguariensis, assembly GCA_963454935.2. Lineage (NCBI taxonomy): Eukaryota > Viridiplantae > Streptophyta > Magnoliopsida > Aquifoliales > Aquifoliaceae > Ilex > Ilex paraguariensis. The sequence goes on from CAUOFW020006924.1 coordinate 400,276, forward strand.
CAGGCACCTCCAGAACTTCGGCCGAGGGCGAATCAGCAATAAAAGGTTGGGAAGCTTCTGGAGCGGGCAGGAGAAGAACTTCGTCAGCAGGAACAGCTGGAACAGTTTGAGCAGCTTGAGGTTCAGGGGCAAGGTCGGACGGAGCGTCCTCGGACAAGTCCACTATCACCGTCTCGGGAGCATCAGCCGAGGTTTGCATCGGTGTAGGGGCTTCATCCTCTCGGCAGCAACCTGTGCTTCTGCCTGCTCCATCTCTGCCGAGGGCACATACTTGTGCACTTGGAAGAGAGGGGAGTCTGACGGGACTCCAGCAGCCTGGAGCGCCTCGTCCCACCCTTTCTTGAAGAACTCTTTGCTGTTTTCTTCAAGGAGCGGGGAGCACGTCATCGGCAAACTCCTCCAGAAGTTGTTGCTCCGACTTCCGGTTCAGCTCCTCGGCTCTGATCCTATCTAGCTCCTGGGTGTAAGGGCCAGACAGCTCTCCTCGGAGCCCACTGCCCTCTCCTCCGCCGCAGAGAGCCGCTGCGTTTGCTCAGTAATCCTCCTCTCAGCATCGGCAAGAGCGGCGGCACTTAGCTTCTCAGCGCCCGACTTGGCCGATTCAGCGTCCTTGAGGAGCTGCTCTATTTGGGCAGCCTGCCCCACCAGGGTAGAATCCCCGGCAGCAACATCTTCCGTTGCCCGAGCAAGGGCAGCTTCCGCTTCTGCCTTCTGATCCTTGGCCCTCTGAAGGTCCATCCTGGACGCGTAGTACCGGCCAGCAATGATAGAAATCTGCTGGGTAGCCTGTAAAGGAAGGAAAAGAGTGTTAAAAAACAAAAATAGAAAAAGAGTGAAGGGATCAAAACAGGAATAAACTCACCACCAGGAATTCTGGATCATGGAGCGGAACAACACGTTGGTTGATCGCCCCCTATGAGCCTCCATGTCGGCCTCGAAATGCAGTGTCTCACTCACTGCATTGGCGACATGAGGATCCGACAGAATAGAATCATCGACCCTGATCACTCTGTTCATGTGATCAGTGGCTCGAGGATTCCACTCTGCGGCCTCCCCCCGAGGCGGAACGGGAGGAGGGGTCTGCTGTTGCTGTGCTGTTGCTGTTGTTGCTGCTGCAGCTGTGCTGTTGTCGGGGCTGCTTGCTGTTGTTGCTGTTGTGGGGGAGCAGGCGGGTAACCCACGATCCCTCCCGCTTTGAGGTTGAGCGGGAGATGCCCTGGGTCCTCGGCTGAGGCCGTCATGCCGATGCTTTCACCCTCCTCTCTTCTTCCACCTGAGGATCCCGGTCTCGCACCTGACCCTGACCGGGAGCCCTCGAAGAATTGGCGGAACTGGTTCCTGCCGGAGTACCGCCGGTCGCCCCTCGGCCTCTCCCGGCTGCGAGGGATTGCCTCTGCCTAAGAAACCCCAAATTGATGCGTGGGGTGTTGGACATCGCTTCCTCGAGAGCGTCTTCGGCGTCCAAGGTTGGAGAATTTGAAAATCCGGCCACAGGTCGCCTCCCGAAGTCCCCACCTCGGCGTCCGGAAGGAGCAACGTCCTCTCTGACCCGGACCTCAGCAACTCCTTCTACCTCTCCCTCTGAAGCCCGATCCGGGTCTTCCTCCAAGTTCTGCTCGACCTCTAAACCTCGCCGCCTGATCAAAGAGCTCTGACCACTGTGAAGGCTCGAAAGGTTGAGGGAGCTGTGAGAACTTCTTATACCCGGGGGTATAGTGCAGCAAATTATGGGCAGCTCGGCCAAATCCGTCGGCACCCGTGAAACTCCAAACCGTTGTTAAGTCGGCAAAATTGACCAGCGACCGAGGGGGTGGAGCTGTTTTCCGAGAAGGAAATCTGCACAACAAAAAAAGATTGTCATAAACATGAGAAGTC